>JAPDEH010000014.1:0-351468 GCA_027569075.1 Aspergillus asperescens | reverse complement strand
TCAAGAAAGTGTGTAACCAGGATACTCAATATTACGGCTAAAAATTCATTAATTATGCAGTGATGAGACGCCACGCTGTTTGGCCTGTTTGTTTGTTTTTGGGGACCCAATGGGTTACCCATTGGGTTTTGGGTTTTAAGTTAAAACCCAAGACCCAGCGTTGGGTCGGAGAGCTGGACCCAAAACCCATTCCGGGTTGGGTTGGGTTGGGTTGGGTCCGGGTTTTATTGGGTTGTGACGAAGCCTAACTGTCAGGAAACACGGACATCGTCAGCCAATGAATCCATTACGCCGCAGCTGACGCTGTGACGACAACAGAAGAACAATAAGCCAACCCCAACTATACTGCAAGTATGATGCTGGCTCAAACAGGGCAATATCATACTGAACGTATAAGGAAGCATATTAGGAATATAACCAGATCATGGTTATGATATGACCCGGGCATAATAAGGATATACAGAACAATAGACTTTATCTAAAAGTACCATATAGGTGGCAGCCATATCTTCCATCTAGCCACTTACTATTACTATATAAACTAGAATACATTCTTTATAAATAGGTATTAATGCACCTATACTTATAGGTAAGGTAGGTAGCTAAGGCAGGTAAGGGAAAAGCTCAAGCCTTCAACGAAAACAACTCAGCCTCCTCCGGCTTTTCAGCAATATTCTTCACAGTCCAATCCCACAAATCCTCCTGTTTCTTCCGCTCGTAACTCTCTTTACTGGACTTAATCTCCTTGCGCCCCTCATAGTAAAGCCCGCTCTTCGCAGCAGCCTTCGCATCCCCCGCCAACCAAGCCAGGCTCTGCCCAGACTCCTCAGCAGTATGGATATTCGGTGACACCATCACCCTAAGCAAAGGAAGGACCTTAGGAAGAACACGCACCCACAGGAACTTCATCACACCCCCCGCGTCACGGACGAGGCCTGTGCCAGGCACTAAACCGGGGTCGAAGGCAGCGACGGTCCAGTCCTTCACCTTGTTAGGGTCGCTACGGAGACTGGCGAGGCGTTGCTCGAGCGCGTAGGTCCAGAGGATATTAACCAGCTTGCTGGTTGTATAACGCTGGCGACCGGCACTGTTGAGTCCCTGGCCTGTTGGATGAGCGAGTTCTTCGGCCGAGGTGTACTTCGCGTCAGGCATGCCTGTTTTCTGCGCCGGGTCGTGGGTCCCGCTAGCTGTTACGACAATGCGGGCTGTCTGAGCGAGGTGCGGGATAAGGAGGGAAAAGAGAAGGGCATGGCCGAGATGGTTGATGGCGAAAGTCTTCTCGTAGCCGTCCTCTGTGTAGCTGATTTCACGGGGGAACTGGAGGCCTGCATTGAAGAGCAGGTGCGTGATGGGGGGTTTGTTGGCTTCAGTCCACTTCCTGACAAAGAGCCGGATTTGGGTCAGGCTGGAGAGATCAAGGCGCATGTATTGCACATTTTTTTGACCAGTGTTGCGGTTGATGGCACCTGCGGCATCTTGGTTGTCGCTGCGGGAGGCAACAACTATGTGGTGGTTGGGGTATTGGCGTGCGAGAGCCGTGGCGCAGTGAAAGCCTAGACCAGCAGTACCACCAGTGATTAGGATGGAGGCAGACATGAAGGGTGATGTAGATAAAGACGATGATGATGGAGATGATGGAGATGATGGAGATGATGGAGATGATAGAATAGACCGTGGCGGCTTGACTATATTCTGCACGAGCAGAGGAGCTGGGAAAGCAAAAGTGTCAAACAACAAAGAAAAGACTTTTGGCGGGAAGGCCGCAGTGTCAGAGTGGATGATTTATCTCCGGGCAGTATCCCCGTCTTGGAAGCAAGTTGCTGGGCACAGTCGGGTTTAATGATGTACGTATCCCCGGGCTGTATCCCTGTCTGGGCGCAACTCTCACGACTATCGTCCAATAGTATCTGCAGCCGGATGGTCAGCTTATCAAACAGCCGGCTGGGCGTCAGCCACTTCACGGGAAAGACCGAAACCGCTGTCAGCCAGAAGAGAAGCTCTCTCGGCAGGCTTAGCCCTTTTTGCCCGAGTGGTAAAATTCTGATAACCGCAAGGCCGTTTGAGGTCTAGGCAGATGACGAGTTATGGCGGGAGACAAGGTGCTGGTTGCTGGATGATATCACTCACTCCCAAGGCCCGGCCCAGTTACCTAGCCAGGATTGGAATGTGACCCAGTGTAACCTGTGTAACCTGGTGGCCAAATGAGAAACACCAACCAAATGATCAAAGAAAGCTAAAGGGACCCCTTGTTAGCTTGTCTGCCATCTCCTGCTCTTGTTGGCTGGCTGATATCAACTGAATCTGCTTCCCTCTGCAACACTGTCCAGCAGAATTGTCGGATGCAGTCTACCTGGCTGTTGAATATGATTGAGTTAATTTTGTAAGATAGTTGTGGTAATGTCAAATTTCTACAGCTATTTCTGATTTGAAATGGTCAAATAGAGCACAAGACAACTCTATGCAGAAAGCATGGCATTGCACAGTAGCACTAACACTGTCAAAGAAGAGGGCAACATAAAATATGCAATTTGAAACACAAAAAAAATTCATGGATGGAAATCTTTTATAATAGCAACCCATTGTTCAACCAAATCTTGCAACTGGGGCAGCTTCTCATGAACCATATCCTTGAGGCCGCCTATGCAGAATGGATAAAGCCTAGGACATACCTTCATCACCGATACAATTTCACTGGCCTAGGTATTCTGGTTGATCTGGCGGTTCTCCTGGTGCTAGCCAATGGGCAGGACATACCAAATCAACAAAACAAAACAAATGACCCTCCCAACCAGCTTCACACCTAGCCCCTCAGCCACTCTAAACTACGAGTACTTCGCGAAGATATCCACATCAGCTGCTGCCTTAGCAGTAAGAATAACCTCTCTCCTCACCGCTGACCGCGGGCGCACATCCACCTTGAACGGACGACACTGATTCAAAAACCCATCCGAGTACGCTGTATCCGGGCTCACATCCAGCGGGATCGGAGCCCCATTCTCATCCTTCTGGAGCTGGATAGTAAGGCCCCAGATCATCGCTGCAACAGCAGTGAAGAGAGAGCGCTCTGCAAGATGGATCCCCGGGCAGATGCGCCGGCCGATGCCGTAGCCGAAGTGGTCACGCTTGCTGAAGTCCTGGGAGTTTGCGTAGACCGAGGCGGGTTGGAGTTGGTGGGCGAAGCGGCTGGGATTGAAGGTTGAGGGGTCGGCATAGGTTTTTGCGTCGTGGTGGATACCCCAGATATTGATGATTAATGCGGTGGCTTTGGGGAATTTGGTGCCGGCGATCTCGGAGTCTAGGGGAGTGAGCTGGGGGGCTTTACTTCGGGATCAAAGGGGGAATGGGATACACACCTTTTGCGAGAGCATGTGGGAAGGACCCTGGTGCTGGGGGCCGCCAGCGGAGGAGTTCCTTGGTGATCATGGCTACGTAAGGGAGTTTGTCGCGGTGGTTCCAGGATGGTAATTCGGTGTCGGACAGCACCGCGTCCATCTCCCGCTGAGCCTCCTCCTGGACTTGCGGATAGGTGGCCATGGCCTGGCAGAAGACCAGAAGCGTCGCTGCCATCGTGTCCGTGCCCCCCTCCAGCAAATTGCCACACATGATCTCAATCTCTGTCCGCGTGAGCCCCAGTTTATCCTGTTGATCTAGAACATCATCGATGAACGAGCCCGGATGCCCGATTTCATTCTGGCGGCGCTCAATCACACGGTCCACGAGTGGGGAGTACAAGTCGAGTATACGTTTCCGGAGTTTCGCAGCGCGAGTCCGCCAATTGCCCCAGAACTGCTCGGGGACGTACTTGAGCACCGGGAGCCAGTCCACGGGCGGACTGGCGCCGATTTCACCAAGGCTGCTCATCTCGGTCACCACCCGTTGGAGCTCGATATAATGAGGAGTGTCGTATCTGGGCGTGCGGATGCCGAAAACTACAGCGCTGTTATACATCGATCCTTCTTTACCAGGGTGGGGACGGGGAACATAAAACAAAAAATCAAAACCTACCTAAACTCATGATAATACTGTTACTAAACCGACCGGGGTGGTACATCAGCGAGTCCGGCTCGAGATAGATGTCATGGAGCAGCTGCGTGGTTTCAGCGTCGACGAGATGCAAATGTTGAGCGTTGCATCGGGCCTCGTTGACAAGCTGAAAGTAGAGCTTGCGGCGGAGTTTCCACCGCTCGTCTGCATCCATGAACATGGGGTGGTCGCCCTTGAAGACAAGTTCTCCAAGAACATACGACGGAGGCCGGTGGCTTGTGTATGCCCCTTGTTTGTCGAGGATTTGGACGGCGTCCTGGGGCGAAGTGAGGACGACCATGTTCCCAAGGCCGATCTTGATGGGCAAGATGGGACCATATTTTCGCGCCCATTCGGTGAAGCTGAGGGATTAGTGATTGAACGTTAGCCCCGCATCCACGACGGAGCATCAGTGATTGTTCGGCTCGTTCTTACTGTAGATGTATCCCAGCACGAGGGATCTGATGCATATTCCCAATCAAGGGCAACGTAGGGAGTCCTGCAAGACGAATTAGGGCGTTAACTAGAGGACAATCTATGGGGTCCTCTTACCTTTAGACAGACGTCCATTGTAAAAGACCGCCCCAACAGCGACCCATAGGGCTGCAGCGGCGACAAGCCCACCAACTAGGAGAAGAAAACTCATAGGAAAGATGTCAACACTCAATACGAACGGGCTGGGATCGTGGAAGCACGGCCCTAGGTGGATTTAGGGCAGTTCTTGAGTGCTGTATCCGTACATTCTGGGAGAAGTGTCACTCGGCAATATCCACAAGTCCGAGCATCAGGACCAGGGTATAGTCGGGAAATCGGGCACTTCGGACACATATTCCCACAGTCACCGAGAACCAGTTAGCAAATCACCGAGGTACCAGTGAATAGCCTAGATAGATAGATAGATAGCCATATCGCGGAAAATAATACGCCTACCACCACCGGTCATTCTACAGCAGCCAAACTGACAAACGAAACATGTCTGAACCCAAAGGACCCATCACCAAGTTCCCCGCCGAGGGCCTCCGCCACGCCCGGCGCTTCATCACCTCCCACAACAAAGATGGCGAAGGTGTCTTCGTCGTTGACGACGACGGCGACCACCACCGAATCATGGTCGAAGGGCTGGCAGTGGCCAACATCATCTACAGTACCGCCGAAAACCCCGTGGATATGAATGGTGACCAGGATCTTACGTATGCACGAGACCATGAAGTATGTCCTGTTTTGCGACGCGATGGCATCCTCTTGACCCGAGCTACAGATTCCTTGCTGACACCGCCAAACCAGCCTTCAATTCATGTTCCCAACGGCAGCGTCGCTCGTCTGATTGACTTTGCTCCCGGCGTAGAGTCGCCGATCCACCGTGCGCTGTCGATCGATTACGGGGTTGTTATCGAGGGGAAGTTTGAGCTTTCGCTTGACAGCGGGGAGAAGAGAGTTATGTTACCTGGTGATACCAGTACGGCGAGCCCATGTTTCTCCTAACTTATATCCCCTGGATATCACTAAAAAAAATGTTGTTTGCGCAGGTGTCAACAGGGGCTGCATGCACAAGTGGAAGAACCTGGATGAGGAGAAGCCGGGGAGGATGTTGTTCGTGCTGCTGGACGTGAAGCCGGTCGAGGTCAACGGCGAATCTATTACCGAGTATCTGGGTATTCTGGAGAAGGATTACGCAACTACTGGAAAATAGGGTGCGAGCTAGCCACCGTACCCTAGAAATCGGATGTTCATAGTTTCGCAGGATAGGAAGCAGTTGGTATTTGAAATAATCCGGGTTACTTCTGGATACCCTATGACTTATTCGGTAATCTGCGTAAGGTATCTTGACAAGTACTAGCCAATCCTGCACCGCATATGATAGCTAATCCTCCTTGGATGGAAGTAAACGTAGGATAGTGTCCGTAGGTTTCCGTCTAGAACCAGGAATGTGGCCGCAGGTGACCGCGAGCCGACTTGCCAACCGGGGTCAATGCGGCCCATCATGCCCGGGGATATAGAGCCCCATGAACCACCGAACCTGTAGATGGTGAGATACGGTGCTGTACACTCCGGACGGGAGGCCCCGATCAAGCTACCGGTTACCGAGTGAACTGGGTTAGGGTTAGCACAGACTACGGTGGAACCACTAGAAACATAGCGGAGCACAGGAGTGGGCAGCAGGGGCAGCCAGTTAACCAGTAGTTATTTATTTACGATTCTCTTATATTCACCTCCGGCTCGTCAATTGAGCTCTGCTGCACAGACCCTCTGGTGTACTTCAAACACCATCAACGGGTTCGGGGTTCTGGCTTTACTCTCTAAGCACTTAGCATAACCGGATCAATCACCCTCTCGGTCACGTCAGGCGTAAGAACTGGAATTGAATTGAACTGCCCGTAGTTGGGAATGGCCGGCATCCCCGACAGCCCGGCAAACGCCTCGCCGACAAGGTTCCCAGCGTGCACAGGGATCAATCGCCGGCGACAGTGCCTCTAAATACGGAGTGTTCTAAGCCCAGATCTCTAGCTGACGAAGAACACTCCTCATTACCCTACCCATATCACTCATCACTACCACCATGTCCCCCGCGATCTTAGACTCGCCTACTGAACGCTCGCCCAGCGGTTCGCCGGCGCCGAGTGACGTTTCCTCTGACCTTTCATTCGAGCCCATTGCCATCTGCGGGATTGCCTGTCGTCTTCCTGGAGAAGCCACCAACCCGCGTGCATTCTGGGACCTGCTATCTGCCGGTAGAACCGCACAATGCAAGGCACCCGGGTCTCGATTCAATGTCGAGGCATTCTACCACCCCAAAGGACAGGACCGCCCTGGAAGCATGATGACCCAGGGCGGATATTTCCTCAACGAAGACATTCGAGAGTTCGAGAATAGTTTCTTTGGCATCAACAATCTCGAGGCAACCTACATGGACCCCCAGCAGAGAAAGCTGCTCGAAGTTGTGTATGAATGTCTTGAAGATGCGGGCATCCCCTTGGACAAGGCATCTGGGTCCAACACGGGTTGTTATGTTGGCAACTTCACCGTGGACTATATGGTGATGCAGCTGAGGGATCCAGACTTGTATGCTATCACTACCCCGATCTATATCATTGTCGATATGATTGATTCTAATACGCTCTGTGCCTCAGCCTGAGCCGCTACTCAGGTACAGGTCTAGGAACAACCCTCCTAGGCAACCGTATTAGCCACGTCTTCAATCTCCAAGGACCAAGGTAAAGCCAATCCACCCTATTGACGTAGCTTTGCTAACTCCTAAAGCCTGGTCATCGATACCGCTTGCTCATCATCGCTATACTGTCTCCACACAGCATGCACCGCCCTACAGAACTACGAATGCGACGCAGCCATCGTCGCCGGCGCAAACCTCATCCAATCCGCCGAGCAGCACATCGCAACCGTAAAACTGGGTGTTCTCTCAGAGACCTCGACCTGTCATACCTTTGATTCCTCTGCCGATGGATACGGCCGCGCGGATGGCATCGGCGCCCTCTACGTGAAAAGACTCAAGGATGCACTTCGTGATGGTGATCCGATCCGCAGCATCGTGCGCGGCTCTGCCATTAATGCGTAAGCATCTATCGGCGTCCTCCCCCTCCCCGCAAAAAAAGAAAACTTCACAAGACTAACCGTATAATCCGCTCTACAGAAACGGCCGAACCCCCGGAATTAGTCTACCTAGCGCAGACGGGCAAGAATCGGTAATCCGAAAAGCCATGGCGAGAGCCGGCATCTCGCCGAACGAGATCAACTACATCGAATGTCACGGCACGGGAACCAAGGTCGGTGATGCAATTGAAGTTGACGCCCTGGCCCGAGTTTTTCCACGTACGCCGCAGCAGCCTCTCCTAATCGGATCGGTGAAGAGCAATGTTGGCCACTCTGAGGCGGCGAGTGGTATCTCCAGTGTGATTAAGGGGACGATGCTTCTGGAACGTGGCTTAATCCCGGCGAGCTATGGGGTTAAGGATATTAATCCCAAGTTGAGGGCAGATGAGCGTCATATCATTATTCCGACTGCGCTGACTGCTTGGCCGGATAGTTTGTCTCGTGTGAGGCGCATCGGTAAGTGCCATGGTCACCCTGGGGAATCACCGAACAGACGAAATCTGACCATGGCTATCATAAAATAGGAATCAACTCGTTTGGCTACGGTGGAGCCAATGCCCATGTTATTCTCGAGGAACCCCCCAAGACGTCAGACGTAGCGACTCTCCGAGCGCCATCCCTGTCTGCGGTCGTGCTCCCTTTATCGGCCTCAACCACAGCTTCCCTCGATGCTCGAGTGGCCGACTTTGCGCAGTTTGACTACGGAACAACCGACATTTTAGACCTCGCCCATACCCTAGCCTCTCGACGCTCTCAGCTCTCAATGAGAGGATTCCTAGTGGCTTCACGGTCAGAAGACATTGCGAACTCGTTCTTGACAGGCAATTTCGTCACGGCGAGCAGCCCTGTTTCCACAAAAACGTCTACCCCATTCGCATTCGTTTTCACAGGACAAGGGTCGCAATGGCCTGGGATGTGCCGCGAGCTCTTCTCAGACTTTCCGGTCTTCCGAAATGCCATCGCCGAGATGGACACGGTGCTTAAGGCTCTTCCACACGCCCCGGACTGGTCGCTCAGGGATGCCATCCTAGGCGACGATAGCTCGCGGATCCACCTCCCGCAACTATCCCAGCCCTGTTGTACGGTGATCCAGGTTGCGCTAATCCAACTGCTATCGTCGTGGGGTATTGTCCCCGCCGCCACAGTTGGCCATTCCTCTGGCGAGATTGCGGCTGCATTTGCCGCTGGCTACTTGTCCTCCGCGGAGGCCATTGCAATTGCTTACTATCGAGGATACTGCGTTTCCAAGGCCACACGCAATGGTGCCATGATGGCCGCCGGTTTATCCGAAGAAGACACAGTCCAGGCGATCTCCGACGCTGGACTGAATGGCCAGGTACGCGTTGCATGCGTCAACTCCCCAGGCGCGGTAACCGTGTCAGGAGACACACCAGCAGTGGAAGCCCTGGCCAAGATTCTGCAAGGCAATGGAACCTTCGCCCGGTTGCTGAAGACTGGTGGGCAGGCTTATCACTCCCACCATATGCTAAGCGTCGGGGAGGACTACCAGGCTCTACTAGAGCAATTCTTGCCTAGACTGGACGTCTCAAGCCGCCAACCCCAGGGCCCATTATTCATGTCCTCGGTAACTGGCCAAGTCAAGCAGTCCGGGTTTTCGCCGAGCTATTGGCGTCAGAACCTCGAAGGTCAGGTAAAGTTCGCGCACGCAATTGACAGGATGTACCAGGAGACAGGGCCGTATTGCTTTATCGAACTTGGACCTCATTCCACCCTTGAGCTCCCGATTAGGCAGACATTGGCAACGGCTGGGGTCCCCGAGACAGAAGTGCAGTACGCAGCGCCGGTTAAGAGGAACACCAATGCAGTGCAGAGTGTGTTGAACTTTGCGGGCGGCCTATGGCTGAAGGGGTATGATGTGAACTGGTCGCGGGTCCATGGCCTTCAAGGTGCAGCCAAGACCCCATATCGGGTTTTAACGGATCTGCCAAAGAACCGGTTTACGTACGGCGAGCCCCTGTGGCATGAAACCAGGGCCAGTATCGAGTTTAGGAAACGCAAGTACCCACGCCATGAGCTACTAGGTAGTCTCATACCGGGCGGCAATGGTCGGGATCTGATCTACCGAAATGTGCTGAGGCTCGAAGATGTGCCGTGGCTCGAAGACCACAGGCTGGGAGAGACGGTGGTTTTCCCCGGTGCAGGGTATCTGGCGATGGCGATGGAGGGGGTGATGCGGGCTACAGACACTCCCCTGACCGCGGGCCCAGTGTTTGAGTTCTCTAACGTCACGATAACGAACGCCCTGGTCCTGGAGAGTGAGTCTGCCACGCCGACGGAGCTGTTCACGTCGGTACATAAGTCCGCCATCACAAACGCAGCCACCTCGACGACATGGTGGGACTTTGCAATCTCTACATACCGCGATGGGTCTGCGATTCAGCATTCAGCGGGCAGCATAGCCATCCGCGACAGCGAGACAGAGACGGCCCCCCTATCTTCCAGGTACAAGTCATCGAGCACCAGCCTTGAAGCAGCAGCTAAACGGACCTGGTACGAGAGATTCGTCAAGCAAGGATTGAACTATGGCCCTGCCTTCCAGACGATTTCAGAGTTCCACACTCCACGCATGAAGTCGGGCTCGTGTGCCAGTGCGAACGCGCCTCTCCACACGACCTTTGGCGACCCTCTCGCTGTATACCCCATCCACCCAATAACTTTAGATGGTATGATTCAGCTGGCAGTCGTCGCGGCAGCAAACGGCCGGCCAAAGGAATTGATCGCCCAGGTACCAACCAGGCTTGTTTCAGCAGTTGTGCATACGTCCAAGGCCTCCCTTGACCAGACCTGCCATATGCATGCCGCAGTAGAACGGACGGGATTTGGATACATCCAGGCAGGGTTGGAGCTCTCCAACAGCGCAGGAGAGACTTTGGTACAGGTCGACCAAATCCGGCTCGCCCCATACCACTCTCCCAAGCAGAGCGAGTCCGAAGACACGCGCCATCCTGTTCTCCGAGTCCTCTGGAAGCCCGATATCTATGGTCTTGGCCTCATCGAGGCCAGCTCTGCTCAGCGGCATCTGCAGGGCTTTGCAGATGAAGCCCATTCTCCTGTTTCAGACGACGGGCTACTCAAGATGGGAGCGATGCTGGACCTACTGGCGCACAAAGACCCCCATCTTCGCATTCTGGAGGTTGGAAATGACTCTCATGAGCTGACCACAGCGGTTTTGGAGCTATTGTCCTTCCAGAGTGAATTTAGGCGTCTACAAAACTATACAACCGCCGTCTATACAAGCGAGCACACATTGGTCGGGGGTCCTGTTGACTTCGAGACAGGGGTGCGTTCCGGCACACCGACTGCCCTAGGAGACGAGAAATTCGACCTCATCCTGATACCGAGCCTTGATGAGCAGACCATTCGGGAAGTTGACATACTGACCAACGCATTGGCAGCCCATGGGTCAATCCTCGCCTTGGGTCCCGACTCAGCGAGCAATTTTCTGACCTCCCCGGCTTTATCTACCGTGTCAATATCCCTCTCCCCCAGTGCATCTACGCTTCTCTTCTCCCGCTTGATATCAGACCCAGCCCCACCCCAAAAACCAAGGTTCCTCATCGTCGAGCGAGGCGCGAAGACACCCCTTGGCTCCGCCCTCGCAGACGCACTTCGCGACTTACAAGGCCACTGGGTAATGCGTGTTCCTCTGCACCAACTCACAGAAGAGCATCTCTCAAGCAGTACGACGGTCTTTAACCTCTCCGAGCTCGAGTCACCACTTCTTGCAACCATCTCAGACGACGACATGGCCCGCGTGAAAATACTCACGGACAACGCAGCGTCCCTAGTCTGGGTAACAGGGGCCGACATCATACACGGCGGCAACCCTGATTTCGGGCTTGTTTCTGGACTTTCCCGGGCTGTCATGCTCGAGCAGCCATCGCTGAAATTCTACACGTATGATGTCGACGCGTCAGGACGGCACGACAACGTCCAATTTACCGCGCAGCGTTTGGTGTCGGTCCTCTCCCAGCAATCCAAGGTTCCTGATCTCGAGTTTGCACAGCATAGTGGCACCGTCCACGTCAGTCGCTTTACACCAGATGATGGATTGAACACGCTCTTCAGGCACAAGCAGGGTCTCCAGGCCACGCCGTCCCGATTAGCTGATGTGCCAGACGTGCGTCTAGCCCTAAAACAGGCAGGCCAGCTCGACAGCATCTACTTCCAGGAGCAAGAGGCGGCGCTGGCGCTGGCACCTACAGATGTCCGGGTGAAGGTTGCGTCTGTTGGCCTGAACGCGAAGGACTACTATGTCCTGGTCGGACAGGTCGACACGCCCGACGCGAGCTGCCAGGTAGATTTCGCTGGAACCGTCGTGGAGGTTGGATCCGCCGTGACGGAGTTCAATGTCGGGGATAGGATTGTTTCGATGGCGCCGAGCCATTTCCAGAGCTATCGGACGGTGCCGGAGTGGACTTGTCATCGGCTTCTGGATACAGAGAGCTTTGATGTCTGTGCGACTCTGCCTGTGGTGTTTGCAACTGCGATTTACGGTCTTCAGTATCGTGCGAATTTCAAGGCCGGCGAATCTATTTTGATTCATTCAGGGGCTGGGGGTGTTGGCATTGCTGCCATTCAGTTAGCCCTAAATGCGGGGGCTAGCGAGGTGAGATATATATCCATTTACAACTGAAACCATATGCATGCTAAACAGAGCCGTTACAGATCTTCACCACAGTCTCCAGCGACGAGAAGAAGCAGTATCTCGTCGACCAATTCGGCCTCAAACCCTCGAACATCTTCAACTCGCGCGACTCCTCATTCCTCGAAGGTGTCCTGGCCGCCACGGCCGGAAAGGGCGTCGACGTCGTGCTCAACTCACTGACAGGCGACCAGCTGCACGCAAGCTGGAAATGCTGCGCGTCCTTCGGCCGATTCGTCGAGATTGGCAAGATGGATCTGACAACCGCCGGCCGGTTGCAAATGGACCAATTCTTGCGCAATACGACCTTCACCGCGGTCGACCTCAGCCAGCTCTACTACACCGACGTCAAGGGCCTCCACACCGAGTGGAAGCAGCTCGTGGGAGAGGTCATGACGCTGTATCGACAGGGAAAGATCAAGCCTGCCGAGCCGGTGAAGGTCTTTGATATCAGCGAGACACCGCAAGCGTTCCGCTATTTCTCTTCTCGGAGTCGGATGGGTAAGGTTGTTATCAACCTTGAGCGGGAGGACTCCACGATCCCAGTGCAGCCGCTGAAACACGCCTCGCGATTCAACCCCGACAAGAGTTACATTATGGTCGGCTGCTTCGGAGGTCTCGGCCGCACCCTCTCACGATGGATGGCGAGTCGCGGCGCGCGTAAGTTCGTTTTCCTTGGGCGGTCCGGCCTCGATAGGTCCACCGCGCGGGAGCTGGTTCAAGACCTCGAAGCCCTAGGCGCCGAATGTCGAGTGGTCCGAGGCGATATCTGCCACGCACCAGACGTCGAAAAGGTCGTCTCCGCTGCTGCAGACCTAGGTCCGATTGGGGGCGTGGTACAGGCCGCCATGGGCCTAAACGAGGCGCTCTTCTCCGTCATGTCCAACAAATTCTGGCACACAGGAATTGATCCCAAGGTGCATGGGACATGGCACCTGCACGACAACATACAGAAGCACGGCTTCTCGTCTCTAGACTTCTTCCTGCTCACGTCGTCCGTCTCCGGGAGCGTCGGGACCGCCACAGAGGGCAACTACTGCGCGGCCAACCACTTCCTCGACCGCTTCGCGCGGCACCTACGCAGCAAGGGATGTCCCGCGGTGGCTGTTGGGTTGGGCATGATTTCGGAAGTAGGCTATCTTCATGACAACCCCGAGATTGAAGCCCTACTCCTCCGCAGGGGTATCCAGACCATTGATGCAGACGAGCTCATCCAGCTCATTGACTTGGCCATCTCATCAAGTTCCACGATGGGCATCTCCCATCCCTACGACAGCCTCGCCGCATCGCACCTCCTTACCGGTCTCGAAGCCGCTGGGCTGAAAGAGCTCCGTAGGAAGGGCTTCGAAGGATCCCATCCTGCTCTGGAAGATCCGCGGGCGAAACTCCTGATCAACTCGTTCAACGGCGGATCAACCGACGGATCCCAAGACCAATCCGGCGCTGACGCGGGAGGACTTCCGCCCGGAGTAGTCACGCTGATCCAGTCCGGGCAGTCGCTAGAGGAGGCTGTGCTGGCCCATATCCGGCGACGATTTGGTAATTTGGTTTTACTCAAGTATGATGATGTCGATACGGCAAAGCCGCTGTCGCAGTATGGAATGGATAGTATGATTGGGGCGGAGTTTCGGACGTGGTTTTATCAGAGTCTGTCTGTTGATGTGCCTTTGGTGTTGTTGTTGGGGACTTCTTGTACGCTGGAGTCGCTGAGGGATTTGGCTTTGGTGAATTTGCAGGAGAAGCGGGCTTAGATTAATGAGGCTGGAAGAATATGTTGATAGTCTGTAGAGATATCGTAACACGTTTTATGAGACATGGTCATTTACTCTGTTTTTTGTGTGTCTACGAGAACAATTGTCTCAACCTGGTATCAACCTGGTAACTGTAGGGTTTCGCTGGTTTCGCTAGTCTCACTAGACGCAATATCATTTTCATATACAGAGGAATAGTTCAAAGCAGAGCCTAAACAATCTAACCGTTCCTCTGTTGATCTCTAATCAGTAGCACTATCAAGTCTGCAGCTGCAATGTTGTCCCACCATCCACAATCCACCCAACACCCGTAACATAGCTAGCCCCAGGACTCGTCATAAACAAAACAACATCGGCAATCTCCTCTGTTTGCGCCATCCTCGACATCGGAATAGTGCTCAGCGTACTCTCAGAAAGACCGCCGGCGGCGCTGAGCATCGGCGTGTCGACCCACCCAGGGCAAATCGCATTGACGCGGATTTTATACGGTGCAGTGTCCAGCGCTACAGCCAATCAGTACCTCATTATCTGTTCAAATTCACACCTCTTACCCGCATTCCTAGTTAGGCCTAGTACCGCGTGCTTGGCCGTCGTATAGGGCAAGATCCCGGGGATGGCAATGTACGAGTTGCAGGAGCCCACGTTGAGGATAACACCCTTCCCGACATCACGCTCGCGCCCCCTGTACGTAGTTCTTGCGATGCTTTGGCCTTTCATAACCTTTGTCACTGCCTGGACACAGTTGAAGATGCCTACCACATTCACCTGCCAAAAGCGGTGCATTTCGTCCACGCTTACCTCGTCCACGGGGCGGTGCTGCTGGATGCCGATACCGGCGCTGTTGACGTTGTAGTCGATGCGGCCAAATTCCTCTACCGCTGTCTGGACCATGTGTTCGACGCTGCCTATGTCGGTGACATCGACTGCAACGGCCAGAGATTTATAGCCTGGGTTCGTGGCTCGTGAATCGCATTCGCGTGCTGTCTCGAGTGCAGCGTTGTGGTTAAGGTCGGCTATCACGACTCCTCGCGCGCCTTCAGCGGCGTATGCAACCGCGCATGCCTTGCCAATTCCACTGCCTGATGATCGCATGTCAAATTTAGTTCACAATGAGATGGCATGGATAGGCTTGCCTGCACCGGTGACGATTGCCACACCGTCGATTTGGTATCCCATGTTTGAGCTGTCTCTTCACTGATTGACGGACTGGGTTGGCTGCCACTGTACCACAACGAACGATCTTTCTTCTCCAACCCGGGGCGCATTCAGCTATCATCTTCCACTCAGTCAGCCTGTTCTGAGTACCGAAGTCACCGGCATGCCCGACGTACCCGAGATCGCCGAGGGTGCTGCTGTGCCGGCTGGGCAAAGTCGTACAAGGTAGTTAGCTTTACTGCCGTGTATTTTCGCAACAGAGGGCACAGCAACGTGGTTGGCCATGTGTCCGCTAGCCCTTATGCTACGCATGCTAGCTACCGCCTCCAAAACTGACCAAGTATCCCTACAGCATATGACGGGCGACTTGAGCTGACAGCCCGAAGCAAGACATGGGTTCCCCGATACCCGGGGACTGAGTCCATGGCGGCCTTCCTAAAGTATACCAATATAATACATAACCCGGATCTTTCAATCAAGATAAACGAGAGTTTCATCCCTAACTTTGATTCCACATTTTATCAGACAAATGGCTACCGTGCAGAAATCCCCCCTCACCCCTACCAAGGCCTGGACTAGGCTATCGCAATGGCTTCCTCCGCGCACCACCGACACCGACTACTGGTGGAAGCTGACGGGCCTACATCTGGCCAAGATGCTGGAAGCGGCGGGATACTCCGCTGATGTCCAGTTGGATGCGCTCCTCTTCCACTACCACTGGATTGTTAGCTTACGCAGGACCCTCCCCGCATTGTATACCGTGTGGCTAATCCATGCTAGGTCCCATACCTAGGCCCGGCTCCGGGCCCTAACAGCAGCGTTCAGTGGAAATCCCTTCTCGGAGTTGAGGGCTCGCCCATCGAGTACTCCTGGAAATGGAACACGGCGTCTGGGAGCAAGCCGGATATCCGTTATACAATGGAAGCAATTTCACCTTTTTCAGGGACTCCATTAGATCCACTAAACCAGCAAGCGACAGTCGAGATGTTGCACCGCATAGCGTCAGCCGTGTCATCGATTGATCTTACCTGGACAAACCACTTCCTGGCTACCTTGTTTGACCATGATCGAGCCAAATATACCCAGGAGGCAGCAGCTGGCACGCACTTTGCGACCACGATTGTGGTAGCCGCTGAGTGGCTGCCTAAAGGACTGAGCTTGAAGACATACCTGGTCCCGCGCCGTTTAGGACAGACTGACGGCATGCTCCCGATGCCGCAGTGGGAAGAATCGATTGCACAACTAATTCCGACTTGCCCATCTCGAGCTGCAATGCATGAGTTCCTCAGCACGAGCGCCGAGGGCAGTTTGCTCAAGCCATAGTAAGAGACCATCCCCCCATCTTCCTCCACCTCTCAAAGTTCTGACAAAATGGGGCCCCCCGCCCCCAAAAAAGCATGCTCGCCGTGGACAACGTCGTACCTGAAAAATCGCGCCTCAAGTTCTACTTCCAAACGCCGCACACCAGCTTCGCATCCGTCCGAGAGATCATGACGCTTGGGGGCCGTATCCCAGTTCCCGAGGCACAGCTGCAAGATCTCCGCAGTCTGCTGCTTGCGATCAGCGGCCTGGACGCCGACTTCCCCGATGAGCAGGAAGTGCCCTGCCCCGAGCAATACGACCCATCGGCCAAGGACAACTTTGTGGAGCTCCCGATCCTGCTGTCCGGGTATCTGTATTATTTCGACATTGCGCCTGGCCCCGCCGTGCCGGGTATCAAGCTGTACTCGCCCGTGCGGCGGTATGGGCCGGATGATCGAGCGCTGGCCGACGGCATCATACAGTGGATGCAGTCTCACGGCCGAGGCGAGTACTGCCAGCGGTACAGCACCATGTTGGAGGACCTTACCCAGCACCGCAAGTTGGAGGACGGGAAGGGCATGCAGACTTACGTCAGTTGTTTATTCAAGGGCAATGGCGAGCTGGATATCACCTCGTACATTGGACCAGAGGCCTTTGACGCTGCCCACGTGTAGCGGACTAACTGCGTGGGAAAGTAAGCAGCAGGTAACAGAATGTGGTAGTAGAATAGTGCAATATGCTATCCAGTTCCGATTTTGCCAAACACGTATCTATTTCCCCCCATAGCTCAGTAGTCTTGAAGGTCCTGAACCCCTAAGTCCAAGAATGCCTTCGTCGTGTCAGCTGCTGCCATGCCATCCAAGCGCGCGAACCACCTAAGGACCACCAGGGTTGTGATTGGCTTATGAAGGGAAGGCTGTGTGATATCAAGGGAATGAATCGCTGTGACTATCGAGGACCCGAAGATGAGGATGACTGGGGGCCAGGCGCCTTACCACAGGCTATAGTCAGCCTTTGTATTACAAGTCTCTCCACACAGGCTATTAATAATAAAATCCCTCAATCTCAGGATAAATCAGTTGGATACTAACAAGCTGTTCTACACTTAATAGAGAAGTTCCAGCCGAGTCAAAGGCTCCATCCTCATAGTTAGACCCACCACCATACTCGGGGTCAGTTTGGAAGTAGGGTACCCGTGATAGACCTGCAAATGCATTGTTTTGCTCTTAATTTCCTGCTGACCGCTCCACCTCGTATGCAGTTATCAGTTATTGGGCCTTGGATAATTTGGCCAGGTTGAACTCTCGAGTAAAGAGCCAGTCCTAGATCCCCGGTTAGCCTGACCCAAGGGAGCGCGACTGAGCGCCTTCGTACCCAGATCCATCTTGGTAAAAATGTGTCTCCAAACCAAACAAGACTCGTCGTAGCTCCTGTCCAAAACCAAACCCGCGGGTTTCGTTTCGTCACTTCGGCCACCACAGACCGCGCATACTCCTGGGGCGTTGTGGTTCCTTCTCTCTCGTTAGCCCGGTATACCGCAAGACACGTAATCGACGGGCATCACTGACTCGGGGATCGGTTGACATGGTTCTCGAATTCCTCTGCGAGGGGCCGGTAGAAGGAATCATCTGGTAGTCGCCGACCCTGGTCGCGCTTGAGAATGTTGGTGCTAATTTCACCGGAGATGATATTGACCACATCGACGCTATGGTGGAGAGACCTGGGTGAGAATTCCTTCGAAACAACCCACGGAAATATCAGGGAGATCGCAGTCACTTACCCAAGCGGCTTCAACTCCACCCTCAGGGTATTCCCCCAATGATGTAGCGCTGCCTTGGTCGCATTATAGCTCGCTGCACAAGCCCAATCAGTCAATGTCAATGTCCGTCCTCGGAAAAAGGGAGGGGGGGGGGGTCAGCTCGGGGAATCAGCCCATCGAGGGGTCAGCTCACAGCCGTAAATATAGGGCACAATGCCCCCAACACTGCCAATATTGACTACTTTCCCCTGCGCCCGAATAAGCAGCGGGTGAAATACGCGCACCATTCTCATTGGACCAAAGACATTAACGCCGAACATCTTCTCGACCTCTCTCACGTCCGTATCGATTCCGGTCATGGTGTAACCTATCTTGGGGGTCAGTCTTTTCGGGGCTATTTCAGCCGCAGAGGGCTACTGACAAATTCCACTGCGCCCCCGCGACCCAATCGTTGCGTTGTCAGTACATTCTAGCCAATAGCCAATAGCCAAATAGCCAAATAGCGCAATAGTCAAATAGTCCGGAACAAGGAACATACGCATTGTTCACCAGGATATCCAATCGCCCGCCCGTTTGGTCGGAAATGACCTCTCGCAAGGATTTCACATCATCGTCGCTCGTCACGTCAGCGTCCAGCGCTGTAATCCCGATATCGGTCAGATGATCTCGGGGCTCATGGGCTAGCAGGGTGGTGAAAACTGCATAGCCTTGGATGTTATTGTTAACAATGGTAGATGGTGGCCGTAGACGTTGGAGAATCGATTACCTTGCTTTTGAAACTCAACGGCAAGAGCGTGTCCGATTCCGCCTTTTCCACAGCTGGAAGACGGAACGGATGAGCGCTAGAGGTCGGTATTGGGGGGAATCCAGACTGGCTGCTTACCCGGTTACGAGGACAGATGGGCTGTGTTTCTGCATGGCGTTCTTTGCTGTTTCCTGAACGGCGCCGGGAGGTGTCAGAATTGGAATCGTGGCGTCGATCAATGATATTTCCCTCACGGCACGGACTTTGAGCCTTCCGCCCGGGGGGAAGAGGATGAATCTATAGATTCCGATGCCAATTGTCCATCAACCCGAATTATGAGACCGTGGCTGGATGAGGCATCAGATCGGCGACTGGCCCATCCCCGACACAGCACCCGCACGCCGGATCACGGCGCATCGATGCGTCCGTTGCAAAAAAAAAAGGCCTGACACTGCTCTACGTATCGGGCACTCGGGGATCCGGGATTGCAATCCTGTCGATTGAAACAGGAATCTATCGTCAGGAGGCTGACGCGCTAATGCCCAAATGTTGCTCGCCGCCGTGGCAGCATGGAGCTCATGCGCCGAGAGTTGGACATTGTGGGGGACATATGCTGGATGCTGGATGCTGCATGTATAAAAGAGCTAGGGAATCCGCCTGGACTGTCGTAATACATAGGAATCCATATCGCAACCCTGCTTCCAGATGCGGCCCAGTACTACTAGTTTCGTCAGCGCGTGCCTGTGCCTGCAGGCTGTCGTGGCCGCCCCCCACGATGTCTATTCGGCGTTCACCAAGCCGCGCAATCGTTGGGATGCGCGGACGACGATACACTTCCCCAACTCCACGGCCTTTGTGGAGGCGACGGAGCGCTGGAATAACGCCAACGAGCCTGGATATGCGGTGGCCGTTACACCTGCAACGGAGGCGGATGTCGCAAAAGCGGTATGTAGTGGACTCTGACGGTCATGGCCGGCGGTGCTCGTGCTCTGACTGACTGAATGGCCAGGTCAGGATCGCAAGAGCGATTGATTTCCCCTTTCTAGCTACCGGTGGCCGCCATTCCACCAGCGTTACCTTGGAAAATCTGCAGAATGGCTTAGCGATTAACCTGCGCGAGCTCAACACCGTGGAGATCGACGCCGAGGCGGGAACCCTGACTATCGGCGGTGGCACGATATTCAGCGACATTGTCAATGACGTGTATGAGGCTGGGTTTCAGATGCGTGAGTGACCCAAGAGCACCACCCCCAACCCAGAGAGCCTCGTCACGCTAACATGTCCTTTCTGCATAGCGATTGGAACCTGCAGTTGCCCTGGCATGGTCGGCGTGACCGGCGGTGGTGGCATCGGCCGCTTCCAAGGGGTCAATGGACTGCTGATCGACAGTCTCCTATCCGTGCGCCTGGTGACAGCCACCGGACAGATCCTCGAGGTCTCGGAGCATTCGAACCCTGACTTATTCTGGGCTCTGCGCGGTGCGACGCCCAACTTCGGCATCGTCACCTCCGCCACATATCGACTGCACGAACCCACGAACGGCGGCCAGATCTTCAATGCGGACTTCATCCTCCCGGCTTCTGCCAATGCCTCGTACTTCGACATCCTGCAGGATCTCGAGGGCACCATCCCGGCCGAGCTTTCCACCATTACCATTCTCGGATACAACGACACAACCGACGAGGTAAGCACACCACCCGCTCCGGCGAAGATTCTTCAGCCCTTCGTCCACTAATCCCCCCCATCACAGCCCCAGATCATCGCCGGGTGGGTCTACCTTGGGCCCGAAGAGCGCGGCCGCGAACTCATCCAGCCCATCTTGGACCTCAACCCAACCGTCGTCTCCATCAGCCCCACAGTACAATACAACGAGCTTCCCTTCGTGGCGCTCCTGGGCCTCGGCTCCACAATCTGCAGCCCCGTAGCCATCTCCGGATACGGCGTCAACTACCGCAGCCTATCCTCCTCCACCTATCAGGACGTCTTCCAGACCCTCGCCGACTTCTACACGGAGTTCCCGGGTGGTCGCCACAGCACAGTTGAGCTGGAGATTTTTGCGCCGCAGGCTGTTCAGGCTGTTCCGGCTGCGGATACGCCGTATCCTTGGCGGGATGCGCTGGGATATACGTATGTTTCATCCCCTGTCTTTTCTCTCTCTCTCTCTCTCTCTCTCTCTCTCTCTCCCTCCATGTCACTTGTACTGACTCCTAAACAGGCTTATGTCGTTTGCCTGGGACTCGCCTGAAACACACCAAGCAGGCATAGAAACGGGCGAGGCAATACGCGCGGCCTTCGCAGCTACCTCTGGCTATGATGGTCTAGCGGCGTATGTGAACTATGCTCATGGTGATGAGACCCTGACGCAGATGTTCGGGGAGTATGTGCCGCGTCTGCTTGAGTTGAAGGATGTTTGGGATCCTGATAATGTCTTTGCATACTTCCATGGGTTGGCGACGACGCCGGTTTAGATGACTGTTCGAGACGGTGTTTGCGGGGGGAGGGGAGGAGGGGAGGGGGGGTGGAGAGATTGGGGTGGGGAGACGTATTTGATAGATGGAGGAAATGTAAAAGGTATAGAAAGAGGATTGTTTTCGCCTGTATAGCCCCCCTAAGCGCTGATTCAAGCAAAGGGTCTCTTAGAATATCTACAGCAAAATGATTCAACCCTCAGTCCATATCCTCGCTCGCAACAACCTGCGATATACGGACCTCCACAAGCAGCTTGCCGTCCTCGTGCAGGAATCGCCCGTTTCCCGTCCACGTAGAATTCTCCAGCTCCTTAAGCCGTTCGCTTCCAACTTCAAAAAGGGTGTTCATGGCTAACGAACGATTAGCACGACCTTCCCCACACCCAAAACAACAATGTTTTCTATCTGGGATACAGGTAGGAACACTCACTCGACAATCCAAACGGAATAGTCCGCGGTTGACCACCGAAAATCCCCGCCAATTCCGGCGAGACTTTCGAAACCCCCGAGTATGAGAAGTTGATGCCTTCACCTTCCGGAGTGCTTCTCTGCAGTTAGCCTCCTTCCAATTCAGCCCGGTCCCGGTCCCTAACAGACGCAACCAAGCTATTGAACTTTATATTTATCCATCCACTGGGTAGTAAGAGCGGGAACCTACCGAGCGACCCCCTTCACATTCATCCGCGCATGCTGCTTGTCCGCGTCAAAATACAGCCAGTCTCCGGCGAAGACAACCTCCGCGCTAACCTCGGGAGTGAAGCCGGGGATTGTGGTGATTGTGCCTTCGGGGGTAGCCTGAGTTGCGATAGTCAATGAGTCGGTACAGGATGCGAGGCTAAAGTCAACGGATGTACTACCACTTACGTAGTGGATGAATTCGGAGCCGGATTGGACGGGACCTGGTGTAACTTGGTGTTAGCTGGGAATGCTTTTGGCGGGAGTGGGATTGCGAAGAGCTTGCGGGGGTCGTACCAACGGGGTTGCCCTCGCCTACGAGTAACTGGTATACGTAGCTAGAGTGAGCCGCTGTGGGAAATAATACGCAAGGACTGTGCTGGCTGGGGTACCTTGAGGATATACGCTGGCCGCAGCGTCGGAAACCCAGATAGTTGCGACATGGTGGATTGGGGGTTGAGTTCCGAGGATGGAGTGGAATGGAGGGGGCTAGAGAAGAAGAATCAAGTCACTGGTGAGACTGGTGGGCGGGAGACACTGAGCTGGCCATTGGTAATGTCTCATTTAAGCATTGGACGTTGAGTGTCGGTAACCACGGGGATTCGGGTACCCAGCCTGCAAGTTGGTTGTACGACTAGTATTCTGCTCTCTGCAGCACATGGCAATCGGAGCCGGGCAGTGGCACAATTCGAGTGAATAGGTCATCCAACCCCGGGCAATAGCAGGTTTTGGGATTAGATTGTCACCGAGCTTGTTCGCCGGGTGGTGGTAACCCCCTGTATTCTCAAGACCGGGTAAATTCTGCTATGTACAGGGATTACTCTGCCGCTGCAGGAGACAATCCCGTTCGTCCGCTGTTTTGCTGACGCTTTGCTCTATATAATGCAATCATGGCCAGTATTCCGGGCGCTCCTTTGCAGTATTGTTGACCACCACCTAAACCTCCTCAACACCCATCCCCATGAGCTCCATTTCTCCACCCCCGAAAGCCGGGGCATCTGAGCGGTACCACTCGGAGCCGCGTCCGTTGCGGATTGCGCATGTCGGCGCAGGGCCGGCAGGGCTGATCACCGCATACAAAGCCCACAAGATGCTACCACATTGCGAGCTAGTCGTTTACGAGAAGTGCGTTGACCGCAGTCACCACGACAGTGGTTTCCCTTTCTCAAAATCAGTGCTGATCGACTATTCAAACTCAGGAATGCAGCGGTTGGCGGCACGTGGTTCGAAAACCGGTATGCTCTGCTCTGTTCTCAAGGCCGGCCCCGAAGAAGAGCGACTAACCCTTCCATCTTCCTCAGATACCCCGGGATTGGATGCGATGTTCCATCACACTCGTATAACTTCACCTTCGAGCCGAACCCCGAGTGGAACGGATACTATTCCTACGGTGACCAGATCCAGGAGTACTTTGTGAATTTTGCAAGGAAGTATGATCTCGAGAGGTATATCCAGTTTGAGTCAACTGTTGTCAGCGCAACGTGGCTGGATGAGGATGGGCAATGTACGTACGCTACTGCGATTGATCAGTGACTATGCCAGGCGGCTGACGGGCAAACCTTTTGGTAAAGGGGAGTTGGAAATACGCCGCAAAGACGGAACGACATTCCTAGATCGATGCCACGTCCTAATAAACGGATCGGGACTGCTGAATAAGTGGAGATGTATACCTTGCCCCTGCACTCTGAAAAACAAGAGTCACAACTGACTGATGCTTAGGGCCGAATATCAAGGGCCGCGAGACCTACAAGGGCGTTATCACGCATACCGCAAACTGGGATCCAGCGATTGACTGGAAAGACAAACGGGTTGCCGTCATTGGAGTTGGTTCGAGTGGCGTCCAGGTGGTGCCGGAGTTGGTGAAAGGTATCTGATGCCCTCCCTATTCCTGGCGTACGTCGCTCCTAACGTGGGATCCAAGGTTCATCGTCACTGACTGTGTTCATCCGGTCGACTCAATGGATCGTCCCCCCCGCAGCGTTCCAAGACCTGCGTGTGTTCCCCGACGACCCGGAGAAGTCCGCCATGCCTGCTCCCGCTGGGAAGCATTTGTATACTGAAGATGAAAAGACGCTGTTCCGGACAGACCCGGAGAAATTCCTCGAGTACCGCAAGGCTGTGGATGGAGTCATGCAGGAGCGGTTTCCGATTTTCCTCAGACACCATCCGCTTCATGAGTCTACTAAGCCTATGATCCGAGAACTCGTGACGAAGCAATTTGGAGACCGGAAGGACCTGGCGGCGTTGTTCACCCCAGACTTTTCCCCGGGGTGTCGGAGACCAACGGTAGGCATACTTTCTCGCCCTGCACGCGTACTATGCGGCGCTGATGTTTGCCTTTGATATCCACCTAGCCCGCGGATGGTCTGGCTCAGGCTCTCCTTCAAGACCGTAAGTGTCTCTTCCCCCCGGTGGAGGCCCAACGACCACCCCAGCTGATGCTCTCTCAAAGATACCCGAGTGGTCACCACCGACATCGACCACTTTACAGAAACAGGGATCCAAACGACGGATGGAGAACACCACGAGTTCGACCTCATCGTCTGCGCCACCGGCTTTGAAATTGCCTTTGCACCACACTTGTAAGCCTCGTCTCCTAACAATACCCGCCATTCCTTTCCACCGCCAGCTAACACCCCCAAAAGCAAAGTGACTGGAAAAGCCGGTCGTACCATGCAGGAGGAATGGGAAGAAGTAGGTAAATCCACTCAGCCCCACTTCACAAATAGTAACACCGCCAGCAACCAAACATCTACCTCAGCATGGCCACGCCGAACTTCCCCAATTTCTTCTTCATAGCTGGTCCAACAGGGAATTGGGCGCAAGGGTCTCTCCTAATTACGGTTTGTCATCTCACCCTCTTTCATAACCTTTTTTTTTTTAAAAAAAAAAAAAAAAGAAAAAGAAGTGTGCATGCTAAACCACAACCAACTGCGCAGCACGAAATCCAAGCTGAATACGCGCTGCAATGCGCTGCAAAGCTCAGTCTCGAAAACCTACACTCCCTGACCCCGAAACAAGACGCTACAAGTCAATGGCGCCAACACGTCGACGCCTGGCACAAGGAGAACTCAATCTGGGTGGAGGACTGCAAATCGTGGATGAAGTACAAGGGGAAGATCCAGATTTGGAGTGGGAGTATGCTGCATATGATTAAGACGCTGAGGGTCCCGCGGTTCGAGGACTTTGACATCGTCAGGCGGGATAGTGATATGTGGGGGTTTTTGGGGGCAGGGAGGACACGGTTAGAGATTAAGAGGGAGAATGGAGAGGAGGTCGATATGGCACCATTCTGTAGGATTCGTGATGAGCCGTGGGAGCTTGAGTGAAGGGCTATGTACTGGTATAGGATGGCGATATATACTGGACGCGGTCTACGGCTTCGGTAAACAGTACCGCTAGTAGTCTCTGAACTATCTTGGTATCATTCTATATTCCGATATTTGAATAGCAACGCTACAAAATTGCATCCATCGATAAGGCAGGTCCAGAGGTCTGCGTCGTGTCATGCTCGCGCTCGTAGCGACTGCTGATAAGCTGTACCTTTTGCGCCAACCACATATGAATACATCGACACGCCGTGACATGATTGGACGAGTCACCGCCAGTATCAGAGCCCACACTGCGGAGAAGACTCAATGACGAGCTAAACACGTTCAACACGCGGCGCAACTTCCTGAATTGCAGCAGCCATAGATGTTCTTTCAGTTCTTTTTCCTCGTCCGGTTCGAGTTGCAGCATTCCCCATGAGAGCTTCGGAGGTGCGGTATTTGTCATTGTAGAGATTTGATGCTGCTGGCCTGCAGCGCCATCGTGGTTGGCCCTCTGCGCGGTACTAGGCCGCAGTTCTGAGAGAGTCGTTTCGAAGTCCCGCAGGGCGCGGCCAATGAGGATACTGATTAATACTACCAAAACACCGCCGGTTAGTAGAACGTTAGCTGAGGGTGCTCTGCATGGAAGAGAAGGGGGGCGGCTGTGCCCTGCTGGTGTTCTTCATCTCGGTCACGCGTTGACATAGGGGGAAGCAAAAAGCAAGAAAGAAAGGAACCAGGCGTACAAATAGTGGTTTTGTCTCGCGCGATGCAGCTGCACTGGATAGAGGCTTCTGCTATCTTCATGGCACGTCGGAGCTGCGATATTTGGCTGTCGAATGAGGCGATGCCCTCCTTGTCCCATGTACTCAGCGGCATGCGTGCTAGTTGCTTGAGGACCTCTGATGAACAGCCACACGCATCTGTGGTTGACGTGTCTGGAAGGGTAAACTCCGCTGCTGCGCCTTGATGTCCATGCTGAGGGTCAGCCGCCAGTGACCCCCAGGGCCCGCTGGTATCCGTACTGGCGGACAAGGGCTCGCCTGTAAAATTAGCATTGGGCGCGGTCGGCCATTGGTCTGGGGTGTCGTTCACAGCACCGGGAAACAGATCTGTGATGGACTGTAGAGCTGTATCGAGATCCATGGAGTCGTCATGGTGGGCTTGATATTGGTTAATATGCATATCGAGAAGCCCCGTGGCATCAGTGCGAAAGGGCGAGGATTCCAGCAGATGAAGGCCAGGCGGGGTAGTAAAGAGGTGACCATCTGGCTGGATGAGGTCGCAGTGTGAGAACCCTGGGACCGTGGTGGGCGACGTTGGTATACCGACCGCACCGCTTGACCCTGACGGTGGAGGAGAAAACAGATAATTGCTAGATGGGGATGAACAGGATGCAACTGGGGATGCTCCAATTGTCATGGGTGGTGGTGCTGCTTCATGCAGCGCGCCAATTCGTGGAGCATCCTTGTGACTGCGACGCGAGAGACCGTACATACAGGTGATGTTCTGCTTGCCACACCGTGCACAGCTTGGCTTTGTTTTGCTGCATCGCACTTTGGCCTCGTTGCAGGCGTCGCACGAGGCCCGGAGCCGGGCGACTTTGCCATTGTCCATTGTTGTTTGGGTTGCAGTTTCCTGGATCCTCGGTCAGCCGGTTGGAACAAGGGGTGAGATGCTCAGAATGATTGAAAGCCGGGTTGTCTGGTCATGATTTAATGTGGTTTCCTGGCAAACCGCTATCCACCATACTACAGTCTCTGCAGTCATTCTGCGGTCATTCTGCAGTCATTCTGCAGTCATTCTGCAGTGAGATTGGCAGGATCCATTTCAGACGCACACACGGCCAGGCGGACGTGACACTTGTGCAGCATCACATGGGGGCCATTTATCGTGCCAACCACCATTGTATTTACATGAGACATGATGCATTGGCCCAGGGCGTCTTCCTGCATAATCGACTTTCCCGTAATCCGCTATTCCCGACAAGCCTAAATTCCTCCCTACACGGGCCACTTGGAGGCGAGACCGTATGGAGGACGGACCACATAAACACACAATATCCATAAAAAGGACATATCCAGACAACCACACAGAGGAAATTTCCCATTCAGATATTAGGATGAAAAAACCCTCCACCAATAACAATGCTAGTGGCTGTTGGTGGCCTAATTCCTTGATCTCATGACGATAAACAAACACCCATTAGTCACTATCATCAAACTTGCCATCCTGCCCTCCATACACTAGTCTTGCAGGCCTGTCGTTTCCGCGTACCCTGTTACCCCATCACGGACATTCTTCATCCCGTCGTCCCACCACGACCCCCTCGCAGAGCTGGTAGTCCACATCGAGATACTTGTCAGCGATGCTATACAGCAGGTTGTTAATTGGGAATTGGGTGGCCGCAGCAATGATTGGGACGAGCTTTGCAGACCCTTTGTAGTTGCCATGTCTGCCCAGGATGGGTCTAGAACCTAGAAATATTTAAAGAAATCAAAATAAATATGGCAGAAGTATTAAATAGTAAGTAATCTATTTTAAGGAGGTATTTAATTATTACAGATATATATGTTTATATTAATAACTTGGGTAATATGAATAAATATAATATGATTATATTTACTATAACTATTTAAAAGTTAGTAAAGGTTTTACTAACTAGCCTAATATTTACCATAATACCAGGCCTGATAAAGCTATTATTAATATTTACTTAGTTGCCTATCTATCTCCTAAAACTATTAAACAGGTTAACAAATCTATATATCTAAATCCTGTAGTAGTTTAATTTTATTAAATCACTTGTAGACATGCATCAGGGTCGGGGCAGGGCGGGTTCTGCACCCCTTGGTCCTGAAACCGCGCGGATTTGGGGTTCAGATTAGTCAATCCAAACCTGCTTTGGATTGGTGCGGGTTTTTGCGGGTTCAACCTGCAGAACCCAAAATCTAGCACTACTAACCTAATTAGGATATCTACTAAACTAACTATGGTCAGTGAATGCGAATGTTGTCAGCCAATGGATTGACTGTGCTGTAGTTTAGGCTGTGATAATACCAGAGGGAGGATAGGCTGAACCAGTCATATCAGGGGATATGATGCTAAGCCAGGCAAGGACTACAGTCATATTAAATGATATAATATGGCAAAGCAGGTGCTTTGACATAGCATATCAGGGAGTGTAAATGATTTAATGGACATCAGGTATTTAAAGACTGTCATCATACCTGTATCTAGGAAGTTTTGCTTTTAGTCTGTTATCTTTAGAATCAAAGCTAGTCTACTATTCAAGCTATAAACTATATTTGTACTACTCTTATTCATAAACCTACAAGAGCTTTCTTCTACTTGTCCACAGAATATCCTTAAGGTCCGACTTAAGACGCAACAGCAAACCTTATCTGACAAAGTTTGAGTTCAGAGGCAGGTTCTGTACCCAACCTGCTCCATTCTACTTATTCTTTCTATAGTAGTAATTAAACTTAAGTAAAGGTATATTTAGATTATTAATATTTTAATCTATACAAATTTTTATTTTTATCGTGTATTAGAAGGTAGCGGTTGTTTATATATAGGTCTATAGTATAAATATATCTTTATAAATACTGCCAAGCCTAAACTTGAATCTTTAATAACTTTTTAAATATTAGATATTTTAAAGTTCTAATTAAAAATATAAAATATCCAACTATAGACTTATTCAAATATATTATTTTTTATTTTTATGTCTTTAAAATCCAGAGGGTCTTGGCACTCTTGGCAAAAATCTAACTGTAGTCGGAATTTTACCCCTGTTTGGGTTCGGGGAACCCGCCCTGCTGCGGGTTCGGGGCAGGTGGTGCATGTCTAGTTTGGTTGGAGCAAGCAGAATGCTGCTTTCTCTTAACAACATTAGTCCATCTACCTCACTCCGTAGATAAATGTGAAAAAAAAAGGGGGGAGGCGACTTGTCATTACCATATACAAGATAGAGGCATGTTGATAGGGCAAGAGGTGATATACAAATTGTGTCATATATGGGGGAATGAAGCAGAAGAGGTAATATCATATGTATTGGAAGCCTTGTAGGCTTCCTTAATGTACTACCTAGTAGTGATCGCACAAATCACCCAAATTGGGCTCTCCACCTATAGGTCGAATCCATTCCATATCAACTTCCCAATAGAGGTCCTTATCCATCTCCTTCCTGGGTCTGGTACTGACCAGTTACATTCTCTACCTTCTGGTCCAGCCATTTATATATAAATTGATATGCAACAATTTGCGCCAAATCCTCCTGAGTCTCAGTCCCTCTCAGCTGCCCGATGAACTCGCTGAACTGGGTTAACGTCCGACGGAGCTTTCGAAATTGGAGCAGCCAAAGATGTCGCTTAAGCTTGTTCTCTTCGTCCGGTTCGATCTGCAGCATTCCCCATGACAACTTGCTGGAGTTCCCATCCCCGTCGCCCGGAGGCGAGGCGTCATTTACCTGCATGCCGGTCGACTCTTCCAATCCAGCCCGGGGGAGCGCCTTCTCGAAGCCTTGAATGACGCGTCCGACGAGTGTACTAATCATCACTGGATCACAACTCTTTGAGTTCTCGTTGCCACAACCACCTGGCGGAGAGGATTTGGGGGAAAAAAAGGGGGGGAGGGTATCTCACAGATTGCTAATTCATCATGCAGGGTACAGGTGCATTGCATGCACGCTTCCACCACCTTGACGGCCTGTTGGAGCTTAGAGAGTCGAATATCAAAAGATGTGATCCCATGATCCTCGAATGCCAGCAGCATTGCCCCTATCTGTTTCATCAGATGCGACTCGCAGCGACAGGACTTAGTGCTCGAACTGTCATCCGCCACATCCTGCTGGGCGTCTCCGACCTCGTTCTTGCGCGGCTCCAGCTGGCCGCCGGATATGTGGTCGGTGGAGAGGCAATGGTCGAGGAAGTTGTAGCCCCCAAGCTGGTCTTCGTTTAGCGGGTCGAGACCGTGCCGGAAATCTAGCGCCAGGTTGACTGATCCGAGAAGGTGTTGTTGACCTTGTCGCTCCCCCAAACACAGGCCCGTTGGTGGCGGAGACAGTAGGAGACTATCAGACAGAGCCCTCAGATGGTCCGGCTGAAATATCCCTCCGGACATGATGGAGGTGGCACAGATGGAGTCGTCCAGGCCAGGAGAAGGCGAAGACAAGAGTGGCCCGAGGGAGGGCGAGGGTATCTCATCATTGCTAATTGACATAGATCTGGCTGGGAGAGATGTTGTTGCCATGCTCGTCGTCAGTTGAGTGCCCACTCGCGGGGCGTTCTTGTGGGTGCGGCGTGATAACCCATAGATACAAGTGGTGCCTTGCTTCTCGCACCGCGCGCAGGTCGGTTTGGCCTGGCTGCACCGGACCTTAGACTCGTTGCACGCATCGCAGGAGGCCCGCACCCGGGTAGCTTTGCGGTCGGCTCTTGTCCCCATTCTGTGGTTCTTCTGGTCCTTTGGCGGTAGAAACGATATCTCAATCTGCTTTGGGGAGGGGAATACAAAAACAGAGCCTCTTGTCTTGCTGTCTCCAGCGCGAGAGTTTGCCACGCCAGCTTACGACATTACAGGGTTACATGGGTGCAGGCGATAGACAGTCTGACAAACACAAGTCCATCTCTTTGTTGGCGGAACGAAACTGGGATCCTGATCCAGCACCCCACTAGGCGGCGTGCTTACTCCGTGTATCGGACGCGACCACTGCCTGGCGTCAATATACTCCGAGTCGTCAACTTCGATTATTATGGCGGCGGCCCATGTCGATCCACAGGTCAAGCCTGGATCAGCCACCAGAGAAGGATGGAGTCGGAGTCTTCCCGTTGGGCGTCAAGGGGTGAGGACGAATGAGAACTCGCAAGAAACGCCAACGCAGAGGGGCCTTGGTCGGTTAATCCTACTCAGAGGATGGATGTTTTACTCCGTACATGCTGACACTTGCAGTATCAGCTTCGCCTCTAGTCGCAGCCATATTAATGACTGTCCAACTATCTCCGGCTGGCCGAGAACATCAGGGAGAACAAGAGGCTTAGAGGCCTGAGGCTCATGGGATTGGGCCTGAGTTAGAAATCAGCGCCGATGAGACGACGGCCTTTCGAAAATACCGAGCAAACTTCTTTCGCCTTCCGCAGACACCTATAAATCGGTCCATGAATAAGGTTTTATAAGCAGGCATTACCAAGAACAGAAAGAAAGGGCGAAGCCAATGACTCTGACTTGCTCCGGAAAGTCCGGTATCCTCCGCTCCACCTGAGAGTGAGAGGGATTAATTAAGCCATCCTGGACGAGTCTGCATTCTGCATCAAAAGGAATCGTCAACAGCGTTGGCTTTGCGTAGTCTATCTCGATAGATCGCTGATGTTCCCGGCGGACGTTCCCGGCGGACGTTCCCGGCGTTCCCGAAGTGGCTTCGGGAACCCGCCTGGCTTGGGCTTACTTGGAGTACGGTCATTCGTTTGTCGATATTTCCTCAGAAGCGTCTTATCTGCATCCAAGTTGGCTGCGAACAGCCATAATCACTGCCAGAGGTCAGCTCCGTTGTCCCCCGGACCCGCCAACCGCTTCACCAGAAGCAAGGTACCATCAACGAGATACTGATCTACTTTGAATCCACATCGAACCCGCGTATATCTATATTGCTCGTTCAGCAGGTGCGAACACGGCCTCGTTGCGAGATCGTAGTCTAGGCGAGGCTGTCCCTTCATCGTCTTGTTTCTCTGGAGCAGCAGGAAGGCAGACTCGGACTCTGCCGTCATTCGGCTGCCCAGATCTCACCAGCTTCTAGTCAGACCGGGGATCACAGGGTCCTCATTGATATCTATTGTCAAGTAGTGTCAACCACTTAGATTAGAAGACAAGATTGCCGTCTTGTAGTCCGTCAATCGTATGAGCCAATGGCGCGATGGGTTCTATCTGACATGCCCATTGAGGCCTTGAGCATAAGCCAGTTTGTAGCTGTCCAGGTCTTTCTGGAACGCTTTCCCCTTTTACGTTTGAGCTGGCAAGATGGTACAATTGTCGATGCGGCGGGGCGACGGGCTTGCAGCGATAATGTACCTCTTGCACGGGTGGGCTTTGCCTGGGAAGAGGTGCTTCTCTCTGCGCCTCCCCCTTCCTCTCCAACGAATCCAGTACCCGCGGTAGGCGACTGTACCAAGAGTATGCGGCTCCGAGCTTCACCGTTACTGTAAACGTCGCCGATGGATCTGGTGTTTCGCTTCTTTTACTTCTTCTCACCCGCGGAAACAGATTGAATACGCCAACCAGCACAGCCCTTCCTTTCCCGGGCTTAATTCCGGGGCTTAAATATTGGCATGCAGCTGCTGACCGCGATTGATGTTATTCGAGTTAACCCCGGGCGGGAAGACGAAATGAACATGGAAGCCACTAACATGTGGGGGGGGCCCACTTGATGCAGACAATCCACGATTTTCGACGCGCCCAGCACCACCCTGGATCCTATCACATTGATAACTAGCGGTTGTGAAACGAGGGACAGTGCACAGCGCTAGGATTCGTTACGGGCTGATAATGGTGAGGTCGTGCGCTCGACGCGCGGACTCGATCGAGATGATTCCATACCACACCCATGGTCTGCGAACAGGAAGAGAGACCGGGAGAAGTCGTCGAGCAGCCAGACGTGAAGGAATCAATTGTGCCGTGCCATGTCGTAATAGCGATGACGTGAGAGGACAGCGTAGGTCTCTTTGAACGGGGCCTATACTCCGTGTAGGCCATCCTGATCAGCCTGGGCCTTGATCCGGTATTGTTGACGAGGATACCAAGCCATCCAAACCGTCGTTGAATGAACTTTAATGGATTTGCCACCGTCGAGGATGTCAGAGGAGCCGCCCAATTCCTTGATGGGTCGGCCCCCTTGGCTTCTTCCCCCCGTGACCGGGCGCCGATGGGGAGACGATATTCACCGGCGCTGGTGAGCTGTGTGTCGTGGCAAACCCTAAGTCCTGCCCAAAGCCCTGGTTGGCACGCACCAGTGATGAGAATCAACGGTTTCGTGGCAGTCATGATGGCGGTAGAGTAAAGAGTCCCTTTCACTAGCACCCTGCCAGTATCCCCGATTCCTCTCGCGCTGGATTCCCGGTTTCCCGAGAGATCCTCCGCTCCGCCACGCTGATGGAGGATCGTTGGTGATATCTATCTGCTGCTCCCCAGAGCCCGCTCAACAAGTATTAGCAGCATTAACATACACGGTCAACGCCACGAGAGGATGGCCGCGACACAACCACCGACCAAAGCATGGGCCGTTGTATCGCCATGGCTGCCACCACGAAGTCCCGATCTTCAGTTGTGGTGGCAGCTCACTGGTCTGCATCTGTCCTACATGGTGGACGCAGCGGGGTACTCGATCGAGAAGCAGATCGAAGCCCTCCTCTTTCATTATCATTGGATTGTAAGTAAAGCTTTCTGTGGTCCCCTCCCCCTCCCCCAGCTTACTGCGACAACAATTGACCAAAGGCACTGTTTAGGTTCCCTACATGGGCCATACACCCAGTCCTGAGGGCAGCCTAAAATGGAAGTCCCTCATAGGGGCGGAGGGATCGCCGATCGAGTATTCATGGAAGTGGAATAGCCCGACGGGCAAGCCGGATGTGCGCTACAGCACCGAGGCCGTTGGCCCCGCGCTGGACCCTCTTAACCAACAGGCCACGCTGGAGATGTTGCATAACATTGCCAAGCTCGTGCCCACCATAGATCTGTCGTGGACCAATCACTTTCTTGCCACCCTTTACGACCACGACCGCTCCAAATCTGCCCAGGAAGCCACAGCGGCCGGCGTGCACTTTACCACCACTATCATGGTGGTTGCCAAGTGGACCGCCACGGGCCTTAATCTCAAGACCTACTTTATCCCCCGGCGCCTAGGCCAAACCAACGGGGAGCTGCCTCTAGCGCTGTGGGGGGAATCACTCGCGAGACTGCACCCCAGTAGTCCCGCCCGCGCTGCCATGAATGAGTTCCTGGCCACCAACCCTGAAGGGAAACTGCTCAGTCCGTTGTGAGTGGACTTTCCCATGTCAGCCCCCGCACCAGATGAGACCTGATTTCCACTCCCCCTCGCTAACTGCAAATGTCTATCCTAAAGCACGCTAGCGGTCGATAGCGTCGCCCCAGGGCAACAGTCGGGACTCAAATTCTACTTCCAGTCCCCGCACACGAGTTTCGCCTCGGTACGCCAGGTGATGACCCTGGGCGGACGGATCCCTGTAGCGGAATCGCTGCTGCAAGAGCTCCGCAGCCTAATCGGAGCCGTGGCGTTGCTGGCGGACGACTTCCCAGAAGAAGCTGAGATTCCATGCGCCACTACAGCAGAGGACAACCCCGCCTCGACGAGTAACTTCGCCGGCATCGAGCTGCCGCTATCCGGATACGTCTACTACTTTGATATCGCACCCGGTACGACGACGGTGCCCGACATCAAGCTTTACTGCCCCGTGCGCCGGTACGGGTCGGACGACGGACACCTGGCACAGGGCATCACCGACTGGATGGGTTCGCGCGGCCGCGGTCAGTACGCCCAGCGCTACCGCAACATGCTGGCCAACCTCGCTCGGCACCGCAACCTGCGCGACGGCAAGGGCATGCAGACGTGGGTGAGCTACCTGTTCACGAAAGCGGGTGAGGTAGATGTCACTTCCTATATCAGGCCGGAGGCATTGGACCCCGCGTGTCTGGCACCGGCGGGAGCGCCCTACAGGCCCACGCGGCGCACTAGACGGCGCAGCGATAGCCGGTGAAAATCGGGAATGTTGGTTTTTTTTTTTTTTTTTTGTCCATGGTTCAGACACATTCGCGCGGCGACATGCTTGATTCTTGTGTTGAAAGGAAAGGTCTTTCGGAAGCTAGCATGACTTATATCAAAGAAAGAGAACAGAGCAATGAAAGCGGGGAGTAACTGACAGGGGGTAGGTAGGTAGCTCAGGAAGAGGCTGAACAGGCCGCAAAGATGCGTGTGCAGATCAGGAGATAGGGTTATGATGGAACAACTTCCTGGATAGTGTCCGGATGCATTTATATTTTAACATTCATGCTGTGTAGTGATGGTGTATTCTTCTCCTGTCAACTATTGCTGCACAATGCCGCCACATGGGATCACAAACCCCCAGAAGAGTTCCGCTGTGAGGGTCGTGGCGGAGTACTTTCCCGCCATGACACATTCCAGTTCAAAAGCGTCGAGATTAATCAAGTTGAAATGTTTCAACTCAAATGCACTATGTGATGGCTGCCGAGGCGAGTTGGACCGCATGTTCGTCCACGAGACAGATGCTGTCGCTCGAAAAGCGACTCCCGGCGCTCTCGGTCACCCGCGTCCTCCTAAACTAAACCTCAAAAGTACTTACGCTTCAAAACTTTGGGCTCCAGTTCCGCAAATACATGGCTTTGCTGGTCCTCTATCGTCTCCAGCAATCAATTAATTCCTTTCAGCCTATGCCGGAGGTATATAAGTCTCGCAACTGCTTCGAAGCTCGCCTCTAGCGCACCGGGGCAATCGCAAGACTTATATACAGCCAGTACGTGACCCCCGACAGCAGGGTGGCGGTCGTCTCGCTGCCGGCGATGATGAAGATATTGGCGTTGGCTTCCATCTCTTTGTCGGTGAGCTCCTTTTCTTTGTCGTCGCGATGGCGAAACATGCTGCCCATGGAGTCGGCCGGGCCGCGATGGAGGGAGGGGTGCTTTGGAGGCGCTTCTGGACCGTAAGATTGTTATGGTCGATCTGTCTTTTGCAGGCCTCCATGAGGGGCTTCGGGGTGAGGAAAAGCGATAGGGCGTGAAAAAGGAGAGGGTAGGCGTCGTGTAGTTTGACAAAGGCCATGCCTTGGACTGCCTGGGTGGTATTCACGCGAGTCTAGCCCTCCGAAGGGTTCTCCGAAGGCGACGTCCCCGATCAGATCGAAGGTAGTCAAGTTGTACCACTTCACCACGTTAGTGACGGGGGTTGGGCGGCGCCGCGATCTCCTCTCGGCGCTGGCTTAATTTGTCTATCTAGCTGCGGAGAATCGGCTCCTGGGCCTGTAGGTAGGCCCCTGGCGGAAAAGGGGTGCGACAGGGCGCGGCGGAAGCAGCTGTGGTCAGCATTGTTGCCGCTGGTGATGTCGGACGGGTTACTAGTTGAGTGGGGGACTTTGGAGAGGTTCTGGTCGCCGTGGCCATTGGTGTATATGTCCTTCCATGCTTGCGCTGTGATGAAGGAGACTTCGTCAGGGCCAAAGCGGACGGTCTCGCCGTCTTTATTGTGGAAGGCTTGCAGGTCCATCTCCAGCCGTCTTCTCACCAGAGAGATAGAACAAAAGATGGAAAAGGCGATCTATAGATGAGGTCCAGGTAAATTGCGCAGTGGATGACGGTAGACGGCGAGCAAATGGAACGTGGCGATGGAGGCCTCTCGGTTGGGCTTTTGGGTCTCAACAGATCAAAACAGAAGCCGGATAGAGTGGAATGTCGAGTTCAATAACAGCCAGCCAGATCCCAATTTAGGGTTGCCAAACCGTCTGGAAGTACTGCGGACACCAACCCCTTCTACGAATAAAGCCTAGTGGCACACAATTAGAATTTTCAGCGGACAAGGTGATAAAAACAGGTAAATCAATGGCAGTGCTGACCATCAGCACTAGTACTTCAATGGCAGTCAGGCTACATCTGCAACAAAGCAAATCAGGAAGCCGAGAGTGTGCATTTTCAAGATAATTTGCTGCCTTCCTGTGAAGCTTTGACGAAAGTGGATGCGTCCTGCGAACCCCCTTGGCTCCGGCCCTATAGGCCCATATGATATTACGCAATGCATACCATTCGGAGTGGTAGTCCTTCAATATCTATGCCCGAGTATCCCTGCAATATGCGCTGAAGCGGGATTCAAAGGGCCGCCGGAGTACAACCCCAAATGTTTGCTTCGGGAAGTTCGTCGAAGAAAACACGTATATAGCGCCACTCAGTTTTCTCATCATCTGGATGCTGGGCTTGTGTTGAAGCCAGCGGCTTGTCCAGCTTGAGCACGTGGGAAATATCGCGAGTGAAGACCACTGACGGGCCTTGAGTTACTCAATCATGGAGGGAATGTAAGATGGCCAGCCCCAGCCTTTGGTTTTATAACCTCCGAAACTTGCCGTTCGTAGTAAGAAACTAAGTAATTCTTAATTTAGGGCTTGCCGGCCCTTAACTTGGAGACTTAAGACGGTTAGATATTCCAAGCACTGGTTGACTTGCAAGATGCTCGCCACGAACAGGACGCTGAGTTAAAATAATTTCATGTGTTATAACTGTAGCATCTGGGAAAGATGGCAGAATAAAGGCGTTTATTTTCTGTAGCCCCTCTAGAGCCAGGTTAACAGGTCTCTTGGCCTACCAGAGTCGGCCCCAGTGATTAGCGCTACACTGGATGTGATAGGCGGGTCAAACATAGTATTGCCCAGGGGTATTTAAAAGTACGACTGGGAACAATAACATAGAAGAATGGTTTAAATGTGATGTGCATTCACTTGGTGTTTACAACTTTGGTTTGTGGTACAAGACATATCATGGATCCAGCCTTGCATTGCCTCTCCAGGTCTTAATATTTAGGGCAAGAATTTACCAGATCTGCTGCAATCTCTGATTCTGATCAGTTCCTGCCATTTTCACACCCACCACCATGGTGCCAATTATACTTTCCGACTACTTACGCCGTCACAACCCGTGTGTTCCACCCAGCTCGCTATCTGTCAGGCGAGCTTTTGGCCTCGATCTTGAGCCTCTCAGAGTCTAGTAGTTTGCACCACCTCGTACTTGGTGAGTAACCACCTTATTGGCCTGAAAGCCTTAAATTGATTGCTGAGGACGACCTTCATTTGCTCTCCAGACCCCAGAACGGGTTTATTTGCTGAAGTGCGGTTCCCCCTCAATCATGACGGAAAACTGCCATAGCAAGGACTCCAAGGAGACCCCCAATCCCAGCGCACCTGGAAACATCCAAGATGCAACAGAGGCTACGTCTACTGCGATGACCGCTGAACGAGCCTACTACCACTGTGGTGATTTCTTTATCAAACGAGCCCTTCGACCCACTTCGTAGCCGTCATATATGACGGTGGAATTATATTTGCAAGTATTAAAACAAAGTTCTGCTTCACCAGGTGGCAACTATAAAGCCAAACACTTTAATAGTTAGGTTTCCAACGATGTTGGTAATGGTTGATTGATCTCCAGCAGATCTTAAACTTGTACGCGACGGGAGCCCCGGATGAGAGTAGCAGAGCTGTTCGGAGTTCCCAATCCAGCAACGAGCTCATCGCCGAGAGCAGTAATACTCTTCTCAAACTCGTCGACATTTTTGGCATCCCACTTGGCGTTCTTGCCGGGTACTGCGTGCTTGCCGGAAAACGCAATGTAGAGCACATCCGTCTCGTCATGGCCGCTATCAGCATTGTACTTCTTGCCAAAGCACAGATCCGCCAGGGCCAGACTGGCCTCGCCTATCAGAGGCTCGCCATCGTCACCGTTGGTGTCACCCCAAACCCCGTATACCAGGCGGTCATTACAGACAACTGCCACAAGGCTCAGGGGTTCCACGCCGACCTTGCGGGGGTCGAACGTGGGGCTGTAGCTCCCTTCGTTCCCGAGGACGACGTACCTACATCACGAAATCAATAATTGTCAGGGTTAATGCGTTGTGATCTTAAACTCACGGGTGAATGTAAGCATTCAGGTCGGAGATGCCTCCGTATTTCTTGACCTCATCCTTCCAGCGGGTTGTGCCCTGGGTGTCATCGGATCCCCCGCAACGGCCATCGCCGTGGGTTTGGTAGCCATCGCAGTCGATGTCCATATTTGCGAGCTTCTTGCCGGAACCCTTAAGATAGAATCCCTTGCCCTTCATGTACTTCTGGCAGTAGCCGAAGTTCTTGGGGCCATCGTCCTGGTCGTAGAAGCCGCCTTTGAGGAGGTCGCTGGCGGAGCAGGTGCCTCCATTGCGAACGGTGTCATAGAACGCCTTCACATTGCTAGGGATGTCCTTGGCAACGGCTGCGTGAGGACTCAGGGCAAGGATGAGGGAGAGGAGTGCGGCAGTGGGTTTGAAATGCATGATGAACAATGAGAGGAGAAAGGATTCGTTTGTGTGTTTGGCTGAGCAGTCTGGCTTGGGTTATTACACTAGTCAAAGAGGGCGTCGTTCTCACTTCTTTCTTATACAGCAGAGTCTGTATGGAGTTGGGTGACCGTGAAACATGCACTCAGTTATATAAGGGTCAAAATGAACGCACCATCACTTCACCACTGGCGGACTTCGCTTCGGCGAACCGGCCCGGCCAGTTTCTCCAACGCCCCTAACTCTCCATCAAGCATTGCATCTCAAGCGGGTGGTGAACGGGTGCTCGCATCGCGCACGATGACTGGTTTAGCATCTGTGGAAGGATTCCGCTAGGCAATGTGTCTAGACCAATTCAGGCGTGAAGAAACAACACCACCCAATAACTAGCATATATGGGGCCGAAACCCGTGCCTGGCAACAGTGACCCCGAGTCAGTACTGACTTTGCCTAGTGTAAGTTGTAGATCATTCATCTTCCTGAAGACCTAGGGTTACATCCATGAACGCCACAGCCCCTGGCAATATGTTGGGGGCCAGGCAACGGCCGACGAGGTGCAGCTCAACCCGCTGGAGTTGAATGGGGTCGAAAGGAGCACACTTCATTTACACCAGCTGATGCTTGGTCGCCCGGCAGTTATATTAACTGTCAGGTCCTTTCGTCTCGCAAAACAAGCATCATCACCTCGACGCTATTCTCTAAACGGATATTGGAGTCGTGCCCAGTTCATGGATTTCGGCAGAGGGACGAGACCTTCTATATGGTGGAGATCAAGCCTTCTGAGCTGAACAGTATCCTTGACGATGACAAAAGCAACACCGGAGGCGAACTAGGTCCATTTGGCTTAGCACGGGGCGCGCGGTGGCGCCTTAGATGGTGCCTACAAACGCTGGCAGTCTAAGGGGAAACGCCTTGTTGAGTCTCCAGGTCAAAGAACTTGGAATGGAAAAGTTTCTCGGGTCATCAAAATTGCAACGTGGTCGTCTTGCTCAGATCAGTTCCGTCACTGTGGCCTTCACTCACTTTGTTGGCACGTTCCTTAAGTTCACGATCCAGTAGAAGGGAAATCCCGGTGGGTATTGTGGCTATACAAGGTGAAGTTAAATTCTCAATCTGGCTTATTGGACCCCAATCGGATTTCTGTTCACTCTTTCCCAAGAGGCTGCTGCATCAATTTGCGTTCCATCTCAACTTCACTCGCATTCCCGGCCGGCACTTCTGGATCTGGAGCTTTACGGCCCGCCGTCTTGATGCTCCGCCACTCAACAGCGAGAGCACCCAAAACGGCACAAGCTCCAAGCACCGCGGCAACGATGAAGGTTCGCGTGAGAGCGTAGTTATATGCTTCCACAACGGTTTTCATTTCCCCCGAAGGTACCACCTGCCCAAGATCCGTCGCGCCCGTGTTGACGATCTGATGGGCGTCGAGCCCCTGGACATGCGACAGTCGATGCACGAGTTTCGTGGATAGGAGATTCTGATTAACTGCCAGAAAGACGGCACCACCCAGTTGCTGCATGAAGAACATGAGCGACATGCCGATGGGTACGTCTGCGCGGGGTAACACAGTCTGGGCCGACAGGGTAGACGTCTGGAAACCGCAGCCGATCCCCAGGCCAAAAAGTACCTGGTAGCCAATCCAGTATCGGTGGTTGGAGCTCGCAGTGAGGGTGGCGAGTAAGCCCCCGCCGACGGAACACAGTACAGGAGCGACCAGCATGGATGGGACATAGTACCCAATACGCTGAGTCACCGAAGCCGATAATATTCCCATGATAACCAAGGCTAAAACCATGGGGATAGTGCTAATCCCTGCCTGAATCGCTGAGTCCGCCTTGACGACTTGAAACCAGATGTTTAAGTAGTATACAATGGTCATCATTGACCCGGCGATAAGGAAGATGAATAGCATGCTACCAGAGATTGAACGGTTCAGGACTATCCGCATCGGCATAATTGCGGTTTCTGGTGTGAGGATTTCCACGACGACAAACGCAATCAGCAGGACGGCAAAGGTGGCTAACAGACCGATCATCTTGGGGGCAGACCAGGCGTAGGTAGAACCGCCCCATTCGAGGGCGAGGATTAGACAGACAATGGAGGGGAGGAAGAAAAATACACCCAGAGGGTCAAGTCGCATGATATGGGCCTTGACTCCCCCCTGCACGGGGTGGGGTGACGGAACGTGGAAAAAGAGCAGCACAGCGATGATGATAAATCCGCCAATAGGAAGGTTGAGATAGAAACACCATCTCCAGGTCCTACTCAGTGTCAGCTAGGGATTCCCGTTCTCAACGTATTATAGATGCCCTACACATTCTCCGTAAACGCTCCACCGATGACTGGCGCAATGACAGAAGATATAGCAAAGGTCATCCCGAAAACGGATGTGAACATAGGGCGTTTTCGGAGAGGCACAAGTGGTATTATGGTCATCATGCCCCCAGAGAACATACCGGCCGACCCTAGACCTGCAATTGCACGTCCGATAATAAATGCCAGAGAAGACGGGGCAGCTCCGCATATGGCTGAGCCGACCAAAAATACGACAATCGCATAAACATAGACCCACTTTGTAGAGTAGAGCTGATAGACCCGGCCAAAAACAGGAATAAAGGAGGCGGCAGTCAGCATGTAAGCACCGCCATACCAACCGATGTCATTTATTGAATGGAAGTCGTTGCTGATAGACGGGATCGCGGTAGCGATTATCGTGCGGTCCTAGAAGTATGAGTGTCAGCACAGAGTCCACGACGCCTAACCATTGCTAGCTAACTCACCAACGCTACGAGGAAGGTTGACAGATACACGCCCATGATAACGAGCCAAAACCTAGGAGATTTAACCTGGTAATTTTGTTCCGCGTTGGCGTAATCGCCTGGCTGCTGCTGGGCCGGCTTGTTCTTGTCGGTGGCGGCCATTGCAGTGATTCAATTGAGGAGAAGAAAAGCCGTATGCTTGGTCCATAGCTGTAACGGGGCTCAAAATTTATATCCATTTTCAAGAGAGAGTTGCTCGCACGTTTGTTCGGGGGATTCTGGTGCGATGAGTGCTGCTTGTGGCTGTCGGACATTTCCACTGCCCGCGATCGGCTGAGTCAGCCCCGCTCGGGCATTTCTAACGTCCGAGTTGCTTCCTTTACAAACGTGATCGCTCTCGTTTCTCCCTCTCCATCTTGCTTTCTGCCCCATCTTCTAATTTCCGTCCCTGTGGTTTTCTCTTCTTCATCTCTATCATCCGTCTCTCCTATCTCCTTTTTGATTCACATTTTCCCCGGCGTTGTTGTCCATGTCCGAATCTCACCCCGGCAGACCCCCCCGCCTGCTGTCGTGCGTGCTCTGCCAGCAGCGTAAAGTCAGGTGTGATCGCACGTTTCCCTGCCCAAATTGTGTCAAGGCAAATGCCCAGTGTGTGCCGGCCGGTCTTCTTCCGCGCCGTCGAAAACGTAGGTTCCCCGAGCGTGAACTGCTGGACCGACTGCACCAGTACGAGAATCTCCTTAGCCAGAACAATATCGAGTTTAAACCGCTTCATGGTGAACCACCAAATGAGGATGATAATATCCAAAGTCTACGAAGCGTTGGTCTAGAGGACAGAGAACCGCCTTCGGCCCCTTCCTCATCCCGCCTCGGATCGTCCACGGGTCCATATGAGGCGAAGTACATGCTCCCGGAGCCCTACCAGCTTCCTCGCAAAAGGCTAATTTCTGGCAGGGATATCTGGAGCGCGATGGATCAAGCAGTGTGTCTCCCCTAAACTCAGCACCCCGTTGTTCACTCACTCCTGACTCCTAAGGTAGTCTCGCGAGCCGGACGAGGACAATATCCCACCCGCTGCTCTAACCGAGGAAGTGGTCAAAAATGCCTGGGAGCAGGGGGTTACGACCGATGATCCACTGTTTGGCGGACAGAGCATCCCAGTTGACCTTTCATCGCTGCATCCTGAAACTTCCCAGATCTTCCGGCTCTGGCAGATCTACCTCGACAACGTTGACCCGCTGCTAAAGGTCACACACACTCCAACCCTGCAGGGGCGCATAATTGAAGCTACAGCCAACTTGAAGAACGTTAACCCAGTTCTAGAGGCCCTTATGTTTGGCATATACTGCATAGCAACTCTAAGCCTCATGTCGGACCACTGCGAGGCTCTGCTTGGCTCCTCGAGAGACGAGGTCCTAGCCCGATATCAGCGGAGCTGCCGCCAAGCCTTGGTGCATTGTGAATTCCTGCGATCTGATGACCGCGATTGCTTAACCGCTCTATATTTCTATCTGGTCCGTTGATGTCGAGCAACCTTGTCTTTACATGCTCACAATACCAGATCTCCCTCCGCCCCACCATTGGAGACCCGCGAGCGCTAGCATCCATGCTTGGCATCGCAATCCGAATAGCCCAGCGCATGGGTCTCCATAGCGAGTCGGCCTGCGCTAGATACCCTCCCTTGGAAGCCGAAATGCGTCGAAGGCTCTGGTGGTCCCTGGCCCTATTTGACTCGCGGATCGGGGAGATGGCGGATCACCGAGCATCAACACTCAATCCCCTCTGGGACTGTAGGATCCCCATCAACGTGAACGACTTTGATTTACGACCGGAGATAAAGGATGCGCCAAAAGTCCAGGGTCAATCATCAGAGGCCCTGTTTGTGGTGGTCCGGTGCGAGATGGGTGACTTTCAGCGGAATTCTTCTTTTCACCTAGACTTTACATGTCCGCCCCTGAAGGCGATCGCAAGGAAAGTTGAATTGGATGCCCTGGAAAGAGTGCTGGAAGAGCGATATCTTCGTCTCTGCAACCCCGAGAATCCACTGCACTTCATGACCATCTGGATGACACGAGGATGGCTAGCGAAATCTCGCCTTTTTGAGTGCTATTCCAAAAATCTGGCCGGGCATCAGAAACATTCCCAGGGTGATTCTGCCATTTCCCACGCGCTGGCGATGGTCGATTGCGATACAAAGATTACGTCGAATGCATCCGTAACCCGATACCTTTGGTTCGTGCACATGTATTTCCCGTTCCCGGCGTATATTCATATCCTACAAGATTTGAGGAGACATCCTCTGAGCAAGCAGACAGAGGGGTGTTGGATCGCCCTGGGTAACAACTTCGAGGCTCGTTCCAGCTTGCTCCGTCGTATGTCCCGCCGGCCTCTGTTCCGAGCACTGACCGGCATCGTCTTCCAGGCGTGGGAGGCGACAGAATCGGCCTTGAAGCTATCGGGACAACCTGCGACGCCGCCGAAAATTATATCCATCATGAAGGATTTATTTGCTCAGAATACCGTGGATCTTCAGACACAAAAATCGCCGGATGCGACTACCCTAGGTGGACACCCAGCGCCCTGGCCGACCCAGATGGGCCTAGGTTTGCCTAACTCATTACCCGCAGTGGGTCGTGATAGCGTATTTGCCGGGCCTGAAACGTGGGCGCCCTTTGATCTGCCAACCCAGATCTCAGGTGATAGTGTGTTGACTGCGTCGGACTGGTCGCTCATAAACTGGGGGATGATGTAGACCCGGCCTACTTCGGAAGCATCAGAAATTGGCTGTCGTTCAGAGATAGAACACTGCATGCATGATGGGCGGTGGCTTTTGAGTAGGTCAACATTATCCTTTACTTTCTCCAAGCCAATTTCCAGCTACCCCTCTGTTGTGGCTCCGTCACTCCATCTACACACATTGGCGAACTGGAGAGATGATGGCACAAGGTAAGCAGACCGATGGGGAACGTCAGAACCCGATCAATCAGGAAGGGCCAGAACCAGCCAATCGCTCCTTGCGTTCACTCTCCTGATTTCCAGAATATCGGGCACAAGCAGAGACGAGATACTACGCGCAACCTAGCGTTTTGATCAGGCTAGCATGAGGCAAGCCAAGCGCACGTTCAAAGTGTACGAAAAGACCAGTCGAACAGAAAGCTGCTTTGCAATCAACAGTTGTTCTCCCTCGTCCTCGTTCCAGCATCTGCCCAGACCTCGAAACCCCCTCAGGTTGCGACGGCTCACGTTCGAGCTTTGTCTCTCAACCAATTGACAACTCGCGAGGACTAATTACACGGGTTTCATACCCAGTGACATATCTACTTCCTATGTTCCTATCTAAGGAATTGTGTCAACAATTGTAAAACTGCCAACGACCTCAAGCTCCCCTCATTAATGCGTGATATTGTCGGAGATAACTATAAAATCTTAGGGCACAGTGATGTATAAAATGACATCACCGCAACGTATAACTCGACGACAAAACAACTTCATTGTATTTATTAAACGTCTAGCAGAATCCTGGAAAATCTTGTATGAGCCTGTTTATCTATACCTCATGGTCAAGGGTAATCACAGGATGTTTGATGCATTCCGTCGGATATATATTCTACACACCACGTCTCTGTACACAAAACTACACAAACACACAATAACTAAATCAATCCGTCGACATGTCTCAAGCATCTCAACCCCCCGATCACAACTGGCTGAATCCCAGTCCTAACGAAAAACAGACACCAATGCAACCGCACATCCTCTTTTAGGACCGCGATGGGGACGGCCAAATCCCCTACGACACCTACACCGGCTTCCGCGACCTGGGCTTCAACATCGTCTTTTCCTTCCTAGCCGTGCTCATAATTAACTTGAACTTCTCATACCCGACTTGATTAGCGCATTCCTTCATCCCCGATTCTCGGTTCCGGGTGTCCGTCGATAGTATCTACAAGGCGAAGCACGGGTCCGACAGCGGCACCTTCGACGCAGAAGGACGGTTCGTGCTGCAGTGCCATGACGGGGCGTTGACCTTTGCGGAGTTGTTCGATATGATGCATGGGAATCGGTGTGCAGCCGAGCCGTTTGGGGTATGTCCCTTGTTCCTGGGCACCCGTTTGGTAGAAGGGTTTAACTAACTGACGGTTCAGTGAGGAGCTGCGTTCTTCGAATGGATCACGACCTGGCTGCTCATCCAGAAGGATGGGAAAGTATACCGCGAGGATTTACAGGTGGTATTTGATGTATGGTTTCTATGCTACCTGTCGCTTCTCACGCAACGCAACGCTAATTAAGCCTAGGGTTCCATCTTCTGGAAAATTATAAGCGCAAGGAAGTCCGGTAAGGGATGGTCCCTAGGGATTCGGGATAGGCGGCGAGGTTTTTTTGGGTAGTGTCAAAGTGGTCTAAACCCGCCTTGGGACTCAATCACGCCTGCTGCTGCCAAGTGCGGACATACGCCCAGTCACTAGACGTACGATCTTATGCCATGTGAGGCCAAACATAGATAAACCACTTCCAGGCGGAATAAATAGAACGAAATAAATGGTAACCAGCCGTATACTCCATCTATCCTTAGTCGAACCTACATCGGGTTCTTGTAAAGGGGTATCTCATCATACGGCGTTTGGATAGCAGGATGGACGGTCATGTTATGCGGCAGCTTCATATACGGTTCGGCGAAGACCGCCCCCTCCGTCAAATCTGTTGTCTCGAACCCTGGGGAAAGTTCAGGTTGGGAAGCTAGGCTGGGGCTGCATGAGGCTCGTTCGGGCGAGAACACACGCAAATCTGACAGAGTAGACGCTTGGCGGCCGGGTCCGAAAAAAAGACGATTGTAGATGCTATTGCAGACCTCCCATGCCCGACGGGGCGGAAGGCTGATCGACCCTAGGCTGTGCAGCCAGTCGAGACCTTTCTCCAAGTGCAGAGTTATATGCGAAGCTCCATCAGCATGGAATCGAACACAAAACTCCATTTCAATTAGTAGCACAGTCATAGACTGCATGAGATAGTGCAGGACACACCACCAGGGCGATACTTGGATAAGCCAGGGCGCATCCGGTGTATCAGGCAGCAGATCTAGCAATTCACACGCAGAATCGATACAGATCCTTGCTATCCGTTGCTGACTGAGGGCTGATGCTTCGTTGGGGGATTGTTGGCGCTCTGAGCGACACAGTGACGGCCGACTGAGCGTAATGCGCAAACTGTAAAACCGGAAGGCTAAACTCCATCGTTGGCGCTCAAAGTGGGTGGATGGATGACGGATCTGGAATTGAAATACAGAAGGGACCCGGCTCAGCCACTCGTCCGTCTCTTGGACCAAGTCCATGATGGATGCGCTGATGGTTAGCCAAGGACGGCGTGCAAACCCGGGACTGTAGAGCGAGTCGATCGCGCGCCGCATAATTACTGTCAGATCCACGAAGTAGAAAAAGTAGAATGAGTTGGTAGGGGGAATGTCCGTCGGGGACGGTAGCGGTTCCTGCCCCATCACTGCTGGCCCCAACGCTGGTGGCGGATCCCATGCGCCTGGGCTGATGCGCCGCTGAGAGGTGAGGCTCTGCATATAGTCAGTGCGCGCCCTAAAGTCCGTCAGTAGACGCGCAGCTAATGGTTCACGGAACTGTTCCTCGTCAAAAGGAATGGGCAGCGGCGTTGTGCTGTATTTGTCTGGTGCACTCGTGGGTCGCCCGGTCATGATCGATAGAGTATTTTCAAGCGTGTAGATGGACCACCATACCCGGTACCTGATCTCTTTTGAAAGGTTAGACGTTTCTTTGCTCTCGCTGCGCAGATTGACACCCAGGGCAATGGCTGATCTGACGGAGACACCACAAGCCCTCCAGGACCGATTGATATGGCCAATTGCCATTAGGAAGAATGCCGTCAGGCCCTCAACTTGGACTTGCTGGAGATTCGGGTGTTCTAGGAGCTGGCTTTCGTTGAAGTTAAGTTTGCGAGCTCTCGTGAAGCAGGTCATTGGACTGTCGGCTTCTAATACCCATGGCTTCGAGACCAGTTGCGCAAACTCCGAACCGAGCGCAAACACCAAATTCAGGATTGTGAGCCACCGCTTAGTCGGATGTAAGTCTGGCCGTGTGTAGTACATTTCGTATTGCTGCATAAACGGGATCTTGGCGATTATGGGAAAGGAGGGATGAACGGTGAAGAAATAACAATCGAGCAGTTTATCAGCAATATAGCGCGGCGGCCGTGCGTAAGGGTCAATGTTCGGATCCAGAATCAACTCCTCATCATCAAGGAAATAACAGACGGATGTCAGGGATTGGGATTTATTCACCGTCTCGGTGTCCAGAAAGGGTGTGTCATTTTCCAGAACCTGATACAACTCGTTGATCCAAGACATCTCCGAGGGGCCGCCCATGAACCCAATGGCCTGTAAGCCCTTGTCTTTGTGAAAATCTTCTTGTATATACTCGATACCAAAAGAGCGGGTTTGGGGATGCGCAGAAGCATGGGTCGCATAGTCTGGACTCGGGTGATCTAGCTCTGAACTAGAAAACTGTTACCAAAATTAGCCAGGCACTTCGGAAGAGAAACCAGAGCCGGCAGTTCATCAGCATACCTGAGCTCGTGTCCTAGAGATCAGGTCTTTGTCCTGACTATCCACCCGCGGCTGGAGTTCCTTCAAAAGTCGGTCGTAAGCCTGCACTTGTTTCTCCAGCTCCTGGAGGCGTTTCTCCGTTACCGCCCGTTTTCCATCCACATAAACACACGCGATTCCGAGGCTAGTGCAGCGACCGCACGGGCTGTGTCCGTTGCATTTTGTCTTCTGTTCGCGGCATTCAATACAGGCTCTTTTGACGCGTCGATTACCGTATGACCGAAGCTGGGATGATGCGCGGGGGATGGCGACCTTGGAGCCTGACGCCGAGGTTTCGGGGGCAGTCAACCCCAGTCCTGCATCCGGCAGCGTGGTGCCAATTGAGGGCTCGGGAGGGGGCTCTGCTATCGCCGGGGAAGGGCGGGGATAGGAGACGACTCGAAAGATAGCATGGTTCCCCGCAGGGCGAGGGCGTTTATTTGGTCGCATGGCACGCCGGTCTTGGTGGGAGAGGTAGGAGACAGCCGTCTCATTTGTGAGACCAGACAGCCCATTGCTGGCGATTTGAAGAACGAAAAGCAAAGCGCATCACCTTTTAATGCGAGAGGCAAAAGATGTGACGCATGGGCAAGGTGATTGAGGTGGAAATTTCCTCATTGGGGAGATCTGAGGTTCCACCCGTGACCGGCACTGATTGGTGGCATTCCCCTCCGAAAGCTCCCTCACTGCACGGATCAATCCGGGACTGATTTGCCGTATACCTACTCTGTACATATAGTGGCCATTCCAGGGTGCCCCAACACAAGCTGGAAAACACCACGATGGGGCACGAAGGGCTCTGAACCCTTGTCAAATTCCATGACAATGAGATTCAGGGCGATTTTCGCCTAGCGATCCTTCGAGTTGTTTCATACAAGGCAGCACTGGATAACATCCAATACAATATCTGTTTCTTGGGCTAAGCACTCTAGGCTAGCAGACGGTTAACGCTGCAGAAGAGAGAGATTATCATAGTTCAGCATACTCTAGGGTGGTGTTTTCGGAAAAGCAGTGGTGATTTGCTTCGACAGCAGGTGTAGGCCTGCGCTCGCCCAAGGACGGCCTCCATCTCGACTAAAGATCCGGCACAGGGACCCTCAGTGAGCATACTGCAAATCTCCTGGTTGCTAGCCAGTTCTTGAAGACACCCGAGTTAAGTTCTGTGGCGGTCATTCCGTGCAAGCTGACGTTGTGAGGATGGGAGCAGATTTTGAGCTACAATGGATCTGCAACAGTTATTTCTACCCGATGCCTGACCGCTGCTGATCCGGATAGCCACTTATTGCAGCACCGGTTTCAATCTCCAGGGTGGTTACCATGGTGGATTATTTGAGGGCATAGGTCCTTTGCTTTTGTCTGAAAATCCCGGTGAGCTTGAGCAGCCTCCTCTCTAGAGAATAGTTGTGAATCTCACAATCGCCTTCACCCCATAATGCCGCAGAGCCCATTGCCCCGCAACCACGTGGGCAGGTCGGGTCCAACTTCAGGCTTTATCCGCATCTGAGATACCGTGGTGAATGTATCTGGACCGTTCTAGGTTGGTTGATCCCACCCCTGGTTATTGCTGAGATTCTCGCTCCATACTTGTTTTCCCGACGGCATATTATCCACCCACTCTCCAAAAAAGAAGGGCTGAGAGCTCCCATCGGTTCCCAGAGATCCACAGGCAAAAGGGGTCGGCATACCTTTCCCACCGGAGATCCCTTCTGACATTTGATTGACATTTCATAGATAGTACTAGCACACAACCTAACCGACATGTGCGTTTATTCCCGAACGGTGCAGACCTACACTCGGTGCACAATCCCCATTGGGGAGGACGATACCATCGCGATAGTACGGAGAATCGAGGTCAGTCATACAACCGGGCATGAGCCAGGGTGTCATAAACAGACTTTCCTGTGTAAAGGAGAAAGGCAGAGATGGGTATTGTGCTGAGGCGGTGCTGAGGCGGTGCAGTGGCCACCCAATCTTGGTTCAACCAAGTTGAAGGGCCGTTGCCCTATCTGTGGGGCAAGCGGTCTCTGCGACTGATAGGTAGCTTTTGTGGAAGCCTACACCCACAGCCAATCATTAAGTATTTATCTGGTATGATTATTGTATAGGGCGGTATAGTCCTGTAGACAAATTGCCCAACGCAGACAAGAGCCGGCCGAGGTACTGTGCTCGGGTAGATGAAATTTCTCGAGTAGCATCGGATTCCTTCTCTTAACCATAATGAAGGTGGTCAGGAGTATCCCCAGCGAAATTCCCGCTAAGCAGAATAGATGCGAGTGCGATGGGGAGGATATGTCATTCAAGTCGCGCATGACTTCCTCTCCCGTCAGGTACCCATTTGACCAGCATTTGTCGATGACCATCCGGAGATTCGGAGCAACGTCGTGGAGATCGGGAAACTTGTGCAAACGTAACAACTCCCGGACCTCTCTGCTAGGCCGCTCTGTGTACAGTGACTGCCCAACACTGATCTCATAAAGAAGCGTCCCAAGAGCGAAAATATCATCGATCTCCCTGGAAACATCATCATCACAATCCGGTCGAGCATATCGAGTCGAGTATGATACCACAGCTGGGGTGTCATCGATTCTAGAGCCACCGAAATCGGCAAGGACCAAGCTGCCGTCGTCCTGGATTAAGAAGTTATGGCTCCCAAAGTCACTGTGGATCACATTCTTGGAATGGATAAACCGGAGCGCTTCAGCTGCTTGCGCTGGCCATCTTCCGCAAGTCAGCGGTGGGGCGTTAGAAGGGAAACAGAGAGAGAGAGGGAGAGAGAGAGAGGACTCACTGAGTCCGCTGCTTTCGATATTTTGACAACACAAGATTTTCGGCAAGAGTGCCGGCGCCGTGATGTTGAAACACCAGTCCGCTTGGAAGGCCATTTCCCTGGGAATACTCACCATAGTATCGTAGAATACGCGGGTGATGGCCAAGTCGTTCATTCATAGATGCGTTTTTCTAGCGATTGCAGATTACCCACCACCGGATGATCAAACGTCTCCTTTATTACAAGGCCAGTGTCGGCGACCTTGATAACTTGTGCAAAACAGCCAATACCGGCGAGCTCTATTTGTCTTCGGTCTGCCTTTTCCAGGGCTTCTGCCACTGCGCCTGGTAGCATCCTCGACGTAGCGATGGAATGGTCAATGCCCTTTCGTTTCGAAGTTCCTATAGGCCATGTACCAAGACAAAAAAGCAAAGAAGCAAAACGGAAAAAAAGAACAAAAAGACGAAGGACTGGGCTAGAGCAAGAATCACAGCTCGCTCCACGCTCCACGCTCCATACGCAGGTGTCATAAAGGGGTGTGGCTCAAGCCAGGCCACGTGATCAATTGATCACTATCGAGGCTAGTCCTAATCAGGATTATGCCCGATACTTAAGTCACTAATGTTATCCATTATTATCCCCAACGTTCACTCACTGGTATTTACTGATATTTGGCGTGGTTCCTGCGCAGACGGGAAGCAAAATACGCCCACGGGCGTCTACACGGGCTGTTTTGGCTGACCGTATCTATTAGTATGGATGCCACCCACTATGACTGCTTTTTGAACACCTGATTGCACGATTCATTGAACGCCCGTTGGAACGCCTGCTTAAACGCCTACTTCCTGCCGAGCGTAGCGAGGGTCAACAGCTTGTAAACTATAAAGCCCTGAAGCTTGAGACCAAAGAGGAACAGGAGTCGCCCATCTAGTGCTCTGGTTAATTCACTCACAGAATGTTACAAACCCAAAATGAAAAGTAACAAATGGTTCTAGTGATATACACCTAACTCCTGTACTCCTCTACTTGCTATAACTGCTACCCGATCAAACCCCCGAATCAACCTGCTCAGGCTCATACTCCTCATCATACCCATTCCACACGTTGCATGTCTTCTTCACCTGCCGCTCATCAATATTGTCCGGGATCTCGTCAATTCTCTCCACGAACTGCAACGCAAACCCCTCGCTTGTATGCCACCCGATATGACAATGCATCAGCCACGCCCCCGGGTTATCCGTCTCCCACGCCATAACCAGGTACCCATTACCCGGAAGAACAGCCGTGTCTCGTCTAGGTGGGTTATTTGCCTCAATAGTCCCGTCCCAGGCACCGTTGCCCTGGGCAAGAACAAAGAAGTCGTGTCCGTGGAGATGGATCGGGTGGTAAGTGGCATTGGCAGTACTAACGACCAGGTAAAACCATTCATTTGCATTTGGGAGGTTGATGACAGCACTTGATTTGGCCCACCTGGTTTCGTCATTGGCAATTTGGAGCAGAGTCGGGTTTTCCCAAAGCACTTCCATTGTGGTGCCGTTGAGGAACCACCTGTAGATATTGTCGGCGTTTTTGCCGAGATTGGCCACGGTGTTGTCCTGCACGTTTGGTGGCTGGACGGAGCGGGGGACGTGAGGAATTAGTTTGTCCATGGGTTCGTCCGCGCAGTCTTCAGTATCGTAGGGCCAGGGTCGTGTTTCGGGGGCCGTTGGGGTGTCGCCGTAGTAGAAGATGCCTCTGATGTTGGCCGGGTTCTCGATGCTAGAGCAGCCTTGTTGGGGGATAGTCCGGAGCCAGAAGGAGTCCGCGACGGAGGCCTGGTTGGCTGTGACGATCACGTCGTAGCGTTGGCCTGGAGTACCGTTAGTGAATATAGCGTTAGTGGTTGAAGAAACAACAAGTACTCACCCATGGAGATGCTGACATAGTCGGCCGTGTAGGGCTTGATTGGGACAAAGTCCATGGCGATGACCGTCAACGTATGGTTGTCAATCCCAAACCTGTAAAAGGTGTCGATGCCTGCATTGATGATTCGCAGACGGTACGAAGTGCTGTCGTTGACCTTCATCGCGAACCGCTCGCCAGTCTGGTCGTCGCCCGTGCCGTAGACGTTCGTCCCATTGATCAAGGAGTTATTCAACACAGGGGGGCCGATAGTCTGGGCGTACGTGAATAGCTCATCAACTGTCTGATGAGGCCAGTCATTCAGCATTATGGTCCCCGCATCAACGTCGTAGTTTGCAGTCGCCGGCCCGTTAATGACGATTGGGCCGGCAACCCCCTCCCAGGCTTGTAGGCTCATGTGCGAATGATACCACGATGTACCGTACTGTTGTGCACGCCACCGGTATGTATACTCGTGACCAGGAGTGATAGGACACTGGGTAATCGAGACCACACCATCATTGTCGTTGTTATTCAGTTGACGGATACCATGCCAGTGGATGCTGCTCCCGTTGAAGGTTTCGTCGAGCATATTCCGGACATGGATGACAACCTCATCTCCCCAGTCGGCGAATATGGTTGGGCCCGGGATAGTGCCGTTAACGGCCATTGCAGGACGGGCAAAGCCGTCTGGGGATATAATAACCTCATTAATCTCAAGCCAGTATTCTCTGGTAACGCCTGTGTCGGGGATTATCTCGTGATAGTTGGTGTCTATGTTGTAATCGCACCAGCTCGATCTGGTATCGGGGGTATTTCCGGCACATGGAGTTGCCGTAGGAGGGGAGGTGTATGGTGTGCTTGTCATCGTAGGTGTTTCAGTGTGGGTTGGACGAGGATGGCAATATCTGTCCCCTGGTCTACAAGGCTCACCAATCCCGGGGGTGATGGAGCTTGCAGGACGTCCGGGCTCTCCGGATATGTCAGAGAATTGCCTCCGGCCATATCGTGAATTAGATGAAAGCTCAACTAAGGAAGAGCGAGTGGAAGGGTCAAAGTCATGACTGAAAGCCAAGGAGGCAAATGCAGACAAGGCATATATCAAAGAAGGGAGCAACTTCATGGTTAATCAAACAAATAAATAGCTGGCTGAAGAAAACTTATGGATTGTTCATTCAAAATAGAATATCTTGAGCCGATACTTATATCCCACAGAACTACCTATGGCGGACGTGCCGTATCGCATAATTCCCAGACATATAGCCATCCAGCCCCAAGTATCCAGCTCGCACTCCCACCATGATGCAATTTTTAGTATTTAGCGCCCTCAAAAGGCGTTCACATCCAAGACACAACCGCCACTGCGCCCACGCTCAACACAATGTGTACTCTATACTCTGCCCTGCGGCCGCATCAAATGACACTGAGTCACCAGCCCCTGACTGATACAACCGCATCTACCAACCAAGATCATGGCCTTCCACAGCCCACCTGTTGGTTGACCAGTATATCTGCTGCCGCTTTCCCGACTGGTCATCGAATAGAACTGAGCTCGGTAAGCGGAGGCTATGGTATATAGCGAGATCCAATAGGCGATAGGGTTCTTCAAGCCACGCGAGGGGGCTGAAGTTCTGCCCTGCCGAGAATAAGTCATATTTCCGGCCCCATGAAACGCATCTCAGCTCGTGGTACTTGCATGAGTTACTATATTAGCGTGGTTTATTCATGGGATCCCGCTTACATTCGATATCTATTGGTTGGGTGTCAGGGCAAAGACAAACTAGAGCTTGTGAAGGGATCCGTAGCAAGGCCTCCTCGTGATGGTGTGGATGGAGGCTCTGAGGCCGGTGTTCAATCAAGGACTCTGGTCAAGAAATGTTCAACCTGGAACAAGAGTGATCGAGTGAGCTGACGACTGCCATTCTGCGTGGGCGCCTGTCAGACAGCGCTGCTGGTGGCATGATATATCGCAATCCATCCCCCCCAACGCTGATTATACGAGCAGCTCCCTCCTTCCCTCTGCAACTCTCCGCTCATCAAAGCCGCTGTAGCTTGGAGCATCTTTGCTACCAGACTCTGATACCATGATGCTCTCATATTCCACCCTTCTCTTCGCAGTTTCCTGCGGCGCTCTGGTCGCGGACGCCCATCCACTCAACACCCGCCAGGCGGCAGCGACCCAAGACAAGTTCAACATCTACGCCTACGGCAAAGGCATACCTGGGCTTCCAATTTTTTATTCGGATGGTACGCGGGCTGATTTGAGAACTGACAGTAGCTGGGTTGTTGACATCTCTCAGGAAAAGCACAAATCGGCGACCCAGCCCAATCCACCGCAAAAGTTGCACATCCAGTTTACTGTAAGTTGCCTCGCTCCTTTTTTTTAAAGCCCTATTTCCTGTCCTTTTAATGAAGTCGTAAAATAGTCACCATCCAGGACTCCTCCCCAAATGCCTGGATCGCCCATCGAAACAGCACAGGAACCAAACTGGACGACGCGCGGTCTGAAGCCACAGTATTCTCGCTCCCAGCTGCAGGCACGTCCGACGCAAATGTTCACTTTAAAGAGTTAAGCCCGCAGTTACTTGCGTCAGACGAGGCTAGCGCCTTCAGCTACTACGGTAGCTACGTGATGATTGACGCAGAGAATGCAAGCTTCTATGCTGTACCGACGGAAGCAGGCGGAGTTTATTCGTTGGTCTTGGGCGATCCTGAGTCAAAAGATATTCCGGTTACTCTTAGGACAATTGCACCGGCTAGTGATGATCTCTTCTAGAGAGGTGTTGTTGGTCTGGGTGTGGGAGGAGGCATAGAGCCAAGGCATTCTGAGCATTGTTGGGAGTGGCCGAAGGTTATTGGGCTATAGATCGAATACGACATGACACTTTTGAGCTGGACTTGGTCATCACCCGTATGCTTTTTCTCCAATCCGTAGGAGTTGTGTCAAGCCTGGGGTTTTGCGGGAGGTGGACCGTGTAGGGCATCGGAACCCGGCCCATGCAGGCATGAGGCTGTGCACCTGGCACCAACGCCCTAGGTCTACCACGTTACGAAGGACTCCGCTTATTACGAGGCTTACTTTGTAAGAATGTCTCCGTGGTTGGTTGATGCCTCTATCTAAAACACGGAATCAATCCGAAGGCTTCAATGGCAGCCTAACTATTTCGCCCTCGTCGACTTGTCCACGGCAAACCATCAGCCGTTAACATTTCTCTGCTACTGTTGCTTTACCTAATCTTGTCGAAGAGCTCACAGTCGCTCTGGGCTAGGTATTGGGCAATTCTCACCCGCCGTGACTATTACCGGCGAAATACAAGGGTTGTTTAACAAATCGGCCGCACCTCCCACCCTCCTTAATCAAGCTGAGCTAGCGAGGTGAGACCGGCGTACAGACAAAAGCCCTCGAACCGCAACCTATTCATAGACAGTAGCTATGTACTCCGTGTAGGTATCTCACGCGTCCGCATGATCCAGACCCCAACTCCCGACCTAACCGTCCCCGCTTTCGTCAGCGATGACTATGACTGATATCAAATCCATGACCATCACACCCGCCCCCGCCGGCTTTGCAGCTTTGATTGCATAATATCTAGTAGGTTTCACCCTCATGCGCGCATGGGTTCTCGAAATAGATCTACCGGGGTGGTAAGTGAACAAGGGTTCCCAGGACGTTTTCGATCCTTTCGTTGGAGACGGTGTTGTCCCCGCCAAAGAGCATCCACCCTGGGTCCAGAGGGAACGCAGTCCCATCCTCCAGAATGGTCTTAGAGGGTAGAGGGGGCAGTGTACAGTGAAACCTTGGGCACTGAGGGCAGATGATGCAGTTTTGGCAGTTCGTGCAGATGTGTCAAGCCATCTCTCTCTCAATAAAAACCATACTGTCTTTGAATTCAATGCAGGCGTACTTCACATACTAGTAGCAATAACTAAATATATCAATCCTCCAGTATTCAAGAACCTAATTCTGCACCATGGTGAAAGACAGCAGCACCGTAATCAAGTTCGTTCCATCCCAATCCTCCCAGCCCAACCATCAGACTCCTAACAGCTCCAGCGAATTCAACGGCCTCGTCAATATGACCGCCAACGAACTCCGACTGGCTGAAGAATGGACATTCCCCGTTGTCCGGATGGAAGAATGAGTTGGGTTCTGGCGAGATAATTGGGCATGAAAGATTCTGCGCCTCTCCCTCTTGAATAGGTGCGTGTCATATTAATTGTCGAAGTGGTTGCAAAATTGTCTCCATCCTCGATTACAACCTTTCCAAGAATCTGTCTGGTTACTCGGACGTGGATGTCGATCATATGCGTCGCGTGGTGTCGTACTGCAAGCGGCATCTGGCGCAGGGGGGAACGGTGAAGCACAATACGGAGAGTAGGAGTCATTGCAGTTTGAAGAATTGGGGACATTATGTGTTGGAGGATATATATATATATATATCTATATATCTCTCTCTCACTTTAAAGGAACCTAATATTCAATAAGGAAGAGTGAAAGCAACAATGGGAATGGAATAGTTATAAACATAGCGAAGACAGGACTGCAAGAGAAAACATAACAACTAATTACAACTAATCAACTCAACCTGAAGAATCACACGGAATTTTGTTTTCAAGATAGACACCCTTTGAGTCTTCCCTCATTCCTCTATCATCTTTCCCGTTTCCATCACCTTGCCAACATCCAAGCAAAATGCCTATGACCTGGGCCCCAGAGGCCAACATCAAGGCAAGCTGCTCCCCCCCAAATCCCATCCTACCACATGACCAACCACTGACCTGTCCCCCAGCTCTTCCTAGGCGTGCTCGAGCAGCTCAAAGAGCAGAACATCAAGCTCAGTCAAGACCTGCCTATGACCGAACTTGAACAAGGAAAGAAAGTGTCACCCGCTAACCAAGGACACCATACCAGAGTGCAATCGCAAGTCAATCGATAACCAAATGACGAGGCTAAGGAAACAGGCGCCCCAGGATCCAAGTGGCCAGGCAGCTACTCCAAGCGCCCCTTCTACCCCTGCGGCGACGCCTACGAAGCGCAGAACCAATACTCCCTCGAAGATGGCGACGGCTTCGAAGAAGGTCAAGCAGCCGGATTTCAATGCCGATGTTGAGAGTGACGGGATGGAGAGACGTATTCTGGATGAGGTTAGAGAGGATTTGAAGAACTTGGAATGAATTACTCGGATTCCTATATTTCTTCACATAGTAGGACGATTTGAATGAGCGGCGGCGGGGGGATTTATGGAGTGATGGACAAGACGGGGCATAGATTGGAATATCAACACAATCTACGGCTACGCCAATACAAAGCACGGGCTATTCCCATCTATCTAAGCTCACAGGATATGATATACCATCATCGCATCCACAGCCGTAAATTCTTCCCCAGCAAGCCACCGGCTGCGCTTCACTCGATAGACTTTGTAAAACAGGATCTGGGAAGAGGAATGGCATGGGAATGTATAAGGGATCATTTACTCGGGATATGTACTGGCCACCCCCGAGCGCATCTGCCGGCCACCTCAACCTCACTGATCCGGCATATGGTACCTGCCTGTCGGGGTCAGTGAAGTCAGGTAGTTAATGTTGAATTTTAACAGTCCGGTTTTATTATTAATGATGCCTTGACTGGGTGAGGCCATGTTGCGTGTCCCGGGTATGCAATGAACAAAGTAGCAGCAGATATCAATAGCATATATCAAGTCTACCGATGATTCCAAATGGGGAGCAGTCTTCCCAACCGCCGCGCAGTCTCAAGCTCCCGATAGTAATGGACCCTGCGTTCTACGCTCTGCACCAGATCATCAATATCGGGCTCGGCCTCGTGCAGAATCTCTTCATCCAGCTCCTCCACCGCAGACAGCGTCGCCTCGCACGACCAACACAGACAAACCTGGTACTGCTCCCCAAATCGCAGCCGATACCACTGCTCTGCGTGTGTGAATCCGTTGTCCAGAGTCCCTCGACCGATTTTGTCGTCGTGGTTGATGAATCGCCCGACACGATTCGTGACGAAAGTCCGGTAGTTCTGCGCGCTGCATTGATGTGTATGCCAGGCCAGGTCGACATCCAATGTTGGGACAAGGAACTGATCAGGGTGTAAGCGGAATAAATGGAGGAATTTGTCATAGCGATCCACGGCTCTGCACAGGGTGCCGTCCACGGCCGGGCTGCGGATCCATCGGTGGGCGTGCATCTTGTCGACGAAGATGCATTGTCGCTCGACGTTCTCGACAATGGGTCCGTCTTCCTTCTTCATGTTACTTGCTGTCTTGATGGTCTCAAGGAGTGAACGAGGCTCGCCCATGTTTGAGGCAGTCCACCGGAGCTTGTCAAAATGGGAAAGAAGACGCCGGAAGGGACCATTGACTGCGCCAGCCGTGGCCAGGCTGTTGACCAAATCGCCGTCAATGCCGTGGTTCACGCGTAGCCAGTAGATATGCTCGGACTTGAGAGAGTACTTCCATGTATCCGGGTCGATCGCGGCGTGCTATCGCGGTCAGTATGTTGTGTTCCAAGATGGGTGAGATGCGTACGATTTCAGCCCATGGAAACACAATATCCTGGATATGGGCTAGCTTGTACAGGTCGCAGTAATTCTTGAAATCGTCGCAGTTCAACAGAAATGCATGCCATATCACAAGGACATCTGCAACAATCAGTAGGAACCCAGATACGGCCAAGCAGTACGTAGATACTCACCGACTGGCGGTAGGAGCAGATGTTTCGGGCGAGGCCCCCCACGATCTGCCTCGTCGAGGCAGTCCTCGACCATCTGGATCCACTGGTGGAATCGTGTTGCGGCGATGGTCAAAAAGCGCTTCCACTTCAGCTTTCGCCTCTCTTCGAACCTCGAATCTTGGATCAATATACGTTCAGTGATATATTGTCTGCCGTCCCAGTTTTTGCGGTATCTCGTGAGAGGTTGAGGGGCAATGCCAAATGCGACATCTAGATCGTGCGACTGGATGACCTCGTGGCGCAGGGTATGGAATACCTCCAGCATTTCGAGGTGGACGGCGCACTCGCTGGTTGTTGGCAGCGCCTCCGGTCCCGGGTCTTCCTTCGGCAGACCGTTGAACAATGCCCGGGCCGGAACGACAGTGGCCTGTCCATTGTTCGCATCGTAGACGTACTGATATCGTCTGGAGGGGAGCGATCCGAGGGCTGCGATCTGGTTTCCACTCGCCTGGTGGAGGCTCAGGAGGGTGGAGGGAGAGATGAGGGCCATGGTTGTGTCGAAGCAGACTCAGTACGCCCGCCCACTTTCTATATAGTATTGCGTGGAAAGGGCAGTGCTGATTGAAAGCTGCCTTGCGATAGCCTCAAATACTTGGGGGCACAGGGCACGGGGCAAGCCGAAGCGAGCGCCGCCCCCCGAGAATACGAACTTAGCGCCTGGAGCTACAACTAATCGAGTCCTAGTAAGCGATAACTTCCTTTAAGCTCATCCTCTTCGCTTCTCGTCTGACTCGCGGGTGGTTCCGGTTCGCGTGGCTCAGCCTCAAGGCGTATTCGACCGAGTCACTTGCCATGTCTGTTTCGGAAGCTTATAAGGTCTACCCTCAATGGAGCTTTGCGGTTCAGTCAAGCAGTCCTCAGTCTAGCCATGTCACGAAACTCTTTCCATGCGCGGTGGAAACCCACGCCTAGCGCTGTTATCCCTCTTCCCAAAGCTGCTCCCACTATATCACGGAATACATCATGGAGTGCAGTCGGTCCCGCGAAGGAGCATCTCGCGCAGGAGCTGGAGAAGCTCTACTGGGAAGGTGCCCGAGATGAGATCGAGAACATCCTTCGAACATTGATCACCTGGTGGCAAGACCCGGAATATGCCACAGCAGGTTGGACGGAAGACAACCACGATGACCATGGTTACGACACCTTTCTTGACCAGGTCAACCAACAAGCTCGCGCATTTGCCATTCGATATGGTCCGTCACTCTCTTCCCACTGTGATAGTAGATGTATAGCTAACGTTGCCCAGGACAGGAGCGAATCACCCATCGGGGCAGTTCAGTGGCCGAGTATGTTGGTGATTCGCAAGCTATTCGGCGTATTGCGCAAGATTTGATCGCAGAAAGAAGTAGCGCTGAAGTGAAAACAGAGGTCCGGAAGAATCTGACAGGTAAGGGGAATCTGTCTGGATTTGTTTATCGACAATGTGGGTGGTTAACACGCTCAAGCCACTGCGAAATCCTTCGGCATCGAGGAAGAAGCACGGTTGCTCCTCCAAACAGCAGGTCCGTTCTCTGGAAAGCCCCTGTCAGATCTGTTTCTAATCAAAAATCAAATCCTAGGCTTCCTGGACATTGACCAGATGATTGAAGACCGCCCGGATCTGGCGAAGCGCAAGACATGCCCAGGGGTACCTCAATGTCCGTGCCCCCTGCCCGAGTGATGACTGTGATGCTGAATTTTCCAGTGATGGTGCATCAGACACCAAAGGGTCTCGAGTTCCAGGTGTTGAAATGTGCCCAGTGCCATAGCACCATTACAGGTAGTATGTTCGCCCGTGGCAAGGAAACATTCGCGCCCTCCCACATCTGCGAGGCATGCTACTGGGCCCATCACTACGGCGATAAATCCTATGTGAAGCTCTACAAACATGCCCTCACAGAAGATGCCATCGAACTGGTAGAGCGTGACAGAAGCTGCAATTGCGCTGCTCCAGGAAAGAAAATGGTCCCTTCCCGACCAGTCAAAGGCCGGAACCACGTACTTGACTACCGCAAGAATTGCCAGGTATTTAAAATTCCCGACCAGATCGCGCAGGCCAAGTACGACGGCACTCTTCAAACCGCTCAAGGAGCGGTTCCGAAGAGGAAGCCATCCACTATCTCCCGCATGGTGAGTAGGGTGAAGCGACAACCAACTGCGGTACTCTTCCCGGAAAACGAGCCCTCAACATCGAATACCGCACCCTCGATTGGAAGGGCAAAGAGGGATGAGAATGTTCCTATTTTCTTTCGAGGATGTATCGAGAATGACCCCTTTGACTATGTACACGTTGTTCTCCGCGTTGGACCTGTCATTATTGAAAACGGAGGATCCAAGTTAGTCCAGGCTTGTACAACATAATCCCTAACACAAGACTGACCGCATTATAGTACCGGGGTGCTAGTTTCGCTCAAAGACCTCCCTGTCTACCAAGAGCGCTTTCCCATCCGCGGTTGGCAGCAGCGGGCCCTCCGCATTGAACCAGGTGCCGGACGGCAACTATGGCAAGGTCAGCAGCCGGTCACCAGGCCGAAGCATTACAAGCTTGCTATGAAGCAAGTCGTCGGCGTGCCGTTCTCCGGCGTCCTGTCTGAGAGCTCGGAGCAGGGCCAGCTAGAACAGGAAATCGTCAACGGCCTCGTGGCTGCCACCAAGGCGCACATCAGTGACCTCTCCAGGGATGGAGACCGCGAGATACTGGACTCAACTATCGCATCGATTCTTGGTAGATTCAAAGTCCTCCTCAGCAGCAGAGTGAAGGTTTATCTAGATTCGATTGTTGGGAAGTTGGTCGACCAAACCGCACCGACTGACCGAAACAGCTTCAAATTCTGCTCTTCACTCCTCGAACCAGCTTTATTCGCACCGCTGGTCAACGGCCCCAGTGGGGCTCCATCACCAAGCGACCAGCTATACCTAATGAGCTTCGTTTGTCCAACGGCGACAGAGTATCCCGAGCACTGGATGCTGAGCAAGTTCGATGTCCCGTACGGATTCGCTGAAGAATACCTGCACCGGTACTACTTTGGGCGTTTCAACGACGCCGACATGATTGACACCCTGCAGGAATACTGGCACGACTGGGGTTCATTCTCCGGAGGCCCTCTGTACGAACATCAAAACATCTTTCCGTGGGATTGTTCCGAAGCGTGGAAGCGCTGTCCTACCAAGTGCGGCGAGTGCAACATCACAAAGCACGTCTGGGCCTTTCCATTCGACAGCTGGTCGATGATCACCCTCCATCTCCAGCGGGAGCAGCAACTCTACCCTCCTCCCCATGGGAAAGACAAGATATCGTCGTTAGACTGGGTGCAATCCCGGCGCTCCATTCTCAGCGCCTCCGCCGCCCTCAACCGCGTGGCAACCGCCATGGCTCAATCCCCGCGCTTCGTCAAATGCACCGCCTGGCTCCATGAACAAAACACCCGCTTCCTATCTCAGGGACGGTCCTCCCTCGCCCGCGTCAAGCTCGGCGGAATCCACCGAGCGCAGCCATACAGCCATTTCTACGAACTCGGCGCAATGGACCACTACTTCCTCTCAGGGTGGTCCCTAGACGAGCGCAAAAAGCAAATAGCGCAGTACGAAAACCTCCGCAACTCCCGGATGAGAGCCGGGGAGATACCATGGGATATCGCCGGGTTTGCGCGGTACCGCAAGGACGTCCAGCCCCACGACTGGGCAGCTGGATATGTTGGCTTTACGGGAGCGCGCAAGGAGGATAGCATTCTTTATAAGAACCTAGGGCCGAATTACTATCCTTACTACTATGCTGTCATGGACCCGGGTACGACTGAATCAGCGTACCAGTGCACGGATGGACAGTTCCAGCAGACGGATAAGAAAGCTGGTGATAATGATGCGTGTCTGGGGTCGCGGCACAACTGTGGTTCTGGGTGTGGTTCTACCACGGAGTCTGGGGCTCCTCTGTACGGTGGAGGGCCTGTATATAGCAATTGCAGTGGTGCAGGTGGTGGAGGTGGTGGAAGTGGATGGGGAGGAGGAGGCTCGGGGGGGGGAGGAGGGACCAGTGGGGGATGCGACAGTGGAGGGGGAGGAGGGAGTGGAGGGGGAGGAGGAAGTGGTGGAGGCAGCGGTGGTGGTTAATTCTGCACTCTAAAGAGTATGTTATCGTTATCCCCAGAGCTGGTTGAGCAAGATGCAATTCAGCTATACCCCCAATTCGACGTGTTATACCTCTCTACACCTGATCAGCCCTCACCCCAACCCTCGAGCAAGAAGGAAGAACATACCAAGCCTCTGCGCATAGCTACTGGGACTCTCCTCGCCCATAAACCGATAGCTCGCATTCTGGTAGACATGGTAGAAGGTCGTCACCCAGTGACCGTCGTTATCCTCGAAGACCTTGACCGTCAGGTGCTGGTTTGGGTCTTGTGAAGTGTGCCAGTCGTTCCAGATCCAGACTTCCTATTGAGACGGTTGTTAGTTGGAGTCCAGGATCGGGATCGGAGGGGGGCGTACCTTGGTCTCGTCATCACCGTCATATATAGTTTCGAGGGAGGTCCCTGCGAATGCATGGCGCACGATGGCTTCAGCACCGGCTGGGTCACGGAAGGTGACGTCTTCTTGGAAGTAGAGAGGCATTTTGTCCGTTGTGAATGTGAATGTTAGGGGTAGAGAAGAGTCAAGAGCCAGCACCGGCCATGGCGGGGTATTTATTCCTGTAAAGCGACATCCTCAGCCTTTCGCGCGGAAAATGGCCAGTCTAGGGGGGGAGGCCTATAGTTGGAGAGAGGCTGAGGTTAGTGAGAGCGCAGATGCGGGGATGAAATGAACCTCATCAACGGTTCTCGCCTTCTTGCCCCTCTCCTCTTTCTCTCAAGCTCGCAACCACCGCAATAGCAACCAAAACAATAATGCCCTCCAGCGAAACTCCCCGCGATGACTGGGCCATCGACTCCTCTCTCTTCGCCTTTACCCCGCGTAAGCTGCGCGTCGTGTGTGTCGGCGCTGGCTTCTCGGGGCTGATCATGGCCTACAAGTTCAAGCATGAGCGACCGCTAGATTTCGTGGACTTCACCGTCTATGAGAAAAACCCCGAAGTTGGCGGAGTGTGGTATGAGAATGTGTACCCAGGTGTTGGTTGGTTCGTCTATGTCTCTTGTCTCCCCTGCGGTCGTTCCCTGCATGACCTGCTAGTTAATGCATGCTTTGCAGCGATATTCCCATCCGTGCGTCGATCCCTGTCACTTTCTTTTTTTATTTTTTTTTTTATTTTTTTATTTTTTTATTTTTTTCGGTCGTTCTGACTAACTCCCACTACTCGGATAGACAGCTACATCTTCTACTTCAACCCGAACCCGAATTGGTCGCAGTGCTATGCCAAGGGGCCCGAGATCCAGAAGTACATCCTGGACACGACAGAGAAGTACGACTTGAAGGAGAAAGTGCAGTTAAATACCAAGCTGCTCAGCTCCACCTGGAACGAAGACGAGGGGAAATGGTTACTGAAGCTTGAGCGCGGAGGCGAAGTGTTTGACGATAAGGCTGACGTTCTTCTCAATGGGAGTGGGATCCTCAAGTATATCTTCTCTCTTCTTTGCGCTTGTGTTATGACTCGTAGTAATATATGTATAAAGCAACTGGAGCCTCCCCAACATCAACGGTCTTGACACCTTCCAAGGAAAGCTCCTTCACACGGCCAAGTGGTGCGCTCCTCTCCACCCACTGATCAACCAGAGTTTAACTCAACCAGGGACCCCGACTACAACTGGGACGGCAAAAAGGTCGCTGTCATCGGCAACGGCTCGTCCGGTCTACAGGTCGTTCCAGCCCTGCAGTCAAAAGCCTACAAGCTAGTGAACTACATCCGGCATGCAACATGGGTCTCAACAAACCTCGCCGGCGACATCACGAAGGACCACATGGGGACGAACTTCGAGTACACAGAGGAGGAGAAGAAGCTATACCGCGAGAGTCCGGAGGAGTTCCTAAAGTATAGGAAGTACATTGAGCAGTCGTATGTTTGATCCTTGTCCCTCTACCTACAAGGTCTATTGGATGCTAATATACCTGACGGAACAGCGTCAACAGCGTATACAAAATCATGCTCTCCGGCTCCCCCGAGAACGCATTCCTCTTCAACCTCGTCAACGGCGTCATGCGCGCCCGGCTCGCAGCAAACCCGCATCTCATCGACAAGCTCATCCCGGAGTACGAAATCGGATGTCGCCGTCTCAGTCCCGGCGACGGATACCTCGAAGCCATGCAGGCCGAGAACGCCCGCTTCTGCTTCGATCCAATCATCCAGATCACGCCAAAGGGGGTCGTCACGGAACACGGGGAAGAGGAGTTCGATCTCATTGTCTGCGCCACAGGGTTCAATACCTCATTCATCCCGGCCTGGGAACTAGTTGGTCGCGACGGGCGACGTCTCGACGAAGAGTGGAAAGAAGTACCGCAAGCGTATTTCGCCACTTGTGCAGCTGGGATCCCAAACTACTTTATCTTCGGGGGTCCGAATAGCCCGGTTGGGCACGCCTCTGTGCCGGTTATGTTGGCGTGGTCTGCGGACTATATGTTGGATTGGGCTGAGAAGATTGCGACGGAGGATATTAAGTTCGTCTTCCATTTTCGTCTAGTCAACCGGTATAAACTGACAAGGCCAGGTCTATGGTCGTGAAAGACTCGGTCGTCCGCGACTTTAACCGATATGCGGCCGGGAACTTGAAGCGCTGTGTTTGGTCCAAGTGCTGCACGGCTTGGTACAGCAAGAAGAACGGCCCTGGGGAAAGCAACACCGTAACGGCGATGTATCCGGGGAGTGCGCTGCATTATAAAGGTGAGTTGCGCGCAGCTTCTTTCTTGTCTTGCAACCTACTAACTTGCCAGCGTACATGAAAACCATCCGCGGCGAGCACTTTGACATCCAGCACAACACGTCAAATCCATTCCGGTATTTAGGGAACGGTGAGCTGGAGATGGAGAGGACGGGGGGCGATCTTGCCTATTATCTAGAGTAAAATTCGCATAAAGGTCAATAGAATGGGTATGCAGGTGCATTATATCACGAATCAAGTACACAGACCAGGTATCAATCATAACAATCATAAGCCATAAACATCAATCCAATCAAGCAGCCTCCAAACCAAGTGCCCAACATCAACAAAAAAATCATCTCCGAAAAGAAAGCTCACTATCCGTCGGCCTCGCCAGCGCCTTCCCACAGCGTCTCACCTGCTTATATACCAACTCCTTGGCCAGATAGTCCTGCGTCGCATCGACAATCGTCTCCATCTCAGCCACCGCATCCAGTGCAATCTCCGCCAACCCATTCGGCACATCAAACCGGAACAGTCGCCCATCATCGTCCAACTCGCTATGTTCCTGGATGAACTTGTTCGTCTCCACCTCGGGGTCGGCCGTCGTTGCCTCGACCGTCTTTGCCGAGAACCCAAAGACCCTGCCGCCTTTGGGAGCGCGTCTGATTGTAGGAAGGCCCGTGCCAATAGAGACCAGACAGCGAAGCTGTGATTCGAGAGTAGTCAGACGCCAGATGTTCTTCGCCTCAATCCAGACCTCGCGGATGGGGTTATTTGCTTGCGCAGAGGCATCGATGAAGCGCCGGCGCAAGGGGCCCAGGGCGATGGGATCGAAGAGCGCAGCATTAGCGAAGGATGCGACGCCAGCTTCCCAGATCTTGGTGGACTTGTATAGTTCCGGGGGGCAATATTTGCTAGGATAGGTAGATAGGGGAATGAGCTTGTGCGTTGAAGCGTCGGATACACAGAGGAATCTGTAGAGCACCCCTTGGTCAACTCACCCACATCTTTCATATCCATAGCAGAGATAAAAACGGAATGGGATCGGACGTACACACGAGAACTCAAATCCACATCCTGCAGTAGAATCTCGCGATCCTCATGCCCCAATTCGCGGAGAATACTCTTGAGCGCAAACTCCAGTTTCTTCCCATCATGTTTCGCCTTCGACTTGGACCGTTTCGTCACGGAGCTCATCCCCGTTAGCGACAGGCGCTTCTTGCGACCGAAGACGTGTTTGCATATCCTCGTATACCCAACGATGCACTGGTCGATGTCCATCTTCAACCGGCCGAGCATAATCGCTAGTAACCTACTCCATATACCCAGGTTAGTGAGTCAGGAGATTGCGGTGAGCTAGGGGACGCACCCACCAGACCCAGTCCCCCCGATCAGATCGAAAAAGTCGCATGGCTTCGGCGGGTTCTCGCGATCAATTGCCTCCATGATATTCTTGAGGATGTGCAGGGTAGACAGGGCGCGGACGCCGCCGCCATCGAGCGAGAGGATGTTGAGTTCGCGGTCTGCCATCTCACAACGTAGAAGTTCTCGGAAAATGTTCAACTGGGAAGCATAGTATCCGTAATTTTGTCGGGATCTAGGAGTTATAACTTCTATCGGCGCATAGCCACGAGAAGGATGAGGCTTTTGAAACGAAGCAGTTGGGTAACTTGGGTTGCGGTGATGTGACACCGCCACGATTTGTGCCTAACGTGCATTAGCTTGTTTTCGTGCATCTATTCTTATCCCATTAATTCGCTGACACGAACTCTAACGAGCCCAGGCATCTACAGGGGCTCTACAGCCTCACTCTAGTGCGGTGACCTATTCTCTAAGTCATCTATAGCCATAGATATACTACTAGATACTGTAGCTGCGTAGAGGAAAGCCTTGGGGATACTCGCACGTGATTGAAGTAGCCCTTTCCCTTGTGCGCTGTGCAGTATACGTAGGACAAACTTTATAAACAGGCAGCTCGAAGCATATATAATGTATCTCCGAGGAGCTGAAATTCTGACTGGTTTTCTCCCCAGGCACCCATCAGGAGCTCAAGGGCAACATCCCGAATCTCGTCTACATTGATTTGAGGCTCCCGGCGTCTGTAAAGTAGGCCATGATTAAGAAGGAAGTACCTTCAAGTGCTTTCCACTGCATCTCCCCGAGTAGCTACCCTCGTATCTACCCTGGTATCTGTCCCAATATCTCCCTCAGTAGAGCCAGTATCTACCTCGGTAGGGTCAGTATCTCCAGTAGGACCAGTATCTGCCCCAGCAGGGCCAGCATCGGCTTCAGTAGGGCCAGTATCTCCTTCAGTAGGACCAGCATCCGCCTTGAAAATCTCTTCCAAAATCCGCATCAACGCCTGGACGCTCTCCTCGCCCTCCCGAACGGCAGCCAGTCCCCCCAAAATCTCGCCCGCCGTCACTTTGCGCCCATAAAACCTCTTATTCGCCCAGCGCCGCTCAACCAGAACCCCAGACTCCAAACTGATTCCCCCAAAAAGCCCCTTTGTCTTCGCAAAGCTCATCATCTTCCCGCCTCCACTAATATTCACTCCGCCCGCAATCTCCGCATTCCGTCCCAGCGGCCCAAATGCGATACTGAAATTCCCAGACACCGTCAACGACCCCAACTTCGAAAACGTAGCCAGCGACGCCTCATCATTCAGTATGAACACGAAATCCGTAAGTTCGAACCCAGCTTGCCCGCCGAAACCGACGCCCGCAATGCTGATCGCCGAGGGCGGAGACCAGTTCCCATCTGCCAGACGCGCGACAAGAATCCCCGACCCAAATCGAATCGTGCCTAATATCCCGGCTTTTGTAACGGTAAGAACGGCGAGGCCCTAAACAGCAAGAACAGAACAGAATGCGTTAGTTGGGGCTTCCAAATCCCTTTAGTAGAATCTAGACTAGATAGAGAACCTTCGCGTCCCTCAACGCGCGCGCGGGGAGTTCGCGTCCGGGACTCCCGCGCCACGAGCCGTTGACGAATGAGTCGAGGATTTGCGTTACTTTTTTGCATTCGCCTGTAGTTATTGATCAGCTGCGTTGGTTTTGCGATTAGAGTGTGGGGAAGATGGAAGAGACTGACTACCCAGTGATGCGGGCAGCGGGTTGTGCATGCCCTTTGGCATGGTGACGGGCTATCGGGGAGGCATGAAGAATAATATCAAGAAAGTTGGCAAGAAGACGAGGAAGAATAAGGAAAGGGGTTAGTTCAATTTCGACCTCCGGGCTAAGACTATATCAGACCTGGCGCACGATTAGGTAGAGTAGGAACCAGCCCCCATTCTGCTTATCGAATTGACTAAGATCAACACACGATCTCCTGCCCTGGCATTGTTACACACACTCAGATTGCCGCCATCACCACTACCACTTACCCCCTCGCTCAAATTAGACCCAGCATGTCCAAAAGAGGATGTCACCGTAATATCGAAGATTAGAAAGTCTCTGTATTCAGCATCGAGGTTAGGCCTATACCTATGCAAACAATAACCTAACGCCCAATGCCCCCTCCTAACCGTGTACAACAAACAAACGCCCAACTCGAGCACCAATAATTCAAGTCCCCCTACATCCCAAAAGTCCAACCACCATTCATCCGCAGACGCTGCCGCTCCGCAACATCCTTTCGGATCTCGTCCTGCGTCAGCCCGTCCGGCCCTGCCCAGTTCGCGCTACTCGTCCGCTCCCGGAACTTCTTCAGCTTCTTATCCGCCTTGAACGTCTCCTCCAGCGAGAACGGCGCGATCGGCCCGAAGATCGAGTCAACCTCCATGCCTTCCTGGTCTCGGAGGAGCGACTCAAGCTGCTTCGGCTGCGCCCAATTGGGCACCGGAAGCATCTCTGCCTCCGAATCCTCATCCTCACTGTCAGTCGCAATTTCAGGAAGGTTGATATGCTCGCCGTTGGGATAATTAGGTGATGGCTTCGGCGCTTTGCTGGAGTTGGGTCCTGGAGCACGATGCTGCTGCGAGGGTCCAGCAGCGTTCGAAGATTCGGCGAAAGGAATCTTGCCGCTAGTATACTTGGCCATGTCCATTGGGTGTCCCGGTCTCTGGGGTTGCGCACTCTTGAAAATTGAGGATCCTGATTGTGGCGCAACAGAGTGCTGGCCGTTTCCATACATCGAAGGCTTTTTAGTGGGTTCCTAGACCAGTCAATAAAGGCCATCTCAAAAATACAACTCAAGCCTCGACTTACCTTGCGTATATTCGACTGCCGGATCGGCGGCGCCATAGTTGGCCGCATAGAGGCATGGTTCTCCTCATCGTCCGTCCTCCTCCGCTTGGTTTCACCAGATGGCTGCATTGCGCCAGCCTTTGCCGTTGCAGGACGGTGGTTAGCCTCCTCGTCCAGTCCTCTCTTTGGCGGTTTGGCTGGGTTCGGAGCAGGCGGATTAATCGTTCGGCCAAGCACCGATCCCAGTCGCGAGGCCGGACGAGGGGGGCCCGTCTCGCGTTGGGACGTCTGAGGAGCTGTCTTTTCCGGATGCATCGGTCCCTAAAGCCATTTAGCATTAATCACGTACGACAAAAAAGAGAAACTGACCATCTCAGGCTGTTGACTCCCCTGCCTCTCAAGTCTCCGTGCATTTTCCAATCTCCGTTTCTCAATCGCCTGCATTTGCGCGGCCTTCTTAGGATCTTCAGCCTGTCGCTCGCGGCGCTCAGCTTCTGCCCGACTCTGCTGAGCTGCCCGCTTCCGCTCCAGTTCTCGTCGCTGCTCCTCCTTTCGCCGCGCCTCACGCTCCTCCTGCTCCCGTTTCCTTTCACTCGCAAGCTGAGCTTTCCGCTGTGTCTGGCTCGACGCAGAGCTCTTGAAGCTACTGTTCGAGGAAGCTGTGTGGAGTGACTGGTTGCTTGCCTTCTTCTTCAGTGACGGCGCTTTTGACGCGGAAGGAGGGGGCACCGGTGCAGGTATGCTAGACTCAGCACTTAACGCCATGGAGGAAGCCAAAGGCATTTGGCGGGAGAGAGCACTGCCGACCCGAATTGATACAGGCTGAGGTTTCGGTTTTTGCTGGGGTTCACGGGTAGGCTTTGTCGGTCGGCGGTCGTTTTGCCTGGTTAGTTGCGGTCCTGAAGGCTGGCCGGTACCTTTTGGAGCAGCCTCGACGGCTGGTTCAGGATCTTTCGATGGCTTTGCCTGGGGCGCTCGAATCGGGCTCGAAGGGAGTGTAGGGTAAGCGGCCGGGCCGCGTACTTCAGATTCCGTGCGTGCCCTTTCCCGTGTTGTCTTTTGTTGCGTTGCCCGCAGCTTCTCCTCCTGTCGGGCTTTTTCTGCAAGCTCGTCCTCCCGCTTTCGCTCATCGATTTCCTGTTGTTTGCGTTTTTCTTCTCGCTCGGTAGAGCTTCGGGTTCGCCGTCCTTCTTGTCGGGGAGGGCTAAAGACTGATTGGGGTCGCTGGTGAGTTCGCGCAATATCCATGTTTGCGCGTTGCAACTGTGCTTTGGGTTCATCTGGCGAGGAGGCTTCCATTCGAGCAGCCGCCGAAATACCTCCAGAGCTTGTGAAGAGCCCTTTGGCGGACCTCACAATTGACTGAAGCCTGAACTTAGACGCACTCAATGGACCATCCTGGCGACTAGGGGAACCGATCGGTGTCGTTGTTATCCTGCTGTCGATATTCACGGACGCGCTCTTCTGATGACCATACCGCGGTGAGGAGAAAATAGGAGTGGCAGATTTACCACGGGCTATTTCTGAGGTTTGTCTCATGTGAGTTCTGGTTACGTCTAGGTTTGATCCATTCTTGATGGGAGAGGAAGGTTGTTCGGAAGCATCGCTCGCTGCAGGGCCGGATGGCTTACTGGCAGTCGCTTTGGTTGGCGAAGGATGTGCCTGGAACGGAGAGCTCAACGGCTTAATCCAGTCATCCTCCGCATTAGGTGTGGATCGAGGGGGTGTAGCCTGGCGTTGTTTAGGGCCGGATGCTTCCTGTTTCGCCTCGGATTGCGGTACAGGAAGGTCGGGATACGATACAGATGCTGATGACAAACTTGCAACTGCAGGAATGGACTTCGTGGGTCGCGAAGGTTGCATTTTTCCGAGCATGCTGATTTTCTCGTGTAGTCTCTGAGTAGATGATTTGGTATGAAGCTTGCTCGCCTTTGCATCCACGTCAGGTTCCTCATTCACGGTCTGTCTAGTCTCGTCAACATCCACGTTCTCGTCCAGAGCTTGGGTCATTCGGTGCCCGGTCTGTCGGCCAAAATAATTCGAGCCAGCCGCAGTATTTGGCTTAATAGAGTCAAGGTGGCTAGTCCTGGAAAGTCTTGAGCCACCAAGCGCTTTGGATCCAAGAGGCTCTCGAGCAGGAAGGGATGCAAAACTGAGGCTACTCTTGCGAATCGGGGGACGTTCTGGAGAATCACCATCCGATGGTGAGCCGATGTCATCCAGATTATCGACAACCATTTCATCTTTTTCCGGCTCGTTGTGCCCTTGAGGTGAGGAAGGTTGAGCACTGGCGGCTTTAACCGGTGAGGACATCGCAGCTTTATCCGGCACATCACTATCTTTTCCATCTAGCGCGGTTATGGCTTCGTAGTCGCTGGCAGGCCTATCGTCCATTGTGATATCCTCTTTCGGCTTAGTCTCTTTCGTCGGTTCGGCGAGTGGGGTGTGTTCTTTGCGGGTTTGTTTTGGTGAATCAATATTCATAGGCTCGACGGTCTCGCCGCGCTGGCGCACCTCCTCGTGGGCTGAGTGGAATGAGGCATCTGTCGTGCGGCGGTCAATAGACGAACGACGTGTCCCTCCCTTCACCGGGGTGCGCTCAGGGTCGAACGGTTGTGTGGATAATTGCGACTCGGGCGCTACTTGGGTGAGAACCATCTCATCATCATCCTCATCGTCTGGCATCCCATGGTAACCAGAATCCGTGTTGTATTGTGAGAAAGAATTGACGTTCTGCGTCAAGTCAGGGTGTTGAGACTGGGGGGGGTTTGTTTTGCTCTTGACTTGAGCTGGAGTTGGTGCCGATGGGGCAGCTACGGCTTTCGTGGGCGAGCGCTGGATGGCGGGGCTAGCGGAAAACTTGGTATCGGCTCGATTCTTCTGTACGGAGAAGATCTCGCTCAGAGGCTATGGCGGTCAATGACAGGCATGGGACCAGAAGGGGGGAACAAACCACGCGGTTCTCCGCCGCATCACGCTTTCGTAATGTCCGGGGTGTCTTGCCTCGTAATTTTCCGGGGGTTTTGAAAACGTCTGTGAAGCTACTACGGGTATGTTAGTGAGGTGAAAGCTGCAGTGAGTTTCTGACGTCGGAGTCCACGCACAATTGGTTGTTTGAGAACACCTCTGCCATGTGTTCGTTTAACCATTCCATCTCATATCGCACAGGAAACTCAATTTCTTCCATCTCCTGATCCACCAGTTGGGTGCAGTTCTCCTTTTCGGTGGAAATCCAGGGTGCAGAGCCGACCGGCTTCTGCGCCCTCGCGCCCGCTGCAGCCATGGCGATGTAAACAAAGGCAGCCGGGAGCTGTAGGCGAGTTGAAGAGGGGGCGAGTTGGGAAAGGTTCAGCTCAGGGTAAAAGACCCATTTAATAAATCTATAATCACAAACAAAACATCGAGTCTCGGTGGCGGGCGGTTGGTGTCGGTGGTTGACTTGGAGATTGAGGTTGATGGTGCTGTGGGAGTCGAGCCATCAAAACATCAGCTACGCGTTCCTTCGCCAGCGCACGTGACTATTTGCTGCCCAAATCCTCAGGCAACAAAGTCCAGGACTCTATGTTTGCAGGATGCAGAGTGATTTACCCCGCCTATTCCCTGTCATGCAAAAGACAAGATCGACATAGTAATTACGAAGCTAAAAAGAAGATCGTAGGTGATCAAAACCTACTATTATAAACTGTGGAAGTAGTTAATGATATGAAACACTTAGTGCAGGCCACGAGATATAAATGGATAACACCTGATGCGACCGTGTTTTCGAGGTAAAAAGCAATGCGCCGCTACGTATTATACCATATGTCATATACAGAGAATAAAAGTTATAAATACGTCTCGTACTAAAACTCTCGCAAAACGGCATTAAAAATTTTCTGAATCTGAAGCCTCGTCTGTTGGCAAAGAGAAGTACTTCCTAAATCGATCTCGTTCTCCCAAACAAGCCGTCTCTGGGATCATAATGAGGGTCTGAAACCAGGCTGTGAGAGTTCAGGAGACCACCTATAACTTGTAGTAAAAGTAAATAAAAGGGCTGGGTATATATTCGTCACACCGATGACCTGATGTGTATACTACATCCTGGGCGTATAATGAGGTACTATCTATAGCGCTGGCTAGCCCTAAGCAGCAAATCCTCAAGACACCAACCAACAACTATATCACGAGCAGATGAAGTAAATAAACACGCAAGGACTATTCTCCCAAAAGGAGAGACCTAAGTATTCAAAATCGGAACCGTCTCTAGCCCCCTCGGCCCAATATCTGGCCTCTCCAGCAGCGACTCCTCTGAAACACCCTGTTGAAGCTTAAGAATCAAGTCGTCCGGATCAAAGTCTACACCAATCGGGTTCTCTGCATATTCCCGCGAACGCATATATGCCGTAGCCTCTTCAGTACTTGCAAAGCAGTCAGTTTGAGTCTCGATCTGGTTGCCGTTTGGATCGCTGTAGTAGATACTCAGCGTAACCCCGTGGTTGACAGCCCAGATAGGATGAATGCCTTGCTCCTTGCGCTGGCGATAGGCAAAAAGTAGGGCGCCTAGCGAGAGGAATGTGAATGCAATGTGCTTCAGTGAAGCTAGGTCAGTATTCAATACTCACCTGCGCCCAGAGAATTGAAGTTGAGATTGAATGGAACCTACCGCCAGTCCACAAGTTTGCGGATTCCGCGGTCCAATACCAGGCACTGCGGAAATTGCAATCCGATGATGTTCGCTGTCATAGGTGATAAAAGATATATATTCGTTTTCGTATGATGCGTGGCCACCGAGAAATTGTTTGTAGAATTCCCTCATCTGGGAGAAGCTCTCTGGCTGGGTCCGTAGGACGACATGTGCCAGTTTTGTTGGCGAAATGAGCGTCGTTGAAGGCCTGTTGAACTCAATCGACATCTTGATCCGATGGATGACCCTGCTGGTAATGCGTAGTTGGGTGACGGGATTTCTAATACGTAGACGCAGATAGTATATACCTGAGCGGATTCTAGTATCACCCAGGGTAACTTAGTTATGCTTCGGCGACCGACGCCCGGGGACCGGCGGTATACATTAGCTGCAGGGATACATATCTAAATCCTTGTGGCTCTGTAAGAAGGCAAACGCTACAATAACTTCACTGGATCGTGGTGAACACCTTAGAACTCATTTTGGTGTCCCTTTAGGCCTGATTAAGCGTGGGAAATGCATATGATTGATATGGACACGGTGGAAGCTAAAGAGCTGCGTCAACGGACCCAAGAATACTACCAAGTAACGGGCGGGGGAATAAAGATGCCGGACTTGAAATGAGGCAGAGATAAGTCCGATATTCGAGAGTAAAGTGAAACGCGCGCTCCGCCCCGGCTCAATCAGACTTCTTCGGGCTGTCGGGCCCGTCGGGTGTTGCTGGCGCGGTGGCTACGGCTATCCATCCCAGTCAAGCACATTATCTTGCTACGATCGAACTTTCATGTGGGAAGAGCATCTCGACCATTGTGGGTTATTCTTGAAGGTGCCCAAGAAGTCGATTGTCTTGACTTCAAGACGCAACACCTGATTGCCCCGTAAAGCGGCAATCTTGCTCAATCTTGAGCTGCAAAACATCAATAATAGATCTACCCCGGGTGCAAGGCAAGTATCGGAGACAGGTGAACTGTAATCCGAATTTATCCTGCACGCTGCTACTCATTCTACGGGTCAAGGTACTCCGTCAATAATAATAATAATATAATAATAATGAAAAGTAGTGCTGTCACTGTCACATGCCGATCTGATCTGGCCCGACTGACAACTGATGACTGACGTGGGGATCAAGCCACAGACCACCAAGAATGCGTCCAAAGACATCATCCATGATTCTGTGGAAACTCCCAGAGTAAAAGAGGACTGGCAGAGGGAAAGTGCTTTTTGGGTCCCCCAGTCCAGTGTTCTCAACTTGTCATCGCTCAACGGTGGAACCTGCAAAGCCGGAGCCCAAGTGGAAGCACAGCACACGACTCGCTTGGTTGTCAATTGCATCACCCGCTCTGATCCCTATCGCTCTTTTTTTCGTTTCTTCTCTTCTTTCCCTCTCCCTGCCTCGTCCCCTCTTTCCTCCATCGCCCTTCCATCGCTTCTATCTCCTCTTGCTCCGCTATCTTCCAAATCCCTGCCGACCCATCGTCTGATCCCCTCCTGCGTCCTTATCAGCCCAGAAAAGCTTTGTTTGGGAGCTTCCCGCACGGACACCACACCTCAACCATGGCCGACAACGCTGGTCAAGTCAGGTATCCCGACACAGGTGCCAGTAAGGTAAGTAACGTCCTCTGCCCTTGACTAAGCTTGCTTCCCGGAGTGAATTGAAGCTGACTTTCTTCCCTATCGCCAGTAATACCATCACTCCATCGGGATTCCGAACGCTCTCGCGAAAGGTTACACAATCTGACTTTTTTTTTGGTGTTTTCAGACACCCAGGATACCCTCACAAATGGTTCTGAAACCACGTCCTCGAACTCCCACAGCAATGCTGATGTTCTGCTAGGCCCGATCGCCGGTGGCATCAAATCCGAGGCCTCCCGCACTGGACAAGAATTTCGCGACTTGAAGAGCTCGAAAGTGATCCCTTCAACCACCACCGCCACCGGCCAACCCCTGACCTGTGCGTGACATAAATGATACATTCAGACATCCGACCGGAATGGCTTCACTAACCGGGATCAGACTACCATTCTCTACTATACAGCCTTCTCAGCGTAAGTGGTCAAATTCAATCGCAACATCCGCCAATTCACTGACCGGATCTTGCGAATTCTAGTGGGAACAACCTCGTGCCACCGCCGCTTCCTTTGCCAGCGTTGTTGCGTTCATTTTCGCCGCCCGTTACCTGCCCCTTGTCCGCTGGTTTTTCAAATTCCTCTACTTGGCTCTCGGATGTAAGCTTCTTGGACTCTGGGTCGATTAGGAAACACTATTAACGGAGAACTAGCTATGGCCGCGCTCGAGATCGGTGGCAGACTCGTCCTATCTCAGGGTCTCGCCAGCTCATTCCGTCCCCGCAAATACTACACCCTTCCCAAGGAAAACATTGAGGCTGTAGTGGAGGACTTCGAGCAGCTCGTCGACTTTGTCCTCATTGAGTTCCAGCGCATTCTCTTTGCAGAGAATGCCGTTCATACCGTGGCTGTAAGTCAGATGTAATCTCTCGCATTGGTGCACTAGCACTTGAAGCCTAACTTGATGTCTAGGGCTTTTCCGCTGCGTTCTCTGCCTATTGGTTGATCAAGATCCTTCCGTTCTGGGGGCTGTCTCTTTTGGCCGTCACCATCGCCTACCTTGGACCCCTTGTTTACATCAACAACCAAGAGCTTATCGACGCTCAAATTGAACACGCCCAGCAACTGGTCAACTCCCAAGCACACCAGCTGAAGGGCTTAGCGGAAGAGCGCACTTACCATGCTACCGGTCTTGTGAAGCAGTATGTTGGGGATTATAGCAACAAGGCCCAGGAGTACATCGGCAACCGTCGCTCTGCTTCCCCCGAGGTTGCCAAAGCCTCTGCGCCAGTCGTCAAGAGGGAGCCCGCGGCCGAGCCCGTTATCAGGACCTCTGACTTCCCCGAAACCCCAAAGGACGAGCCGGTGGCGCAGTCCATTGAACACTCACAACCCGAGAAGCAGCCTCTTGTGGCTGTTTAAACGAGCTTCCACCACCTTCCCATTAAACCTTGTTTCGTCCGGTTTCACGGTTGGCCGGGTTGTAGTGAAGGACCAAATCGACTGCTTGACTTCAACATCCAGGAAACTCGAGATCTAGTCTTGTGCATTGAAGCACTGGCAAAAATGCTTCCTTGACGTCTAAAGGACCTCAGATGACTTGGCCTGTACGATGACGAGATGGTACGAATTTTGAAAGTCCGTTTTTCTTCTACCCCGTTTTGAGTCCGCCTTTTTTTTTCGACCATTCGTGTTCTTCTATTTTCGCTTCGATTTGTTTTTCTTTGTGCTCTTCGTTACTCATTCACCCCCTTTACCTTTTCTTCTTAGCATAGAGTTCGGTTTAATTCTCAGACGTTGAACACCGCTGTACAAATAGGTCCAGTGTACGAAATAGTTCTACGGTTTGTAGCCGGGCATGGTCGACAGCCCGACAAAAGTCCTTGATCCCGGACGCTGATCTCGAGGACTAGGCTGTCCAACGTAAAGGGCGTTTCTTCACTACGAGTAATGGCCGTTAACCACCGAGTTCCACAGCCGTCGGTGATGACCTACCTCTATCTTGTGCAACTTTCCTGTGTTCAAGCAACGAGGGAAGCGAATGGTCGAGCACAGACTCCGAGCGCTAGGTCGTCGGCCGATTCTCCTTACCCCAGATCGGGCGCAGTTGTACAATGGTGTTACCGGGACGTTTTACGATGCCGTTGGAAACAGGGATTACCCGGGCGAGAAATGACCGGCGAGAGAGATCAGACAACAGTCCTGTATCGAGGAGAAATTAAGCACTGGGGCCTGCTGGGGGGTGTTTGTTGTGTTTGCACTGTCACTTTGTTCCTACTTTGTGCCTACTAGCGTAGGTCATTACTGCTCCTTCATCACTCACCGTCGTTCAGCCCAGACAATCTTACCCTGCAGCGGAGACGTCATCTCTTTGCATCTGGTGGAGCTGTATTCCATTGCTGCACCCCATACTGATCAGCCTTAAGCCCGTTCGCCCAGGAATCGCTGGGTACTCAGCGAGTAACTGAGTCTCAGCTCAATGTCTTGCCAACATAAAACCTCTCCAAGTCACCGACATGATGCTCTTCCGTTTCTAGATCTTCCATCGTGTTTCAATGGATTTCTCCTTTGATCTTGTGCTAAGTCGACTATTCGTGGTTGGTGTCTCATCATCCTTTATCCTGGATGGCTTCGCCCTCGTCCGCATTTGGCTTTTTTTTTGCGTAAGGACCAGGTGTCAGCTCTGCATACTGCCTCCCGCGAGCTCTGCAAGACATTGTGGAGGCCCATCTACCCCCCAAGGTAAGCTGCATGGCCAAACATGATAACGGACCACTAAAGACCGCAAGCGCTCCGGAAAGGATACAAAGCTGAAATTACATCAACCTATGAAAACAGACGGTATCTCTATCCTAGGCTCCACCACCTGTAGCCAGGCTGCAGAGAAGCCTGCGTGGAAGGCTCTCTTTGACTCCCCCATCCTCTTGCGTGGTCGTATTCTATCTCCACTGTATCTACATCGACCACTGCGCCATTAACGGCCTGGCCCAACCCCCTACAACAGTCACAGAGTTGAGCAACAAGGCTAATGCGGGTGTGACGCTTGAGCGAGTGAGGCTTGAGCTTACCCATTCATACGCCAATGTCGCCTGACTATGGGAGGCGAAGCTCGGGAGTGATAAATTTTATGCCCTTTTAGGTGTATCGTCGATGTAATGGATTGTCGCCTGGGTGACTGACTGAGCGAATTCTCAATTTTTTCCCGACTATTCACTTTCAAGGGGCAAGAAAGAGTTGATCGGCCAGCCAACGTTTGAAACCTTCCCAGAGACATGGCATTTTTCACCCATCTTTTCCTTTCTATTTTGCTTTTTGATATTTGCCTAGCCATATATCCACTCCAACCCAAGCTGCTGTCCTACAAAATCCTGCTAGAATTTCCCTAGCGACAGAGCTGACCGAACTGGGCCCGTTGGTTGGTAGCGACTGCGGTTTCCTGGTTATACAAAAACGAAGGCGTCATGCAACTTCCCGTGGTCTCAGGCCTCTTCCATACCTTTTTGGCTCATCATTGCCGTCAAGCTCCGTTTGCCTATTGGCTGATAGTCTGTGAGCGCTAATATTCCGTTTACTCCAGCGGCTCCTCCCACCTGATGGTCGAGTTCGGTGACAGCACAGGACCATCGATGTTGATCCTGCCTTCAAGCAATATCCGTATTCCATGACTCGGAAACGGAATGAACCATGCCTGTCTATGACAGACAGCAAGCGATGTGTTGCGATACAAACCTCTAGATCCCATTCTTGGCTTTCTACAGGTCCTAATTTCTCCCAGACAGCTCACGCCCGTCTGACCGCCATCCCCTGTCTGTTTGCAAGGACGTGAGCATCTGGTTCAGAAGACCATGAGCCCAATTTCAATTTGCGGTCAACTCTGCAAGACCTCCACATGGTTGCAGGTGTCCCTGAAACGTGATTAACCATGTCTGCTCTTGCTGGGCCTGCGTCATCCAGGTATGGGTAGCTGCAGCTGGGGAGTGAAACACCTAAAGCCTCGACAAATTGCGTGCCATAAGCGGCATTTCCGGTGCTCAAGATTGTGACAAAACAGGCCCACCCTGGAGGAGAGGTTCGTTTATCTCTGCCGTTGAGCAAGCACTAGATGGGGTACGTTGCAAAATAGGATACCCAGGTATCGCCTTGGGGAGTACCTGCTATACTCAACCTAGGGTTGAAGTATGGCAGATCCGGACTCACCAGAACCCTTTGACATGCTCTTGACGTGTGCCTCGTGATGCCTTCCTGGGTCTGAAAACAAGCCAAGTTATTTTCATACCGAACAGCTTCCCTCCCTCCAAGACATCTGCCCAACTTGGGTGTTTAGAACAGGAATTTAACTCATAATTTGGGTTCACCGCTGCCTTGCCCCCTTCACCTCGAAGAGGGAAATTCCACGCCCTGCTGCACTCCATACCCAAATCGGTCAAACAGAAACGGGGAGCCATCCAGACAACTTTTGATCAGATGCCGTTATTTATCCACTTGTGGGAAGCCTTGCACTCAGCAAATCCGTCTCCAGGAGGGAGATGACCTCTGATATTAGACGTCTCTTCCCTTCCTTCATTACTCTTTCTTTGCCTTTCACCGGTTCCATGGTCGCCTAGCAATCCGTCGGCATCAAACACCCGTGCATCGCTACCAGTTCTCCAGAGGCTTTTTTTTGTCATCGCCACTCATTGTGACCAGCCTCGTTTGAGACCTCACCAGATCTTCTAGAATTCTTTATTCCCTGTGTCTTAGAAGCAGACAGCAGCGGTCAAACCGGTCAGAGTTCTGGGTCAGCCTGTCTTGCCTCCCGACTATTCCGGCTCTCCTAGTGGTCTATCATTTTCACACGCGACCGATCTCACCGATAGAACCGAAAAGACACTTCCATCTGGGGTAACGGAGATCGCGCGTCCATAAGATGGCGTCCATAAACTCTCTCCTCAATCCTCTTCCCACTCCTTCGCCGACAAGCTCTACGAGTACCGTCACGCCGCGATTTCCTCGTCAGAAGAAGCAGAAGATGGCCAAGGACGCCCCAATTTTCCAACGCGGAGAGCCCAGAGGGGAAATACGCTATCCTCCTTGCGAAGTACGAGACGAAGAACTTGCAAGTCTACATCGCGACTTCCGCGTCTTTCCTTTTCAGAATATCGCCGACTATCCGAAACACATCCCCTATAAAAGCGACAAGAAATCGTTTCAGGAACGGACTGGGCGTGAAAGTCTTGAGGTCTTCCAGTACATATTTCAGCTACCGGGGGAGGAGAGGCAGTGGACGGTGATGTGGGATTACAACATCGGCCTCGTCCGAATTACCAATCTATTCAAATGCAACGACTACTCCAAGGTATAATCAGATCTCCTTTGGCTACGGAAACAGCAATGACTAATTGGGTTTAGACAATCCCAGCAAGGATGCTGAAGCAGAATCCGGGACTTTGTGATATCTGCCACAGCATTACGGGAGGTGCCATCATAGCGCAAGGTAAGAAGTACCAACCCAGCCCGACCCGACCCTCTACGAGTCAAACCCACCATAACGCGTCTTACTTAGGATACTGGATGCCCTACGAAGCCGCCAAAGCCGTAGCAGCAACCTTCTGCTGGAAAATCCGCTTCGCACTCACCCCCATCTTCGGCATCGATTTCCCAAACATCTGCGTCCCACCCAACGACCGTTCCCGGTTCGGTCAAATGGTCATCAGCCCATCCATCGTCCAAACCGCAAGAGAGAAAGCCAACCACTACCGCATGCTAGACCTTCGTTGCTCGGCCCCAGACTCCCTCCGCACAGAATACCCCGGCCGCCATAGCTCCGCTCCTGGCGGAGACAGAGGCCGAGGCAGAGTAGCCGTAGGCCGTCACATCCTTCCCAAATCCCACCACCACCGCCACTATCGCAGTAACACCTCATCAACATCCACAGATACTTCCTTGATCGAATATGGCTCTTCTCCGGAAGGTGAATACTACAGCAGCAGCACAGAGCCTTACTACATTTCCCCAATTAGTCTGATCCGAGGCGCATTCACGCCCATGAACACGCCTCGCAGCACGAACATCTGTCCTCCTTCTTCCGCAGGACTCTTCCAATCCACGCACGAAGTCCTCGCGTCGCTTTCCGCATCAACCTCAACCTCAAGATCGAGAGCACGACCACGACCAAGAGCAAAAATAATCCCTAGCTCTGACCCATCCAACGAACCCACCACCACCAGAGGTAATGCTATCTCCGCAGTCGCAGTCTCAGACAAAAGTGACATCGACGCCGACGCAGAAACAGATCTCGATTACAATTTCGACCTTGATCCCGAAAGTAGGTCGTCCGACGATTCGAGCTCCTCAACTCTTTCATCAGGCTCGGCTAGTAGCACGAGCATCGCAACAAACGGTCGCCCTCCCTTGTACCAAGACAATGGCAACATCGACGTCGACAGCGACGCAGAGATGATGGAGTTCCACGCATCCAAGAGAATAGCAGTTGCGGCTCGGAGACGAGAGAGGAGAGTTCATCCGCATCCGCATCTAGCAGAGTACGAGCGTGAGCGTGAACGAGGATATGAGCGTAGGCAAATCGAACCCTCCCATCGAACCCACACACAGAGCTCCTCCAGCCCCAAGGTCTCGCCTGAACTGACGGCTGCTCATGCGCTATTGAGTTTGTTGCAGGATATACCGAGGAGTGATATTGATGCCCATAGTGATTTCAATATTGATAATAGGCCTAGCCATAGACAAGTCAAAAATGACACCAAGAGTCAGAGTCACTATCATGGTCATGGTAACGGTCACAGCAATTCCAACATTAACACCAACCCACCCACCCCGTCCGGACAGAAAAGACGACGCGCGTCCGCTTGACACCTTCCCTAGACCCATCACTCTCCGCATCAAACGTCATCTCATCCCGTTTTGATGAAAGTCGTCGCTCCCACAAGTCCGTCTGACCCACCAAAACCTAAGACCAAGCTGCGAGACATGGACATCAAAGTCCGAAAGTTTTTCCCCTTGATTTTGACTTCGTCGGAGGTTTGTTTATTCTGCTCTTATGAGGAAATCTACGGAAAATATGATAGACCGGATGGAGTTTGAGAGTTAGGTTACTTGTATTTGCACTTGCATATCTATCCTGAGGGTGGCTTCTGTTGGGGTTTGCATCTTGTCTTTGGGGTGTTTTTGTTTTGTTTTCTACTCTAGTTTGTGATTGTGCATTACAATATTTTTTATTTGCTTGCTTAAGATATGAATAGCCGGTGTCATTGCCGTTGTCCTTCTTAGGTAACAGTTGTAGAGCTGCAGTTTGGATCCCCTAACGTTCACGCTATTATGGGGATACTAGAATCAAGTCGTGTAACTCAGGAAGCTTAGCATCGAGGATGATACGATGGATGAGGGGATAATATTCAAAAGAACAATTGAATTCAATAAACAGTGAGAAGCTTAATGTAAATTTAAGGAGCAAAATGAGATACAGAATGAGAAAAAAAAATTGAGACGATCAACGTCCGGAGAGAACTCAACTAAACCTCGCTTATTCAGACATGTCGAATGAATCATCAAGACCATCTCCTGCTCCATCTTCGCTATCATCATCCTCGATCACGTAGCTCTTCTTGGTGGTAGCTGTCCGTCTCGATGGTCGGCTCGTAGTATTGCGTGCAGTGCTGCGCGCAGGAGCCTCGTCTCTCACGCCAGCCGGAGAGTCAAGGATGTCGTTAGCCATTGCATCGATATCGTCCTCCGAGTCGTCCAAGATCGACTTTTTCTTAGAGGCTGTCTTCGCCTGCTTAGAAGCATACGCCTTGGCGGCTGGCGAGAGCGTTGTCTGTTTAGGGGGAGCCTTGGCAGTGGAGGCTGCAGCGGTCTCCTTCTTTGGACGGCCACGGCCTTTACCTGCGGCTGCCTTAGGTGCGGGGGCAGCTGCCTTTCTCTTTGAGGCCGCCTTTCCCTTGGCGGGTTTGACTGGCTCGTCATCATCCTCCAAGTCGATGCTCTCGAATGCCTTCTCCTTGGGTTTAACTTGAAGCGAGCGGCGCGGGGAGGTCTGTGGAATGAGCTTGCTATAATCGGTTTCGTCCGGGTCAAAGTCGTTAGTGAACCTGGAAGTCTTCGAGCTAGTGGGCAGACCGGTACTGCTGCCAGGTTGTGACGGCTCCGAGAAGAGTTGCCTGGAGTCCGAAGTAGAACCGCCAGTCGCGCCACCTATACCCTTGACCATTTTGCTCACATCACCAAGCAAGTCATCGCCATCATCACTCTCGGACTCGCTCAGTGCATACTTGGGTGCGGCCTTGCGGCCGTTGCGGCTTTGAGGAGCTGTCTTAGCTGCTTCAGCCTTGGTGATCTCCTTGAAATCATCGTCGTCTAGATCGTCGCTATCATCGTCTTTGGGCTTTGGTTTAGCAACGGCTGCAGGGCGGGTCGGCTTGGATGCTCCCTTAGGCTTACTATCCTCGTCATCATCTTCTTCCTTCGCCTTCGGTGCCGCCTTAGGAGCCGCTCGACTCTTTGCGGGGAGGATCTCAACATCGGAGTTTTCCATCTCTATATCGCCATCCTCGTCCTTGGGCTTGGGCGAAACTTTGGCTGGAGCCCGACTTTTCTTCGGCAAGATTTCCGTAATGCCAAACTCGTCGTCTGAATCGCTGTCGGAGCCACGAGCCGCCGTTGCGGATTTTGATGCCTTATTCAGGTAGGACATGAGTCCGCCTTCCGGTTCGGCCTTCTTCGCCGCGGCCTTCTTCTTGGACTTGGAGGCAGCGAAATATTCGTCATCGGAGTCGTCACCCGCCGCTTTGCGCTTCTTCGCGCCAGCAGTACGACCAATAGTTGTCGCAAGTTTCGTAGAAGGACGGCGGGTCTTCTTCTGATACCCGCGACGGCGGCGATCTGCATCTGCAAGCTGGAAGCGCCACTCATTGATAAAGTCATCAAGATCGCGCATCCAAATATCTTCCTTCGACAGCTTGATCAACTCATCAATCTCTACTTCCTTGTCCCCAATCTGACGGCGCAGCCTTTCCACTCGCTCCTGAGTCAAGGACCAGATTGCCATTCCCAATAGATAATCATAGGCGGTCGCAAGACTCTGGCCATTGTCTCGATCCTCAGAATCCTCGTCTTCCGACTCTTCAACGACTTTCTCGGTTTCGCCCGCCTTGGCTGCATCTGCCACTTTGGGGAAAGCCTTAAAACCCTTCTCCTTCAACTCCACAACGAGCAAATTCTTCTTCTTCTTAGAAACGACCAATTCCCCATCGATGATCATCTGGACGAATCTTGCTTGATTGGTCAACTTGTCCAACTCTGTCTGCAACTGAGAAAGTTGGTATTGCTGGGACGGAAGTTAGCATTGTTTTCATGTAGAGGCCGGCCGAATTCACTCACTTTACGCTTCTCATAGAACTTTAGGCGGAGAGTGAAAAACTCCTTCATAATATCCTCGACGCTGTTATATTTTGTGATTCGACCTTCGGGATCAAAGGCAACCAGATTTGACGTCGCAACTGTCTTGGTGAGCTTGAACTTGTCCTCCAAAATCTCTTGGGTTAGAGGGCCCTTGATGTTTTTCTCGTCCAACTGAAGAACCATGTGCACGTCGGAGTTCGTGTTGTAATCCCTGTAGTCCTTGATCATAGAGGGGGTTTTGTCAGCCTTAATCATGTCTTCAAGTCTGGTTATGAAGTCCTGGGTCCACGTTCGGATCGGCAGCTCTGTAACTTCCACCTCTTTATCTGAGATCTGCTTGATACTTCCACTGAACTTGAATTTGTCTGGTCCCATCGGGGTAATTTCGCCTTTAAACCCCTTGAACCAAGGCTGCATTGGCTTGATTTCTCCACCGTGGATCATCCGTTTCAAGTTATCCACGATGTCCTCAGGATTGTAGTTCGGAATCGTGGAACTCCATCCGGTACCAATACCATCGGCACCATTGATGAGAACCATCGGAACAACAGGGACATACATTTCCGGTTCGATGGCCTTGCCATCATCCTCGCAGTGCGTGAGGATTGCGTCATCGTGTGCATGGAAAACCCGTCGAGCGAATGGAGAAAGTCGAGTATGGATGTAACGTGCACCAGAGGCATCGGATCCTCCTTTCAAACGGCTACCAAAGTTACCACTTGGCTCAAGGCAGTTGACGTTGTTTGAACCAACAAAATCTTGCGCCAGGCCGATGATAGTTTGATGCATCGATGCATCACCATGGTGATATGCAGTCAAGCTGAAAACTTGCCCGGTAAGGTCAAGCACCTTCACGTCCTTCTTGATATTTCGGCGTAAAACCGTGTACATGACCTTCCGCTGACCAGGCTTCATTCCATCAACAACCGACGGGATTGATCGGACATTATCAGCCATACTGAACTGAATGAGCTCCTTGTTCACGAAATCGGTGTACGAGATTTTAGCCACGGAGTGATCCATGAAGGTACCCGGTTTGAACTGACGCAGCCATTCTTTGCGCTCCTCGACTTTCTTCTTAGAGAACGCAAGTTCGATCAGTTCAACCTCGTGGTCTTTCATCGTATGGAACTCCTTCAGATGCCGATCCAGATCACGGAAGTATTCCTGGCACTCCTCGGTATTACTTGTACCCAACCCCTTGTAGTACTTGTGCTCCCATCCACGCTCATGGCCGTGTTTCTCCCTCCACGCATCGTACTCCTGTAACGTGAAGAAAGACACTTGCTTCGTGGGGTTTTTGATGTCGCCTTTCCAGAGTTTAACAATAGGTGTGATGAACTCAATCAAAAACTCAGGGATCTTCAGCAGACTCGGAAATTGCGCTTGGAGGAAGTTGATCAGCAAACCCTTGATGTGACTACCATCATGATCCTGATCCGTCATGATCATCAAATGACCATAGCGGAGGCCACGGGTATCGGTGTACTCTTTTTTGTGCTGTAGGCCCATGAAATTCTTGATGCTCTGGATTTCTTCGTTCTTCGAAATCTGGTCAAAGGAGGCATCGCGCACATTGAGTAACTTTCCGCGCAGCGGGTATACACCGAAAAGATCCGCCCCGACCACGCCCCGGCCGGCCATAGCAAGGTTCTTGGCAGATTCACCTTCCGTCAAGACGAGAGTGCAACGATGGCCATCTTTGGTGCCTGCCTTATTCGCGTCTGTCAACTTCGGGTTGTTCATGCGGGTCCGCCGACCGCCGTCAGATTTCTTAAGCATCAGGTCGGCCTTGTGGTCAGCAAATTTCTTGAGAGAGTCCAGAACACCAGAGTTGGCCACTTTCTTGAGGAAGGCGTCATCAAGCATTGGCTTGCTTCCAAATTGAGTCCATTTCGTCGTCAATTGCTCCTTCGTTTGGGAGTTGAAGGCTGGGTTGACAATCTTAGAATTGACGAAAAGGAAGATATAATTCCGAATCTGGGCCGTTTTCAGTATTGAGCCTGTTCCCTTCTTGTTCTTTTTCAGCGATTCAGCTAGTCTGCTGGCAATCTGGTCGGCGATGTAGTTCACATGGGTACCCCCAGATGTCGTCGCGATAGAGTTGACGAACGATACCTGTTTGAAGGAGCCGTCAGACACAGCGAACCCTACCTCCCAGTAAGGATGAGGAGTGCAAGTAATAATCGTGTCGCTCTTGGAGTCCTCATCACCACGCTCTCGACGAATAGCTTTCGTATACATTTCCATGTACTTCTTAAAATTCCGGACAGGCACTCGGGTGCCGTTCAACTTGACTGTCACTTGTGTGGTACCAGCCAAATCGTAGACTCGTCGCTTGAGAAGGGCCTCGAAATCGTCATCAATGCCGTCCATTCCAAACTTAGCGAAGTCAGCCTTGAAGGTGACTTTGGTGTAGTCGTCGCCCTTGGCAGTGGTGATCTTCGGCTTGCCCAGGTCTTGCATGTTGTTCGTCCATGTCTGCCTATATCGTTTCTTTTGTCGCGAATCTTGGGTTTCGACGGTGAATTCGGTGGAGAAGACGTTACAAAGCTTAGCACCAAAACCGTTACGACCACCAGTGATTTTCGCCTTGTCATCGTCGTAGTTGGAGGATGTCAGGAGATTACCGAAAATCATCTCGGGGATGTATATGCCCTTCTCCTCGTGAATCTCGATCGGGATACCTTTACCATTGTTCCAGACACTGATTTCATTGGTTTCCCGGCTGTAGGTCACCCGAACTTCGTCCATGTTCTCGTCATTTTGCTTGTTGTCGGCCGCGTTCACGACAATCTCGTCAAAGATTTTGTACAAACCGGGCACGTAGGAAACCTCGCGAAACTCCATTCCGTCGATCTCCGAATTGTACACCCACATCTCCTGCGAGGTCCGCTCGACTGACCCTATATACGTGTCCGGACGTTTGACAATGTGCTCGAGGTGAGAGAGCTACGCACCTGGATGTTAGCGCCTGGCTCACTCTATGCGGCAGATAGCTGCTGACCTACCATTTTGTATTTGTCCGACGCTTTTACTTCCTTGGATGAATCATCGCCGTCCATTGAGAACGATTCATTTTCAACATTCGCGAGTGGTTTGGAGCTGGCCTTCTTGGTAGCGGCTGCCGTCTGGGCCTTCTTTGGCGGCGTTTGCGAGAGCACGGAGTCATCCTCAAAGGGATCGTGGTGATCGGAAATTTCGTCTTCGCTATCAGCCTTGGCCTTCTTCGTCCCCTTGGCCGCCGGCTTCGCCGTCAGCTTCGTTTGTGATGTTTTCTTCGGGGCTGCCTTCTTCGGGGCTCCCTTCTTCAGAGCTGCGTTCTTCGCAGGCTTGGGCTTCTATGCGTAGTAAGATCGCAGTTAGCACAGGTCAATTAGTGTCCAGTGTTGAGGGGAAAAGCGTACGGGTGCTTCTTCGGGGACGAAATCGGAACTACCCTCATCCCCGAAGACCGAGTCGTCCATTATTGAATCGTCACTCATTGTGACTCGAGAGAACTTGGACGCAGAATGGTTGGGGAAAAGTCAAATGAAGAGTAAACCCGAAAGCGGGAGAACGAGTGACAAGAAAAAGAGGTAGCGGAGGAATGGGGAGAGGGAGGTGGCCCCCAGGCGAGGATTCCTTTAATTATAAGAGTAATAAAGAGTAAGATAACAGCGCCTCCTCTGCGATCCCCTCGTCGATTGTTATGTCGCTGCTTTGTTGACGGGCTGTGTTTGACTTAGGCTCTGTGTTAATCAATGCGTTATTCCCGGATCATTAGTTACCCCGTTCCGTGACTGAATCGGGAAATCTCAAAACAGTCCATCCGAAAAGGGAGGGCGCGATCAAAACACAGTGGCGGGGCTCCTGCTATTCTTAGCTCAACTTCAGTCTTCCCTTGCTTGGATGATGTCCTTGGTGACAGCAAGCGAGGAGGAGACTGAGGCAAAGATCTTTTTGATTTCCCTCATTTAAAGCGACCTCCAGGAGCCACTGCTGACCATTGATCAAGGTCTCTCGGGGCAACAAAGAACCCTCAACAAAGCGTTCCTTGAAATAGACACAGAACCAGCCACTAGTAGTTGGATATTATTATGTATTCAGTTGCAGTGTATCCTGTGCAACTCTCTTTTAAGGTTACGGGTATTTGCAGTTAAATATCTTTAAACAACATTTTTTGTTGCTTGGTGGTACTACAAACTCCGGTGTACAGTTGTCAATGCCCGAGGTTCAGTGACATATATTGAAGCCGGATCCTGGATATATTAGGACTTCTTATCTGGAGTACCTCATTGTCCATAAACACGAGGTTTAGTATAAATCTTTTATGTCTAGTAAATAAACAATCAAAAGAGCTCCAGCAGAAAATAGATGCGACTGTACGGAGTACTTCTTCAACCTCTAGAGGCCCTGATAGCCTTGATTTCTCTTGATGAATGCAGGGGTATCTGTGATAAGGACCTGTATGCAGGTGTATGGCCGGTATTGTAATATTTTTTTCTTCCGCAGTGTGCCAATAATAGTAGCGCAGATAACCAGTCACCCAATGAAAACCATGAGGTCCAACCCGTCATTCGGTCATGCGACGTTTTAATACGGTTGACAGTGGACGACGGGAGGCAGAGAGGGCGTCCATCAAATGAGATTCAATAATAACTCGGCCCTGACACGACTCATCATTCTCATACCTTGATATTTTATCGTGTATGGGGCTTACACCTCAACGTGGTTTGAAAAAAGGTTGGTGTTGGTACAGAATTAATCCGAAGGTATTGCCAACTAGTAATATATATTTATTTCTACATATCCTGCCCATCACTCTGGGGCACCGCTTATTTCAATCACTCCTCAATCCCCTTCAGGGACATCAGGGGGACCTACCCCTCCTCCATTCAAGGGCGCCTTTTCTCATAAACACTAGGGTAGAGGTGATTACTGGGTGTTGTGGGATTAGTGGCAATAACATGGTGGGTCCAATTCTAACCATGATGACCTTTTTTCTAACCCCGGCGAGCTGCATCCCCTCGTGTATCCAGAGTTGCCGACCAGTTCCTGAGGGACGGGGTTTCCCAAGTTTCAAGTTCCATGGTTCTATTCCAGGATTCTACGAGGAGATCAAGGGGGACTTGGTGGAGGTGAGTTCAAGCTGCCACTGTATGGTACTCTCGCATTTAATGCTTCTCTCCTTTCGAACCATCAAATACTGTCAATAGGCAATCACAATCACAGCTAGCATGATTGTAGTGGTCATTTCGAGGATGATATTGAACGATCGACAGGCCGAGGCCGAGCAGGCGGGTGGAGATCAGGAGACGGCCGAGCGGCGAGAGGGCCCCTGAACCAAGAAGCCCACTTGGGAAGCACTAAACACCTTGAATTCAAACCCTCGCTGTTTCTCCTCCATTTATCCCTCCCGTCTTCTTCAGCTCATCGTCTCGTCTGCGCCGCCGAGCAATGCTGTTGTCTGTCGTCCTCCTTCCATCGGCAGTTCTCCCGTCCCCTTATCGCGTCCTATAGCTTTGACCCCTCCAACTCTCGCGCTCCTCCCCTCGATTCGATTCCACGAAGCCTCCCCTCGGAATGTGTCATTGAGGCTTCACTGAAGGACAATTCCCCGGCGAAGCTCAGCAACCATGGAACAAACCAACCAAACCCCGTCGCGCCCTAGTTCAGACACGGTCGTCCGTACGCCGAGCCACACCGACTCTATGGTGACCGTAGCTCTATCATCCAATTCAGAAGACACACAGCCCGACTGGCGCACACTCGAGATGCCTCAGACTCCCGTAGACACCACCCCACATTCCGACGACGAGACCAGCCCGAAAACCACTCCCACCTCCACAAGGCCAGACTTGGAAACGGAGCTCTCTCGACCCGGAATTAGCCAAGAAAATGACCAATCACACATACTCGAAGGTGACGCGGTGGACTGGGAAGAGCTGGAAAAAACAGAGGAACAGGAGCCTCGCATGGAAGGGTCCGACGAGGTATGTTAAAGCATGACAGTGTCATGAGTGATCGCGAGGGATGGTATTGACATTTCTAGACAACCGCCCTCTTGTTGGCTCGCCTGGAGCAAGAAAACAATGCCTTGGCTACCAATCCGAAATCTGGCTTGACCAAGGTTGCTTCCCAGCAGAATCAACAGCGCCCATCTCGGTCACAGTCCCTGCATCAGATCAAGCGTTTGATCGACGAAGACCCTCGATCCTCTCTCCGCTATTCACAACTCCCACCTCCACCCATGACCGAGCTCGAGTTCTGGGCTGCCCTCGTTGCGGACTACCCACAAACAGTTCAACGGCTACCGACTTTGACCTCAAATAAAATCAGAGGCGGAGTTCCACCCCCTTTACGTGGCGTTGTCTGGCCGAGCTTGTCGGGAGCGAGGGATTCGTCGTTATTGACCGAATATCAGAAACTTTGCGGCGAGACTAGCCCGTACGAGGGATTGATAGGGAAGGACATTGGTCGTAGCTTTCCCAACGTTGAGATGTTCCGCGATCCGAATGGCGAAGGCCAGCAGATGCTCGCCCGTGTCCTTAAGTGCTTCAGTCTCTATGACACGAAGATAGGCTACTGTCAAGGCTTGGGCTTCGTGGTTGGCCCTTTGTTGATGCACATGTCGGATGCAGAGGCATTCTGCGTTCTAGTGCGGTAAGCTTGACCCGGCATAGGATGGTAAACGAAAAGCTAATTGTTTTAGACTTATGGACCATTATGATCTTCGAACCTGCTACCTACCTGACCTGTCGGGTCTACACCTCCGCGTCTATCAATTCCAAAATCTCCTCTCTCGTCTTCGACCTGCGCTTTTCGAACACCTAGAAACACTCCACATTGAACCTGTATATGTTTCGCAATGGTTCTTGTCCTTCTTCGCCGTTTCGTGCCCGCTGCCAATGCTCCTTCGGATCTACGATGTTATTTTCTTGGAAGGCGCTTGCGAGACTTTGATGCGTGTTGCACTTTCGCTGATGCAGCGCAACGAAAAGAAAATCATGAGCTGCTTAGAGTTTGAAGATGTCATGCAGCTGCTACTGTCTAGAAGTCTCTGGGATACGTAAGTTACTTTTCCTATATGCAGGCTAGGTTATCACTGACTCGTGTAGTTACGCCTTTGACGCGGACGACTTTGTCAATGACTTTGTTTCTTTGACCACTCTTGTCACGAAGGAGAACCTCCAAGCATTGGAGGTTAATTATAACCAATCCCAGGGAGCTCCCGCCGGTATCTCTTTCCCCCAGATGCAGGCTGCAGCCTCGCGATTTCTAGGCCGATTCTGGGCTGGATCGGGCCCCCACACCTCCGTCAAATCAATCAACCTGAATCCTAACAACGCTAGCACGACGAACAATAACCTCCGTCGGTCAACCTCTAAGCAGAGTATGGCGTCAACTCTTAATTCGGTCGAGTCCTTATCCGACGCTAGTACGGCGCCAACCGAGCTGTCAGTCGATGCACAGAAGGCACGGACGAAATCCGCCATATCACAGAACAAGGATCGCGACCTACATAGTCAGATCGAAGACCTTCTGATAGCACTCAGTGACCTACAACGACAGCAAGCAGACCTTTCGCGCGAACTACAACGAGAGCGGGAAGAGCGCGAGGAGGACCAAACACTGGCTAGATCAATGCTCGAGTACATCAAAGAATCCAATGCAGACTCTGCACCAGCAGAACTCCTCAGCCAAGCGGAAGAAAGACTCGCAGTCGTAGACTCTAACAAGCGGATATCGATCGACCAAACCAAACACCAACTCCGCGATGACCTCGACCGATGGAAGAATATGCACTCCGTGGAAGCCAGCCGGTGTCTCGACCTCACTCGACGGATTGATGAAAACGAACAGGAGAATGCCTCACTGAGAGAACAGCTCCGCGAGGCACGTGGTCGTATTCAAGACGGCTATCGCGACCGCCAGCGCCTGGAACGAACAGTTCGTGACCTCCGCGCCATGAAAATGCCCACCCCAGACACGCCCCCAGAGTCATATGGCTCACCCACAAGTGAAAACGGCGAAAGCATTAACTCCCGCGGACTCCGCGAGCTCAAACTCGGTCGGTCCGCATCTCAACAGAGCACCACCTTCAACAAACGAACCAGCAGTCTCGGCCTACAATCAGTCCTATCAACCGAAAACCACCGACCCCCTGGCGAAGAAGCGCTCCTGTTAGAACTGGTAAACTCCAAGACAGCGGAGGCCGTGGCTAAACAAGAACTGGAAGAGGTCAAGGCGAAAATGGACTCGTTGCGGAAAATGGTCGGGGGTTCGGCGCGTGGGCTGGCACGCACTTCAACGACGTCAAATCGCACCTCCCTACTCAGCCTGCCGCCGAACCCGGGTGTTGCGAAGGCCCAAACCGACCTCCCTGCAACATCGGGTGGGTTCTTCAGTGGATGGGGGAGGTAGATATTGTTGTATAGATGTTAGATGTGTTCCTGTACATATAAATTCACGGCTCCAATCGAATTCATCACCGCATGCTAAGCAGGCACTGAAATAGATCTTACTACGGAGTACATGTACAGACTATCCAGCTGCAGATGATGCCAACCCTTGTTCTTACTCACCATTTATACTGAATTCTAGTCCTGCTCGAGTTCAACACTGATAAAATAAGTAAAAGTCAAAGAGAGCGACCGAGAAATGGCCATTTAGTATGGATCCCATTGCCAAACATCCCAAGGTTAGAGAATAGAGAAACTGGAGTTTGTATGCTTGTACTCAGCATTGCTCCAGGTAAAGGAGATACAATCCTAGATGGCTTACCTAGTCATATGTGCAGTCAGTATCAAACTCGTCCTCGATGGTCTAACGGTCATGATTTCCGCTTGTCACTCTAATGAGAACGAGCGCGGGAGACCTGGGTTCGACTCCCAGTCGGGGAGGATATCTTTTTTATCTTTTATTTATTTTTTAAAATTGTATTGGCAATCTTAGTTTTTCAAGTTTGGCATGAAGCACTCTGAACGCAAGAACAGAGTTTAGATGCGCGAGAATAGTTGTTGTCCACTCTCTCTCTCTTGGTTGGTTATATACTATATATACCTGACTGCAGTATCAACTATGAATTTGGCAACGTTGGTTGTCTTTGATCTCTTTCCCAGCGTGCACTAGGTTGACGCACCGAGGCCAAGGGGCGAGTTGATTAGACCATAGACTATAATGATCTCTGTTAAAGGCGCTATTACGCTCCATATTAGGTAGAACTAGCCTGAAAATGAGAAGCTTGAGTATATAAGTTAGTATATTTGATATCAAGACTTAAGCAGTAGGTTGACCACTCACTTGCTTCTTGTCCGCCCGAACGAGAGATTCCTGAAGACACTGGACGATGAAGAAACGAAACAGAGCAAGAGCGTGTGCTCAGGTTACAAGATAATATACACAGAAACGCCAGTAATCACTCACTCACACGTCAGAGTAGCAAAAGCCTGTAACGCACCCATAACCGCCACAACCACTCCATTGCTCGTAACACCGCGCTTAAAGTACCATACCGAGCTCGTCCACATAACAGCAGTCATCAAGACCGCAATGAGCGTGTTGATGGGGTTCTTCAACTGCTCTGGGGACTGCGACCAGTTATAATTGAGAAGCGCTGCACTGCGTTAGAATAATAGTTTTCGACCGCATCAATGCACTGTGCCATACCATTTACCAAGAAGAACGCGCTGCCCTGGTACCATCCCGCGCGAGCGCAGGTGTCGGCGTTGCTCGGCAGGGCGCGGAATTGGGGGGACGATTGCCAGTCTCCGGCGCTGAGAGTGTGGCCCAGGGAGACGAGGACCCAGGCAAAGCTGGTGACTTGGAGGGCGTTAGGCATGGTGTATGTACTGTTAATGACGATTATTGGGTAGAATTCTTCCGTGTAGCCGAGTACTTTGATAAATGAAGTTATTTAAGGACAAGTTCACCTGAATTTAGAACCGACGAATGCCTCGGCTCACATGACCTCATACTATGCGGGGAATCACCCAGTTGTACTAAGTATCTATCATTACCCTGAGGCAAGTTAGGGCTACCGGGTGATCAAGAAACCTGGGCCGCAGCTTTCTCTAGCAGAGCCCAAGCTTCATGCCCCAGGGGAATGCGCTTTTCTGCGCGGAAGAGCGGCGTCGAGCCATCTTCATCTTCCAATGCCGGGTTGACCCCATTGGCAAGGAGGATTCTGACCACATTTCCCAGTCCCTTAGAAGGTCGATTTCCATACACCTCGAGCTGAGGATCCACCGCATGCGACAGCGGAGTGCGACCGACATTGTCTTTGTAGTCAACCTTAGCACCCCTCTCTAGGAGAATTTCACATATCACAGCATACCCAAACATTACGGCGGCGTGCAGCGCGTCTTGGGCATGGGCAGCCTTCTCGGCATGCGACAAGTCTTCACCTTCCAGAAGGAATTTGACAATGAACTCGTTGCCACCAGATGCAGCGTCGTAAAGTAAATCACGGCGGTTGGCTTTTACATATTGCGGATCAACAGCCCTGACGAGGAGTTTGAATACTGCCTCGTGGCCATGCCTTGCAGACAGTTGCAGTGGAGTTTCATCATGAGGGCGTATAATATTTGCATTTGCACCTCGCTCTAGGAGGAGCCCCGCCATTGTCTCATTTCCGAGTTCTGCTGCTAATCCCAGAGGGCATCCAACGTACCTTGATCGGGCGTCTATATCAGCACCAGCTTTATCAAAGACCTCGAAAGCTTCTTCGTGGCCTTTTCGCATAGCAGCATATAGGGGCGTAGAACCACGACGTTTGTCTCTGGCCTCGATAAACGCTCCTCGATTCAGAAGATCTTGAACAAGTTCTGGAAACCCGTGGGCGGCCGCAAGCCAGAGTGGAGTTTGTTCATGGTAGGGTTTTGAGTCAACATCGCCGCTTTCGTCTTGGTCAATGAGAATTCTGCTTGCCTATATAAGCCCATTGCATGCTGCAAGGTGAACACCGCGCACTCCGTTCTGGGATTCTTCTTTGTGGAGGCCTTTCCAATTAAGAGGTATATACCACCTCTTGCCCCGGTCCAGTGTAACCTGGTAACACCCATTGATACTTCCTTGACTTCAGAGCAGTCTCAGGACATGGTCTATGTCGACCTCCTGTTGACGAAGATGGTATCCCCAGTTCTTGGCTGAGTACTCGAAGAGGGGATACTTTTTAAGGCGCGCTTTATATTCCTTCAATTTCCAAAGAATGCCGCTCTTAAACGTGTCGAAGCATAAATACTGGATGCACTTGCTGCCGATATCACGTTGCGCATTTGGTAGCACACAAGCTTGGTGTCGCTCAAAATACTCTTGCGCTATATAATGCACCAGTCTAACCACGTGCTCCTGTTCATCGACGGTAACAAGCCCGCCACATACAGCGATCACATCCTCAATTTCTGGAATGTTATCTTTATTGAGGAAAGACTGGCCATCCTCAACGGCAAGCGCGTGTTGAAGTTCGCGCGTAGTGAGTGGACGCGTTGCGCAGGAGATCCACGAAAGAACCTCCTTTGCTGTCTGGACCTCATCGGGGAGTTGACTCTCAATTCGACTCTGGGCATCTTCGTAAACTGCATCGAGACCTGTAGGGAGGGCCTTGAGGCCTTCTCAAATCCGTTTCACCGAGCGTTTCCCCTGGATGGAGTCGATATGTAATCGAGCCAGAAGGAACCTACTCACAGTTAGCATACATCCATTCACAGTGCAACTGACATTCCATCCATCGACTCGGTGATTGAAGTGGTGATTTCCTGCTGCAGATCATCGCGCTGCTGCACAATCTTCGGGAGACTGTCCAACTGGCCTTTGAGGAAGCGTTCAACGTCCGCCGCATTGGGCACGAATGCGAAGATTCAGCTTCCCATCGAAAAGCCTAGTCATGTCTGGATTATCCCGTGAAGTTATAGACAGTCCCAAGTTCCGCGTCTTTTGAAGATTGAACAACTCTGTGAGAAGCCGCTTCCGCTGTCCAGCCGGGAGCTGGCAATCGTCTAATGCGTCTAGAGCAATAAATGTCTTTGGAAACGCAGTCTAACGTAGAGTCCAAGATAGCGAGACTTTCATCTACACTAAGCGCTGCTCCCCCTGTCTGTACTTTTCAGATATGCCGCATCCAGGGCGCTCGGGACTGCTGAATGTTGCTGAATCAACTGTCTTAGCAGAACAGCAAGAATGCCAGCTAGAGTGGCCTCCTCCCGGAAATTGCAGTAAAAGAACGCAAGCGCAACCTTGCTACCCCCCCCCTGGATGCTGCTCTGAAACCCGTGAATCACAATTGACCTCAAAAAAGTCTTCCCAGCACCGGGGAGGCCACGACAAAACAGGCTGCGATGATCCTTGGAAGTTTTCTCGTCCTGGGCGATCCAACTCCTAAAGTCGTCCGACTCGAGAAGCCAACTCCCCGTGCCTGGTTGCACACGACCAAAGAAATCCGCTTGCTTGACGTCGTGGGTGGCTGGCGATAGCCAGTTCAGAATCTTTCGCCACCGCTGCTCATCTTGGTGATGAACAAGCTGGTTGACTCCGTGTTAGGTGACGGTTACGATGTCTTTCGTTTCCTGGGTTAGCTGGCTATAACCACAGTGAGCACACTGTCTAATTAAAAGAAATTATAAAACCCACCGAGTAATCTCAGTGAGAAATAGATCGAACGCATTGATATTCGTATCGATCCGCCGTCGAAAGGAATCGGCCTGCGCCTGATCAAAGGTAAGCCTGCTTCCGTACCCGACGGCCTGCTTTCCTAAAACCAGGTTTGTCGTGCGTTAAGAGATCCTCATATTTAACTAGGGTATTGATCAAATCGTAGAGCACGTCCTGACAGCCCTGGGAGATTTCATTCAGAGTTCTCTGCTGGTCAAGCCCTAGATTCTCTCCGGAATCATTATCTTCGATATCTCGCAGCACATTCGACAATCGCTTGACACTAGGTGTTTGAGGTCAGCCATACCAAATCCACATCCGCAAGTGCAATGGAAGTGCTCGACTCACTCGTCCGAAATCGCCTGAAGCTGGCCGGGAGAATCAGTAAACTGCTTCCGCACGGTGTTTGCCAGTTTCAGCACGGCTATAAAATCCCCAACCCCAATTCCGAAGCTCATCTTAGACTTGGAGATAGCGCTAGAACCAGCAGACCATCATGGATATCTCTGGGACGAGCTATCTTGGAAAAGAGGCTGACGGCGGGGTATTGGGATGTTGCTGTCTGCGAGGCTGAGGCTATGCGACAGTCACCGACAAAGCCACAATATAGACATGGATATCCAAACAAATGGAAAGAAGCGATAATAAAGTAGTTTCGATAAAAAATAATAATATCGAATTCCGAATTAAAAATGGATAGGGGTACAGGATTTAAAGGGGGGAAAAAAAAAAAAAAAGTGCATCATCCGTGAATCGAACACGGGCCTCATCGATGGCAACGATGAATTCTACCACTAGACCAATGATGCTTCTTATTGAAAAGCGGAAAAACTTTTGACATCATAAGCTTATAACAATCTCTCTCGCTCCTCTCCTGTTGTCCAGTATTAGAGCTCCATCTGCCTCAAATTCATCTTTCTGCTTCGTCAGAAATCTTTGACGCCAGGAGCTGCAAGTGGGTCAGTTCTTGGTAATGGAAAGTCATATACAGATTCCACTTCACTGGGTAGCCACCTTGTGCATCAATATTTCTCGAATCCTGCCATATATATATATATCCTCTCCTATCCGCTCCTATAACAAGTCTCATCGAATAACGACAAATCTTTTTCTTTGCATATTAGACACAATATTGGTATATTAAAGTATTATCCAAGTCACGACAAGGAAAGCAGAATTTACCCCAAAGAGTTTCAATAGACATCGATATCCATTCAGCAACAGCAACTGAGTAATACTATCTGCTATCAACGAGCGACATCATGACCGACCCGTATTGCAACAACAAACGGACCCAACCACGAGAAAAGCAGAACCAACTTAACAAACCACTCAGACAATATTCAAAACTTCCAAATCAAAACTAGGAGTAAGTCAACTCAGACACCCCCTCCAACAGCCAAGCATACGACGGGGCTAAAGCGGGCGGGCACCATACCGCACCAATCAACCCTTCAGCCCGGTACAATGTCGTATGCTGCGGCTGTAGGAGGGCAGCGCCTATCCGGGTACCTACAAGGATCCCGCCCTTGTCGCCGCCCGAAGACGCCCGTATAAGGGGCTCAGGGGGGACGTCCTGGCGACGATGTTGAGACTGGTTGATAGACGGTATGGGGTCTGTACAACCAGTGTCAGATCGGCGCCGGGACGTCCCGCGGGAGCCCCTTATACGGGCGTGTAGGGACTACCACAAGGGGGGGATGGTTGTGGAGACTCGGGAAGGAATTAGAATCTAATAAATTTAGTTCACCTGTCAAGCAAAGCGAGGATAAGGAGGAAGGAGGAAGGAAGAACATACATCACTTAGCTTTAGTTATTCACTCAGGGTAGATTAAACCCAAGAGAGCGGTAATACGCTGCAACGCAGCAAAGTCCCAGTTCCGATCCTGGAAGTAAGCGCCGATGATGGCTTCCATAGTGATTGCCATGAGCCTATCGGATATGTAGGTACCCTGGGAGCGGTTATTCTGGATATAACGATTGATGCCGAGTGCAAAACCGCGTTGGGCTAAGTTTCTATTGCCCGCGACTTCGGACATGACGTGGGAGATTCTCTCTAATGCAATAGGTGGGATGTATTAGCCGGGGCTTGGATTTCCTTGAGTGAATGTTGCGGTCAAACACGCGGCTCTTACCCAGACTATGGCCCCGTCTACAACCTTCTACTTGCAGACAGAGCTGGAGACTGGTGCCTCCGAGGAGCGCGTAACGCTTGTTCCTCTCATTGTCCACGGCACCGGCCGCGCGGAGAGCTGCAATGAGTCGGGAAATATCATTGAAACGGACGTTGAAGTCCTCTTCGAAGGCATTGGCGTGATCGGCCATGGCGGGTGGTCAGGCTGGGGTGTGCTTGAGGTTTGTGATATATGAACGGGAGACAGCTGTGGAAGGGAAGCTGATAGAAAGAGTTGTGAGCAGGAGAGAAAGAAGAAGGGGCATCAGCGAGTCTAAATACTCGAGAACGAGAAATGACACAGCTTCTTAGGCTGAAATTCGCGAAAGCTCGAATTGCTAGAATCTACAAGGAGGCTATCTGCAAGGAGGCTATATGCAAGGAGGGCTGTCAGCAATGTCATCAGAATTGGCTCAAGAGCTACTATAGGCCACAGAAACTGGACCGCAGCGGCCTTGCATGAATGACGGCAGAATCAATAGTGATAAACGACTGGTACAGGATTCGCCATGACCCAGAAGAGCGCCAGTACAGCAGCAGGTGGTTGCAGCAACCAATCAACAACATATGATAAGCAGCTCGACGAGGACCCAAGCTGAATGCATTAAATTAGTCTACAGAAAACCACCGTCTAGAATCTATCTCGTCCTCACAGGAAATTCACTCTCGGAAGAAATGGAAGTGCTCAAACACCGCATCCCCCGTAAGCGCCTGCCCATCGACCGTCCCGCCCAACGTCCCCGTCCACCGGGCATACCGCGTGCCGTCAGTATTCCGGGTGACGATATGGTCTCCAGTCGCTGTCAAATTGAGAGCCTCTCCCTCAGGCAGATCAACATTGATTTTGAATCCACTAGGATTTCCCGTAGTGGCCAACGGCGGGTACGTCGAATTCTCTCCAAACGGCCGGACAGTAATACCAGAGCACTGCGCGACAACGATCTGATTGCCCCTGGAGACATAGGAGGAGACAAAGTTCTCCTTTTCAGGAGAGAGGAAATCGAACCAGACAACGCTATAGGCGCCGATTCGGCCGTGGCCCCAGTACCACGATCCGACGTTTGATACGAAATTGGCGTCGCCCCAGTTCTACGTCCCTGGTCAGCTAGGCGCATAACCCTAAAAAAAGACGAATAGATGACATACCTTGTCATGATACCCAATCCCGGTAAAATCAAGCCGATGGCCACGAACAGAAAGCTGAACAGTGGAAATAGCATCCGGCACAGCATTCACCCAGCCAATATGCGGTGCAATCTGCAAGTTCCGGCCCGCAGCTACGGAACCACAAGGGTAATGCGCAGGGGCAACCTACCCTATCAGTCTACTAACCCTTGGAGCGGGGGAAATAGAGGAGGGAGGCACTCACCGACTGAAGGACCATAGTACCCGAAATCCACGACGACTCCAGCTCGACCTGATAAACAGCCATGTCAGGGGTTCCAGAAAACGACGCCCTATCAGTTTGTTCCTCCCATACACCCGCTGCCCCGTTGTCAACCGTGGTAATCCTTGCCTCAGTAGCGTTGAAAATATACGTTTCCCTCGTCCCGTTCGGCCAGGTGATGCCGGCTTCCGCCAAGGCAAGACTCGTAAAACCTTGAGCATTGTAGAGGCGCAGAAAGTCAAATGCCTCGGGTACTGCGGTGTAGAAAGTGACGACGACGGAGGCCTGCTCGGCGGGATCGGCAGAGACCTGGACTGCGTCGAAGTACCACCAGTCCCAGGTTGAGGTGTTGACAGGCACGACCTTCGGACTGTCAAACCCGGTGGCATCAGATATCCATTTCACGTCGGAGATTTCGGGGACGGGCGTCGGCGGGACGATGGTGGTGCTGGTCGTAGCGAGGATTTCATGGATGAGAGACGCCAGGGGGAGGAGGGTTGTTGTGAGCTTCATGGCGACGGTTGTCCGTAACCAAAAAATAAATAAAAAAAATTAACAACTCGGGATAATCCACGCGCAGATACGTGGAACCTAGGGGATCTATTGGTGTTTATGTTCGTAAGTACACGGAGTACGGAGTAGTAATTCTCCCACTGGCACGATCTGCATCCATAGTCGGTGAATTGGCACGGAGTTACTCCTGCAGGCTCCAATATACAATCCTGCAGCCAATTAGTGTTCTAGAAGTGAATTGCAAGTGGTGACGCCATATTCCAGCATTTTGAACAAAGAACGCGCTTGGCTTCGAACAACCTTGCAAGTTTCACGGCCCTAGTGGCGATCACCCCCGGGTACGCACGAAAGTGGGGACACAGGTCCTTCTCAATAGGCTGAATAGAGTCATTAGCAGCTCCTTGACCGGGTTACCGATCGACCTCCTGTCGGTGTCCTCGGAGAGCAAGAGATGGCGCAGGTACAGCCAGCCTCCACGTGGACAATGTCTCCAAGCCGGGTTTTTATATTGTCCTAAGGCTGCCTACCGAGTACCGAGCGAATGGGAATTATGCCCCTGAAAGCCAGACTCCGATATACTTAAAACCTTGAACGCTATGCCCGATATCTCCGGATTTCTAGAATCCAGGTAAGTTAGGGCTGGCTGGCATTGGCGATCTAGAGTTGTATGGGCTCCAACTGCTACGTAACACAACAAGTCGTTAGTGTCCCTAGATACTCAAGCTACATTGAAAGGACGACTGGTATAATCCAGCATCCATAAACTCAAATCCGAATAACCGCCCTAACCGCCCTCTCCCTCTCCGCTACCTCCCCAACATTCTCACGCCCCAAAGACACCGCCGCCTCGCCGCCTCACACGACAGCCGATACAGGTGCAAAGCCTCCGTAAACAACGGCCTCACATCGCTCCACCCGGTAACCCTCCTCAATTTCTCCGAAGAAGTCCACTGCAGAAAGTCAATAAGCGCAGGTGTCCACGGATTCTCCCCAACGCCAGGCTCAACATATTCCAGCCCGTTGGTAATATCGTACTCGGCAACGAGTGCCCGCGCGATCGCATCCACGGTTTCGTACTCCCAGGCTGAAATGTTGAATACCTGCCCCTCTACCTCGTTCCGCTGCGGATGCGATGCAATGGCGACGTAGGCGTCGCCGCAGTCATCCACGTGAAGGGGGTGACAAATAGAATTAAGAGGGGCGGGGAGTTCTAGAGGTATCTTGAGACTAGCGGCGCGAGCGGCGACTTCGAAGAAGTTACGGTAGTAGCTAGCTGAGCGGCCAAAGACGTTAGTTGGACGGACTAGCACCGGTGCGAAAGCGTCGTCATTCTTGAAGATATCGAGAGAGAGTCGAGTGCGGCTGGCGAGAGTATCAAGTGGGTTGAGGGGGCTGTCTTCGGTATGAGGTTGAAGGTTCGGCTGGCCATGGTAATGAGGACCAACGCCGTAGTCCTTACAGCCGGAGGACAAGATGACAAGGGGGCATGTGCCATTTGCTCTACTCGCGAGGGAGAGGGTTCGAAGGAGTTCGACTGCGTTTTTGTAATGGGTGATATAGTCTTCTAGACTCTTGGTTGTGGACACGATGACGTCTAGGGTTGCGGGCAGTTGCTGGAGGATGGACTGGTGAGAGTCGATGTTGTCGATTTGGCCTTGAACTGGGATGATCTCTTCTAATTCCAGAGATTGAGCCGCGGTCTCTGACCGGACCAGTCCGTATGTGATCTATCCTGCGCGGGAGAAGGCGCCTGCGACGACACTGCCGATATACCCGTTGGCGCCGGTGACGAGGACCGTCGAGAGAGGCTTGATATGCGGTGATGACAAATTCAATTGGTAAAAGTCGCCGCGTCGCGGAGTTTCAGACTGATTGCGTGTAGTCTAGGGCAAACGCTAGATTGGAGAAGGGGTAGACTTGATGGACCAGACAGTAGACAGATACAGGACGAGACTGACACTATCCACTGAACGCAGTACAATCTGCAGTGTGAGAAGCATACTACTAATATGGCTGTTGAAATAAACTTCACTATTTAGACGTCATGTTTACTCGGATGGAATTTCCGAGCTGATGGATGCGTCATCTCCTCATCGCTCAACCTGCCGCCTATGTTGAAAGCTCACAGTGAGCAACTCCTCGCTGTACTGGAAAATGGCACGCTGGTTTCAAAAGCTCCGCTCAATCATTCGTCTCCTCAGGGTGCGTGGGAAACCTAAGCGGGTATCCTAGGAAAAGAGGCTATCCAAGGAGCCCGAGGAGGAACCCCCCTGCCCGCCGCTACTGGAACTTCCCATTGACATCCTATGGCTAATATTCCCGTTACTACCGCTTGCATCGCAGGCCTGCCTCACACTCAGCTGCAAGCCGCTATACGAACTCTTCAGCTTTATTCTTAAAGATAAACAACTAGCCTGGCCGAGGCTGTTAGCTAGCAGATCATATAAAGTTTTTGGGAGTCAGCCGGACACTCCCAGAAACCAACTGCTACTGCAGCTGGAAGATGACCACTGGATTTGTTGTTCTGGCTGTCTTAAAATCCATCCAAAAACGCAGTTTGACGCTTGGTCAACGCAGATTGCGCCCACGGAGCGGTTATGCAAGTACAAGGGACATGTTATAGACCTGTGCCCCTGCCTAGCTCTAACTTTTTTCGATGGGATACGACTAGCTGAGTGGCTTCAAACGGGGGTTTCCAGTCCATACCTTCCCCGAACCGTCCGCGAGGCATTTCGATCTGAATTTGCCAATGGAAGGCGAGTCCTTCTTCACAACTGTTCCATGGTAAATCACGCAGACGCGTTCATCAACCTTGCAATGGTACTGGCTCTCAATGGAGACAACCATCTAGAAGCGTCGACTAGATACCACGTGCACTGGGCAAAGCCGCGACTGATTCCTGGAGCTGCGACTGACCGCTACTGTCGGCCGCCTTACAATATGGAACCCGTTTTCCTGTGCCCGCACGTTGATATCCTGGCTTCCATATGCAACCGCAATCTGTGGTCCCGAAATCAATGCTCTTGCTGTGATACAAGAGTCAGCCTAGCTGGCTGCACTGACGATGGCCTTTACTTTGTTATGCAGGGGGTACGCAATCTGGGGAGTGAAGGTGCTGAACTTCGGCTCTGGTCTAGTGGCGCTCGGGAGAACTTTTGCTTAGGCTGGAGGTTCTGGTATTTCTTTCATGGTGACCAAGCCGAGATATAGTCTGAGATCGAAGCATTCGCGGAGATACAGTATAAGGTCACATGTGAATCGAACGCAATATGAAAAGCCCATCGAAGTCCCGTCGAGGTCCTAACGTGGCCTGCATTGTTCCTAACCCTGCCCAATGACCACACCTGGTTGTATACGAATTTGAGGCCATCAAGAATAATGGAGGAAAAGGGCAATCAAATTGGAACTCGTCTAGGCTTCACCCGAAGGCTACTAATCCCCAGCACTGCGTAGAAGTGCGAGTTCGTCGCTGGTGGCCCTCCCCTATCAGCGTGGCCGCGCCGTCGAGGATCATCGGGGGATAAGTATCCTAACTATCAATTTCAAAGATGGCAGAGCCTTACAGCCTGCACCACAGTCTCTCCGCAAAGATTCAGCGCATAATTCCACTCTTTCAGCCTGGTTGTCTTGACTCAACCCTCAAGACTGGTCAGCAGCAGGGCACTTCGCTCCAAGACCGCTTTCTCCCGGCAAACCGCGACATCTTGCTTTTGTAACTGGGCTGCAACTCGATTTCCCAAGTGCGAAGTTGGTCAGCAATTCTAGTGCCTCCTTCGGTCAAAGGTTAGGAAAGTAGCGCTTGGGCCAGTCCCTCGAGGGGCGCGTAGGAACCCCGGTGCCCACCCAGAATCTGCCGTCAGTTCAATTGGCCATTGTTATGCAAGTGTGAAAATGTGGGAAAGTTCTTTGTGTATGTGGGGGGGGGAGGTTTGGGATTAAACTTAGCTCTGGAATAACTGCAAACTGACTTGAAGAAAGACGAGCAAAGAAGAGAAAAGCGACTCAACGGGTGGAATATACCATACCTGACAGCTTCCATCGGGCAGGCACGATCAACAGGCAGACGTGACCATGGTTTATACGGCAATTGCGTAGGTGGGATAGAGCCATTTCTTAACAGGGAAGACCTCGGCCAAGAGCATGCGACAATAGTAACCGCGGCTCTTCAGTGCTGACAACATCCAGTAGGATGTTTCTGATTGGCTGCTCGTATCAGGGCTGACAGGTGTATCTACGTGGCTGGGCACAATCTTCATCTGGCGTTCAACTCCATCAAGTCGACCCAATGGCTCGTCGCCTCCGATCTACCACACGAGAAATCTTCAACACAGACCCCGAGCCGGCCACGATATCAAAGAAAGTAGGCGAACCCGCGAATACTGCTGTAAATCTCACACCCGTAAATCAAGCACGCCTGCAGGGCCTCAGCATCGCTGAAACCCGCCTCCTGCGCAAGAAACAACACAGACTACGTGCATCAAAGCAAGCACTAAGTAAAACCGCGTCGTCATACGGAGCTCATATTTGCAACGCCCTGCGCGCAACGCTAATATTCGCCCAGCATGAGGCCGGAACCGCTGTCTGCATCGACCCAAGAGGATGGATTCTCACCTGCGCGCACTGTTTCGGTGAGGACGAACAGGAGTGGCGCCAACATCGGCACAAGTGGCTCCTCGATTACACGGGGCTAGCAATTCAAGTTGAGTGTCGCGTTTGGGATGAGAAGCGCGATCTTGCGCTGGCGAGGATTATTTGTGTTGAAAGCGATTTTGTGGAGATGCTAGAGCTGGCGTTTATCTCGCTCCACTCGGCCATCTCCTCTGGGGGTTATGGCCGTGCACATATCGTGTGTATTGGACAGCCTGGCGCAGATGATCTAGAGTCTGAGACACCACAGGAGACAGATTATAACCTTGTTGAAATATCAGAGGGCAGGCTGAGGGGACTAGTCGCCGGCGCTGATCTGCAGGATAATTCGGAGATTGGGACGCTGAAGCACGATGCTTGGACGTATTGGGGGCACTCGGGGGCGCCGTTGATCTGTAGGGACACGGGGGGTTTACTGGGACTGCATTCGTCGTGGGATGATAGGACTGCGATGAGGCATGGAGTGCCGCTGGTCGCCATTCGAGAGTTCCTGGCGGCACATCTTCCTAGCCGTGGAGTCTTCCAAGCCGTGGAGGGGATACTCTACCGGAGGAGAAAGAAGTTGAACTGGAGGTGATTGTTATAGATTCTGAGTAGCCCCGCCCTGGATCTATTACCCAATCCAGCCCTCAATATCCAGAAACAATGCCCAGTGCTCATCCCCCTCAATATCAACAGTCTCCTTCCTGGCAACAAACCCAACCCGCTCATATAGCCTCTTCGCTGTCAGGTTCTCATGCGCGACCAAGATAACCACTGTCGCATTTACCCCCTTCACCTTTCCCTCCACATCTACAGCTTCTATAGCAGCCTCAAGAAGCCACTTCCCATTCCCTACACCCCGCCCCTCAGGAAGAACATACATTCCCACAAGAACATAGACGACCCTCGAACCCGCAGGAATGTTCATCCTCGCAGCCTGCTCAAAATCGATAACTTTGAACAATTCCCACGGTACACCCCGCGCGTCCTCATCATCAGTTGGAAACAGAACCGGACCGAGGAGGGTGAGTTGGCCAAGCCAAGCGCTTTCGATCAACCTTAGCACATCGTCGCCAGCACCAACAGACTGGATTCCTATATCGTGCGTCTCCAGATCAGGAAGCAGGGCAACAAACGTCCTCCCCAGCGGATTCACCACGCGAGCTGTCCAGGTCTCATTATTGAATTGGATCTCGCGAGCATAGGTGAAGGTGAGCGCCTCGGGATTTGATTGGAGGCCTGTGAGTCGGAGAGTTGTGTATTTGGTGACGATTTTCTTGAGATTCTCGTCAGAAGGGATCTGTTTTGGGATGGGGAATATGGGGTTAGAACATGCACTTGAAGATATCAATTATGCAATATTTGAACACTGCTCAGACATCCTTACCCATCTCTCTAGTCTTTTCTAACCTTGTCTTGGCTTGGTGCTAGGAGTTTAGTGAATAGTGACTGTTTTTTTTATTTTCTATTAATGGTCGTTGAGGCGTAGAGCAGGATGCAGGTACGTAGGAGGTTATGCATATCGTATACCCATCCTATTAATAATATTTATGAAGCATATCGTACTCCTCGTGTTTATTAAAACGCGCTAAATAGTTAACAGGGAGAGAAGGGGTAAAGAACAGCATACAACAGCTCCAGCCAGTGAAGGCCTCCCCTCCTGTTTCATGTCTCAGGCAACTATGATATATTCGTTGGCCTCTTGGTTGCCAGCAAATGGCGTGCCTGGACCTGGCTTACTCCTGGTTTCATGGGTGGGTATTCGGAGATTGGCAGACATTATTCCGTACCTCGCGCACGCTCTCTAGGTATGTATATCCGCATATCCGAGCGCAATATATCTTCTGCTGGGCATGGGCACCAGGCAACACAGCACCCATCTGCTCGACAAAACAATGGGTATAGCCAACGATTCGGCCTCTGGAAAAAATCAGGTTCTATCTTCCTGCCAGATTGAGGCTCTGATAGCCAATGGCCAGTCGATAGTCATAGTGGACCAGAAGGTGCTTCGTGTGGACGCATGGCTCCCTTACCACCCAGGCGGCCATAAGCCCATTCAACATTTCATTGGGAAGGATGCGACAGATGAGTTTATAGTGTACGCAATTGCAGCAAGCTACTTGACCATGGGCTGATTAGAGTAGGATGCATTCATCCGAAACTCGCCAGCAGATCGACCGCTTCCAAATCGGAAGGATTGAAGGACGATGGCGTAACTTGGTCCCTCCGATTCAGAGAGGTCAAACTGACGTCGATGGATCGAATAATATCCACGAAAAGCCTGCTGGTCTCGAAGTCGTCTGTCAGATATCCCACGAGCGCAACACCGTCGAGGAGCTGGCCTTCCTGAGCGCCCAAACCAAAGAGGAAATTAGCTTGACCCTGGATCGATACCCCTCGCTTGACGCTTCTACGCAGTCTGATATCATCGAGAGATACCGTCTTCTGTACGAGCAGGTTCACGCAGAAGGGCTCTACGAATGCAACTATACCGCTTATCTCTGGGAACTCGGCCGCTGCGGACTTCTCTTCACCCTCATGCTATTCTTTCTGCACAGCAAATGGTACTGCACCAGCGCAATCTTCCTCGGATGGTTCTGGTCACAGATGGTCTTTGCCGCTCACGACGCAGCCCACATGGCCATAACACACGACTTCTTCATCGACAACCTCATCGGAATGACCATCGCCGCCCCCATCGGCGGACTATCCCTAGGATGGTGGAAACGCACCCACAACATCCACCACCTCGTCACCAACTCCCCCGAACACGACCCAGACAACCAACACCTCCCCTTCCTAGCCGTCAACCACCGCTTCCTAGGCGGCCTCTTCTCCACCTACCACGAGCGCCTAATGCCCTACACAGCCCTCGCCCAGCGACTCGTCCCCTACCAAGCATACCTCTACTACCCGCTCCTAATGGCCGGACGCTTTAATTTATACGTTCAATCCTGGCTATATCTCGCCTACGGCCAAGGACCCCGCAAGGGTCCAGCATGGTGGCACCGCTATTTCGAAATAGCCGGCAATCTCATCTTCTGGGCGTGGTTCGGGTACGGGATCATCTACCGATGCCTCCCAACAACAGGGACCCGGATCCTATATGTGCTGATCAGCCACGCAGTCACCATGCCGCTCCATGTCCAGTTTACACTCTCGCACTTTGCCATGTCAACAGCGGATCTAGGACCCGGGGAGTCCTTCCCGCAGCGGATGCTCCGCACGACTATGGATGTGGACTGTCCAGAGTGGTTGGACTGGGTGCATGGGGGATTGCAGTTCCAGGCTATCCACCATCTGTTCCCGAGGGTGCCGAGGCATAATCTGCGGCGGGTGCAGAAGTTGGTGTTGGGGTTTTGTCGGGAGGTGGGTATTCCGTATGCCCTGTATGGGTTTGTAGGCGGGAATCGGAAGGTGGTGGGGAGTTTGGCTGAGGTGGGGAGACAGGCGGCGATATTGGCAGAGTGTAGGAGGGTTGTGGCTGGTGGGATTTGGCGATCGCATGGGGATTAACAAGATTGGATGTAGACTACGAGGGAGGAGTTGATGTTTGCGATCCAAATCTGGACTAGGATGCCGTAGAGGGTTGGAAGGAAGAAGGCGGCAGTGTTGAAGAGGAGAGCGCCCATGAAAATAATTAATTAGTAAAATATGTTGCCTGTTGAAGGCAGAGAGAGCCTTGCTTCGGAGTCTGGCCTGGCGCACGCGGGGGGGGGGAGAGGGGACAAGGTTTGGACAGATAGCGAAATCAGGGCCCAATGAAACCGAACAGTTAATGCTTCATCGGGATCGTCATACTTCTTGCCAGTCCATCATTGGACTCTAGGAGTCTGACCTTACCAGCGAGGCGGATTCCAACAAGACGAAAGGCTGGCTTGGGTCATATGCGCTGGTTATGCCGCATTGGGGCAGTGCAAGGCTGGCAATTGCAGTCACTTATACTCCGTCCATATCCTGCTTTCTGCCTACTACGGTTAATATGGTTTCATCTGTTAAATCCAACGGAGACATGGAGTCACCTCAAATGGACACCTTAACTGAGATATTCAGCACCACTCACCTAAGTGATGACGCCCATGAGATAGAGCAGCTCCCATTCAACCCGTTGGAAGGCAGTGGACTAGCGCCAGGAGCCCTTGACAGAATCCCCCGTTATCTCTTTCGTATCGCCTCCCCACGTTCTGACGGCGAGACAAACGCAACATGGGTGCGCTCGCAAGCGGCATCCCGAGGCACTCCTTCATCCTCAGAAGACATATTTTCTAATCTCACCGACGAGAAGCAAACAGAAATAGCCCATATACTCAACCTACACCTTCGCTGGTGGCCAAAGCACGGCCAACAAGACAATTTTGTGTCGTGGACCAGCTCGCTACTCTTTGCGATCCAGTACATCTACTACCGGCATCAGGACTCCAGAGACCGGTCGGGGCTAGAGAGTATCAACCTGTACATTATAGACACAACACTGTTCCCGAGAGGCACTTTTATTGAAGACCTAGATCTAATTGATACCTTTCGCGCCTCCGACAATCATGACAATGGCAAGGACCTGGAAAACTTATGGTCCATGCGAACCGAGCGCGGCTATTACTTCGGCGAGTGGCTCTCCCAGGGATCACTGAAGATAGCAAACAAGCACCAGACAATTTCTGCCGCATCCCTCTTCGATGGCAATTTGTTACGCCGACTGCAACCTCAGTTTGCCGACATCCACAGCACGCCATCTATGATTAGCCCGCCAACTTGGGTACGTGAGGTCCTTCGTCTTCGGGGTGTCATCCGGGAAAATACCGGTAACGAAGTGGAAATGGGCCGCCGTCTGGACGCCGTTGGGGATATTGTCGAGCGGCTTCAGCCTGGTTGGAGATTTCCGCTCGCTGTCTATTTTGCGGCCCTCATCGGTCCTACACCGGTCACGAATGGCGATGAAATCTTGGTCATGTACTTCCGATCGAGGCCCTTCTATGGCAAGTGTTCTCGACTTTGAATCTAGAGTACTTAGCATCCCACCAAGCTGATACAATACTCACGAGAACTATAGAAGAACAAGACCATTTCCGCCCGTCAATGTTTCCCGTCGTTGTGCCAGATGAAATGTCAGGTATAATGCCCGAATTGATACAAGTCAGAGAGCTCGTTCGTGCGATTCATACAGACGCCCAGTTAACCCACGCACCACGTCAGTCACATCCAATCAACTTTCTCTTATTATTTCTGGCAACATCCGTGTTCTAATCTAACATGCGAGGCTAGGTCTTGTCACTAAGGCGGAAAAAAGTATTGGCACTCTACACACCCAAAATATCTCCCCAGAGGATGAGCATGCGCTCGCTGTGAATGACACAAATGAGGTTGCTGGACCGTGCTGGTCAGGGTGTCCTGGCAAAGCTCGAGACAGTACAGATGCTGTGTGAGCAGGCTATTCAGGCTATTCAGGCTATTTGAATGGCGAGTAGGTAGTAGGGTTGCCCGGCCTCATTCTTGTTTTATCTGTTGCTTATCAGTGCGTCTGAGTCTTGACTCTATTCAAGGCCTAGGTTGGAGAATTGCTCACCCACAGTCGGGCTGAGTTCATAAAATCTGACTGCAATTGCTGGTGCCTGAAGCTATTCAACTCTACACCTAATTATAGTAGCTCAGTTTCAGCCCCATTTGATTTGATTTGATTTGATTTGTGACCACATCGGCCGTCTCACATAAGATGCTGGGAGGTGAGTATGCTCCGCAAGAGAACCTGGCTTTTATTCGTTCATTCGTAAAGAAGCATCCCATTGAAGAACTTGGCAGCCTGTGTACCAGAATGCTATATATTCAACCACCATACTCCCTGTTGGATATAGATTCAAGGAGCTCTCGTAGTCTTTCACTCCCCCTTCCACGATGGTACTGTTTTCCTGGACGAAGTACATTTCTTTAGCAGCAGTCACCTCATATGCGCAAGCCGCTGGGTTCTCACCACGGTCTGCCCCGAATATCACCCTCGATGACTGGAGCGCAGTAAGCCATCGAAAGACCAGAGATAGGAACTGAGCTGAGAAAATCTAGCTCCACCCATCTCCAGACCTCCGATGGACCCCATGCCTCCAAAATTACACCTGCGCCAAACTGCAAGTCCCGCTTGACTATGGAGATATCTCGCGCGGCAGCACTGCGATCGCCTTCATCAAGCTACCGGCAAAGAACGCCACGAAAGATACGCAAAGCCTACTAGTTAACCCAGGTAAACAAACCCCACTGGCTCTGGTCACGCCAACCAATGTTACCCTCTCATATTAAATCAACATAGGCGGACCAGGAGGCTCAGGGATTGAAGCCATTCTCTTGCAGGGAGCCAGCCTAGGAGATATCGTCCAAGGCCAATACAATGTCGTCGGCTTTGACCCGCGCGGCGTCGGACGCAGTGGCCCAGTCGTAGACTGCTGGCCTAATAACCCCGAGGCGCGAGCGCAGTTCGAGACATTATACTACCCCGAAATCTCCAATGCCTCCTCGACGTCCATCGGCAAGCAGTATGCTGCTTCGAAGATCTTCGGCGAAGCCTGTACCCCGACGGTCGGTGGCTCCAACGGAACTGCGGCATTTGTGAGCACGCCCGCTGTGGCGCGGGACATGCTTTCATATGTCAAAGCTGAGCAAGCCACGACTGGGAAGTCCGAAGCGAAGCTCTGGTACTACGGCCTCAGCTACGGGACTGTACTAGGTGCGACCTTTGCCCATCTGTTTCCAGATAATGTCGGCAGAATGATATTGGACGGCGTTGTCGATGCCGAAGACTACTACAGCCTGGGATGGAAATCAAACCTTTACGACGCGGACAAGGCGATCGGCTCGTTCGTTCAATCGTGCTTCGATGCCGGCCAGGCCCGTTGCTCGTTTTGGGGTCATTCCAGGTGGAATATCAGTGCGAGGCTGGAAAAGTTACTGCACGATCTAAAATACAATCCGATTCCGATTTCCCCCTCGGATGTTTGTCCACTGCCGATGCTAGCGACATATTCCGATCTCAAGCAGGTTATTTTCCAGGCAATGTATACTCCGCTCGAGGGATTCCCGAATTTGGCGACTATCCTTTCAGGCCTGGAACTAGGCAATCCCTCTGCGTATGCGGATGCGGTAACCAGCGGCGCGACACCTGCAAACCCATGCAATTACGAAATGACCGGTGCCACGAGCACAACGGACATTGACACACTAATAAAGTGCGTGGACGGAGCTAGACATCATCCCTTCCAGAATGTGACCCAGTTCGAGGAATATGTTGGCACTTTGAACTCGGAAAGCCACTTCTTCGGCGACGTCTGGCCAAACAACGCGAACGGCGTAGCGTGCAGGTCTTTCAATGTATCTCCTCCCCCGACCGGTCGACTCTCAAGTTCAATCCTTGAAACAAGGAATACGGCGAACCCTATCCTGTTCGTGACGAACAATGTTGACCCCGTCACCCCTAAGAGAGGGTATGTATCCAATTCTCCTTACCTGGGTAATATATCTTTCGAGCTTACCCCGTCTAACCGTGCCGTATAGCGCGTATAAGATGTCTTCCGTGTTTCCCGGTTCGGTTGTCCTAACCCAAGACTCTGTCGGGCATACTGCCTTTACCAGTGCCTCTCAGTGCCTGGTCCAACGGATCCAGGAATATCTCCTGCAGGGCCGGCTTCCTCCTGCTAATACAACGTGCCAGCCCGATGTCAGACCGTTTTAAGGGGCGTCGGATATTAATCTCTGATGGGGAACGGGGATGATTGAATGTGTGATGAATTGATTCGATGGTTTGCTTTGCCTTCACCTTTTACTAAGTAGACTAGAAGACATGGATTGCCCGGAATAGAAACCAGTAAAAGAGCAAAACGACGTGAATGTGGGAGACCGCCATATACTGAGATGAAGCCATGGTTAGAAGTCTCTACTCAATCTGGCATATATTTGTTAGACAAAGTCCCGTAGCAAAGCTAGGGAATCCTTACACCTACCCGGCCAACGGGGAACTAGATTATGGTAAATAAGAAATCCCTTGGAGGCTCGGCAATAATATATACCAACGGTCCATAAGACAGAGGCATAATGAGACTAGTCTTCAAACTTGCTTTCCTGCACGCGGCAGGGCAGGGAGTGAGAATACGGCCTCCAATATTATCATTGGATGATTAAAACGTCTTGAGACGCAAGTTAATCCTGGACGCTATTTCAAACATAACTATATCTTAGGGTTCTGCGACAACAAATTGCACGCCAAGAATGTTGCGACTGGTTATGAAGAAGGGGAGTTTATTCACAATCACCATAGCAATATGGAACCATACATGTAAACCACGAGCTACTCCAACTGCAAAGATAAGTATTGCACTGCAGCCAATCGGCTTGTCGGACTGTTCAACGCTCTGGAAGGTCCGGCTGCATTGCTCATGATTCCACTGGATGGCGTGGACAGTCAACGGGCTTATTAAACCCCGCGATCGGTGCGTGCCGATTAGTTTATGTACCTTAACCTGTCTTAACAACTCATTCCAGTGATGATCGCGCGTGAACAAATCTCCGTAGCCATTATTGGCGGTGGCCCAGGAGGCCTAGGGACAGCGATCGCTCTATCAGAGCTACCCTATTTCTCCGTCAAGCTTTACGAGCAAGCACCCGAGCCTCGAGAGGTGGGCGCCGGGATTAGCATTGGACGTAATGCCTGGAACGTGTTGGATTTACTTGGGGCCGCGGAGGGCGTTAAGGGTGGTAAGACGGGCTTCTCATGGCAAAGGTGCGTTTTGCTCTGTGCTCAACGACAGCAAGCACTTACTTATAATCCATTCATATGATCAGGAATGGGCGTACCGGAGAACCGGGAAACTTAGATGCTGCGTCCGCAGCTGCGAAACCAGACGAAACCAGATACGCGGCTATTAGGGCTAGGAGGACCCGTTTGCAAGCCGCGCTTCTGGAGAAGGTGCCCCCGGGTATCCTTCAATTCAGCAAGAAGCTTGTGTCGATACAGGATCTCGGCGAGAATAAGGGCGCCCGCTTGGTATTCAAAGACGGGACTGAAACTACCGCGGATCTTGTTATCGGGGCGGACGGAATTCGCTCGGTGGGTACAACTACTGCCTGAGAGTCCAGTATCATTGCTGACCCTTGTTCTATTTAATAGGTTATACGTCGGACCTTATTTCCCGACCACCATCTACGTGTAACAGGTGCGTTCCCCCCAGAAATGGTATTAGTTTCTCTTTACAAATATACCATGTGCTAGGGAACACTGCGTTTCGAGTGCTCATCCCGGTCTCCTCCATCGCTCATGTGAAGGATTTTCCAACATCAACTGGATGGTGGCATGTCCTCAACGGCCATTTATACTTTTCCCACGTGGACGATGAGTCCGAGAGAGAGCTTTGCGAGATCACAATCAGGTCTTACAATGAGGCAGTGACCTCTGACAGGACGGCAACATGGGCAATCCCAGTGACGAATGAACACGTTCTCGCTCGGACTGGGGTATGTAATAACACAAACCCTATTTCTCCCAAGTACTTGACCTGATGGAACCTGCGTTTAACTCTTTCCTCTCGGACGACGTAGGAATACAATCCCCGTATCAAAGAACTACTACACCTGGTCCCGGAAGGTGCCTGGAGAGAGTTCGCAATGGTCGCCGGCCCGTGCCTTAAAGAAATAACGGCATGGGATAAGGTTGCCCTGATTGGCGATGCAAGCCATCCACTGTCCGGGGCGTTCGGCTCTGGTGCAGCGTTCGCGATGGAAGATGGCTGGATCCTAGCCCGGGCCATTGAGCACTCCATATACTCCAATACAACAATTAAAGATGCATTGGAGATTTTTCAGCAGATTCGAGGACCATATTATGAGCGCATGTGCGTATATTCCGATTCCGAAGATTGACTCAAAGTGTGGATTTTCGATGCTGACATGTGTCTATTTATAGGTATGACTTTCTCGACCAAAGGGGGAAGGTTCTTCAAAAGACTAGCAACGAGAATGCAGACTTCGATAGTATTATCAGGGCCAGAATTGCGGTTTTTGGTCTCCTCGGAGGTGGCGCTTTAGACTGGATCTATAAGAATGATATCAAGCAGGTCTGGGAGGAATATCTCGCTAGTAAACAAGGAGAAAGGTTATAGATGTTTTAGACGACCGTCTCTAGGAGGGAACTAGGGAATCAATGTGTTATTTAGACGGACCATAGTACGAATTATACGTAACTGCTTGGGCAGGTTCTTTGGATATAAAGCTCAAGATAGCTACCCATAAACCGATGCACTCCTGCATTTAGCTAGCAAATTTAACGCGCTGCATTCAAATCTAAATAATCCAAATTAACCCCACTGCTGTTCTGCCTCGCCTCCTGCTGCATCCGGAGACGCCTAGCCATCTTTATGCGAGATCGTTCCGTGGCAGCTAAAGACTTCAAACGAGACTTCTAGAGCAGAGGGTTAGCCTCGACAAAGACTCATATCTTCTCTCCCAGCACTTACCTCTGGTTCAGGATTTACGTCCCATGGGAGCCGTATTTTAAGACTCCCAGGAAGCAGACAAGTGAGCAAATCAGGCAGAGAGTCCGTATGAGGAAGACGTCCAAGAGACAGACTATAATCAACCGTTGTCGAGATAAGTAGATATGCCCGTGGTGACTGGAGAAAGAAGTCTTTCCAGGTCCGGGTCACAGCGGATGTAGACGGCGATCCGTCAATAGAACCTGTTCCTGTATTGGATACTGTGCCGGTAGACAGTGCGTGTTCACCGTCATCAAAAGCAGACCAAAGCTGGAGTGTAATATAGGCTAGTTGAGCGAAGTGAGATAGGCCGGCGGATATCATCGCTGCAGCCTCGTAGACTTCTTCAACGTGGCGGACGACCTGTCCGAGGATGTTGATCGAGCGTTTGTGAATTGCCATTTGGCACACAGATTTTGAGAGACTGATATTGATTGCGGTGGTGAGGAGTGGCATTGGGAGGCAGCCGAGTCTATGGACTATCAGTCGGAAGTGTATTCACTCTTTCCCAAGCACAAGAAAGCTTACACGTTTAGAGGGAGGATGTGGCCCTTGCCGTATTTGCCGAGGTATTCCATGATGATAGTTTGTTGACTTATCGAGCCGCAAAGGTCATTTCCTGCACTACGTAGCACCCCATCGTAGCCGCAGACGTATTCAGGATGTTTTTCAATAGTTAATACCTCAAAATGGGTAAGGCTTATTCGGGCAGCACTACCAATTGTTAGTTGTATCGCCAGTTGAGAAGATAGCAGCACATACTAGTAATACATAAATATTAAATTTGCCAACAACGTAGCGGTTTCATGCCTGGTCTGGTGCCGGAGGACTTGAAGCTTGGTGGACAATGTCCATTTCTGTAACGAAGCCTTGACGCGCGCGATTCTCGTTAATGTTGCTTCAAAAGAATCCAGAGAAAGAGGAAGGACACTGATTCCATGGGTCGCATACACAAGGGACATCATATCTGACAGGACTATGGCTAGGTCATAATGTTCCTTGAGAATGTGCACCATCATCCACTTTGTCTCAGGGTCATAGACACAGGAACGAGTTACCTCATGGGAAAGGCATTCTTCATCTAACGAGTTAATGCCCAGCGCCGGGTGTATTTCTGGCATTTGGGTTCGGCGATGCAGAGTCAAACACAAACACCTGTCGCGGAGGACAATTGACCACCACAGTCTTTTCTTCTGCAAAGGATTTACCCCCAACAGAGGCCTTGATCTGTCAATACTCTGAGCGCTCTGGATTGCACGAGCCAACCACTCGCTGCCAGCTCGTGGCTCTGAGGCCGAGGCATGGTGACTGAGGAGCACGGCCGCTTGGGCTTGAGCGAGAGCTTTATCTTCAACATCGAGATCAAGTAGTAACTGCGATATTCAGTTGTCGGGATCACCCACTGCTGGTACCGGACATACCTTGGCTCTTTTATAAAAGCAGCTCCTCGCTTCACTCTTACCATGAAATCCACATCCCTGGAGAATCTGGATGCTGATATACTGTCCTGGTTAGCTCAGTCGTGGGAGACAGAATTGAACTTACCGGACAACTCGCAAAGAGTAGTGCTTGCAAGACAACTAAAGAGATTTTAACAAATCCAGTAGGGGGTTGCATACATGCATCCCAGAACTCTGCTTCGTCTAACAGTGGTAGAGATGGATGAACGTGAAGGAAGTATTGCCGCACGAACTCATCTAGTATAGGGGTATGGGGAACGCTTAGACAGCCCTTGCTAGCTAGAAAGACTCGGTCTTCTTGATCGAGGCGGGCAATGTCCGACTCTAGAAAAAGATAATTCGACCAATCCACATGCCCTGGAAAAGACGGCAGGGGCGTAGGAGCCTCGTTATGACTGCCCGCGTCCCGCATGTCGATCCCCGGAGTAGCCTGTGTGCTGCCTTCTGTACGAACCCTCTTTTCTGGAATGGATTGCTGTGTTTGGTCTGCCATATTTGCCGTACCTGGTAGGACTTTAGCAAGACACGTTGCTGGGAAAGGGCATTCAAACTCGGTGTGCTTTGGAGTTTGGTGGTTGTGAAGACCGCAGCTCACTACATCATTCAGATGTCTATCGGCGTAAATTGCGAAACAGTGCATCCGAGGAATCGAGAGCGATGCGTATTGCGACGAGTCAGTGTTGCCGTGTCAGCTGTGGACCTCAACACCTAGCTTCCCGAGACCCGCGAATGCCTGAAACCTCTAGACCTGCCAATAACATCGGATCATTCGTCATTATGTTGCGAATATCCCTGATATTTGCAGGCCGTCGGTCCAATTGGAGTTTTGGCAACCTCGGGATAGAGAATCTTAATTTGTCACTCGCGGTCCTACACCTGGCATGAACCATTCAATGGCTTCAACGGCAACCTAAGCTCCGTATGATCCGTATTAGAAGGAGTTATCCATGGGTCATATCTGCGTTGCTCTTGCCAGAAATTAACCTCGGGATATAATTTACACAAGGGAAGACACGATCGACCTGGATAGGGAAGAGCGGTAGACTGTCCACGGTCGGTATATCTATCGTACCTTCCTTGCAAGGAATACAAATGTCTTGTTATTTGACGGAGGAAAGCGCGGCACTGGGTGCTATTGCCCCGTAAAGGCAGTATTAAGGCGTTCGACCAAAATAGAAAGCATGCGGTTAAGCCCAGCTACAGCAAGGTTGTCCGGCCATTGTTGCACGTGCCAACCGTTGCCCTAGAAGATTAATGTAAAATTCCAACTCAGCCAAAAAAGCCTAACCCCGTTTAGAGAGCGTCATATTCCTTCATATCCGGGTTGTCAATTAAGTAGTCCCTTGGAGTTGCGGCTATCGGAGTCTACTGCACTGAAGATACGGCTGCTGTGATGGTCTGTGGGAATGTGTTAGGTGAGGAAGAAGCCCAATGAGCACAAAGAGCAGATCGACTATGTTATGACCGGATTGATGAGGCTGTGTCTTTTAATGGGAATGATACTATCTACTAGTATACAGATTCCTATATTCTAACAACAGTAACCAGAGACTCTTAAGATCAGAAAGTTTTACCGACTCGGTAAGGAAATAAAATTGCTAAAATCTTTAATATTTTGGATTGAAAATGATGGAATCCCACTCTCCCCACGAGCCTGACAGCATGCGGACTCAACCTCCGAAGTCGCGAGGCTACATACAGAGACTTTCGGAGAGAAACTCTCCGGGAATTCATTCCTACTGGACGTAGCTGAGGCATGACGCCACGACTGGAAAATATTACTCTCTGGATATATCAACTGGCGCTGACAGACTGTCTTCAGCAGTTTCTGCTACAACTATCCCCAGGTATGCATCACACACAGCGCCTCACGAACGGAGAATCCCGATTTAAAGCCGAGTATCTGGATTATTTTAATATCACAACGAAAAAAAGCAAGGAAAGATCAAGTCTCGAGGACGGCCAGGAATGGGGTGCCCAGGGTAGCGAGTGGGAGCAGGATCAGTCACTGCCATCCTGGTTCACCAGGTTGTTGGAAGACTACAGTCTCAGTCTCAGTCCGGCACGCGAAATGGAATTTGAATACACAGCCGACGACCAGTTCTCTGCCTTAATTCGCCTCCGAATTGATACGATACTACATTACGCGCTGGCTAGAGTCAAGGAGGGGGTTCAGAGAAGCTGGAGTATCAAGCAGGATACCGAGCTGGGGTCGTCATTCAGTCTCGCCAAAGTTACAGCGAGATTAGAAACGATATTCTGGGACTACCAACAGCAAATCCTTCTACCGTGTACGGCGGACAACAATATCTTGGAGTGTTCGGCTGACTGTGTTCTGTGGTATGGAGATCAACGCAAGCTACAGACCAACCTGGTTGTGATTCGAGCGAAAAGACCGATTGAGGATTGGTTTGATGAGGACACGTACTATAATGTGCTTGCCGCTATTTGTAAGTTTATATTCCCCCAACTGCTTAGGGCCTTGGTTTGCTGAATAGAATAATAGCCCTTATCCAGCACAATCGAACGACAGCTAGCGGCCACGACGAAACATATGGAATCCTCACAGACGGTTCCAGATGGGTGTTCCTGCACCTCAATAGCAAGAATGAGGTATGGATCCTTGTGTTACTTCTTTGATCCAATCACATGAATTTAATCCATTGTCGCAAATAGATTTCATCAATCACACTGGATTGGACAATGAGCCAGGAGAGTGCAATTGTGTGTCAGATCTGCAGGATCCTGAATAAGACGCTCACAATAAAGCTATTGTTGAGGAAAGAGGAATGGATAGGATTGCTGCAATATCCGTCGGTATGGAGCAAAACAATAGACTCTGATAGTGAAGATGAAGTGGTTGATGGTGGTAAGTGTAGTCAGTCTATATACCCCCTGCCCACCCCCTCTGTAGCTACTCCCCACTGTGCAATCTTCTTTACAGAGATACCAATCGTTCTTCCAGAAATTGCTCTGACCACAAAACAATCTAGACACAACCTCAGACCCCATGGCTATAAAATTCTTAGAGAAACTGGACGCGAAGCTAAGCAGCTTGCAACAGCGCCTGAAGGATCCGAAGCTGCGCAAGGAAGTCGACAATCTCCGAGACATGGCTCGAGTGGAGAGCCATGCCCAGGAAGGAAAGGCAAAGAGAATTGAGCTTCCTAATGTTGCGGTCACCGACATCGAACCGCTCGAAATTGAGAAAACGTTTGGTTTACGCATCATCAAACAGAAAGACCCATCTTGGGCCCTGGGAAGCGCGGAAAAAAGGCCAGTTCCGCACTGCTTGAGTAAAGTCAATCGAGGCCCTCCAGTCAATCACCAGAACTGATCTATTCTTCTTAGAGCAAATGTTGGATAACTACGCCCTTGCATATGGCGACGATGGCGGCAGCGAGGCAGCTATCCGGTCTCGCGTCGACACAGTTCTTTTGACTGTTCATGCAGAGAAGAGGAGAGAGGAGTCTAGTCAACACGTTGGCAACTGGGCTTCAACTCAATCAGGGACCTCTGTCAAGTCGCTTTACTGGGGGTGCGAGAGGACTCTCAAGTTCCCCTGCATCTATCGCGATCAACGCTCCCTCATCTCAGGGAGAGCAAACTATATCCTCTGGTACGGTAGTCGCCAGGAGGTGGAGACCAACATGGCTGTGGTTGAGGCGAAGAAACTAGGTGCCGTGAATCCCTATCAGGCGCTTTGCTACGTAGGTATGTTTATCAATCAGCTGCTATAAGCACCAGACGAGCAAATGATTAACCTCGTCACTCAAGGGATGATTCGCAAAGCGAGAAAAGAGGCCGGGAGAGCCGACTATCCACTCTTCGCTATCGCAACTGATAGTTATGACTGGAGGTTTATCCGCGTCGACCCCAACGAAAAGGCAAGACTACATTCCTCCCCCGCATGTATAGTGAGTCCAGGCTAACCTACTCAGGTGTCCCTCCGCCAATACTCATGGCTCGAGGGGGAACAAGTGGAAATCATTTCTCAACTGCACAGGATTCTGGGCCAGGCAGCCACATTGTCGCCGACTAACACTCTGGACAGACAGAACACCGTTGAGGAGCAGACTGGGATGGAGGTGGATTAATGAGCAATTAGGGAAGGGGTCGAAGCATGCTTCACATGGCTGAAACTTGATAGTGGAGAGAACAACATGGTTATGAAGCCATATAATTAAGCTCTTTTTCCTAGTCGAATAGCACACGAGCAACTTTTATCCTGCAATCCTTCTATTTTCTTGGAAGCCTGGGGGTTTTCCCTTTCAAATCAAAGGTCAACTACGTTTACCCAGCCTCTCTCAGAAGTAGCTCAACTCGTAGGATGCTATATATTACCCATGGCCATGGCCATAGATACAAGTTCTAACCAAATAATGGACTTCTATAGCAACTATAGAAGCAATCCTTTTCTAGTCCAACAAGCCACTTTTCATATCGAAGGTTAGGGTTAAACAAATTCAAAGAGACGATCTTGATGAACCAGTGCTGACTCGACATATCCCCTCGCGGTCCCAGTCCTCACTCCCAACACCCAGATTAACAATGAACAACCCAAGCGGATCCCACCTCTGCTTAATCCGATACAGTTCTGGATAATTACTACCCCAGAATGCACGCTGGAAGTCCGGCTCATCCGGCTCTGCAGTATTCACAAATGATCCCATTCGCGGGGTCTCCAGAGCACGAAGGAATGGCATCTGGCTGTCGACGAATCGTTTCGTCGTAGCGCTAGATGGCAGAGTCCGGCGGAAGGTAATGAGCATTTCCGAGTCTCGCCAGTTAGGGAGTAAAGCGCTTTTGACGATGTCTTTGTTAGCTTTAACTTGGCCGCCAGCGGATAGGAAAATCTCGATCAGGTCTCCAGTTCTGTAGGTAAGATTAGATAGGACGTCCATTATTCTTGATGTTCCCCCTGTAGACGAGAAAAGCCGCTCGGAGACAAGGACAGATCCTTCGATGCGCCCCCCACCAGCCAGGTCTAGCGCTCTCGGCTGGTTGAAGTAGGTAGATAGTGCCGGGTATTCGGTTATATCCGTCTGATACACTGAGGAGAACCCAAGTTCGTCGAGTGCATCGAGCAGGGGGTTGATCTGAAACTCCACGAATGCCCTATCAGTGGTATTTGGGAATAGAATCTCAGCAACTACTTGGACACTATCAGGCTGGATGCCCGAAATAACGGCTCCACTTGTCGTATTGTCCGCGTCCTTTAGGGCTGGCAGCAGATTTACGACCTCTCTCGCGAACTCCCAAAGGGACCGCTCTGGATCAGGGAACCTTTTGTCCTGTCTGGGGATAGCAGCGCCCAATGTGAAGACCACGCCAGGGATATCGGGAAAAGCCCGCATAGTGGTATTGACGGCAATGCCAAACGTACCGCCACCTCCTCCCCGCAACGCCCAGAAGAGGTCTGTGTTCTGGAAACTGTTCGCGACCACTAGTTCTCCCTAATCCAGAGTTTAGATCATTCTATCAACAGAGCTTGCTCGTGATGCTTACCTCCGCTGTGACAACATTGAACTCCAACGCATTATCAGAACCCATACCATAGGTAGGCCCAAGTAGCGACGCGCCACCACCCTGTATATAGCCACCAGCAACCCCGACAGTGGTACAAAGACCCATTATGACGGTGAAGCCCTCATCAGCCGCGACTTGAGATATCTCGAGAGCAAGAGCGCCGGGGCTCACCGTCACCGCCTGTCCTAGAGACGTAATACCACCTTTCAGGATGAATTCAGGCACAACCTCAATCTGCTTGAGCCGACTGACGTTTATCTGAAGCGCAGCAGGACCGCTAGATCGGCCGATGCTATCATGCCCAGTGTTTTTGACAGCAACGTGGAGGTTACGGCGCTTCGCAAATCGAACGGCGGCTTGGATCTCCTCTGCTGACTCGGCCATTACTGCATAGAGGGGAATACGGCCTTGTTCGCAGGGGGTGTCCCTATAAGAGCCGACGTCGCAGTCTCCGTATCCTTCCCATTTGCTTTCCCAGTTGGTTGATTGTAAGGTCGCTAGAATGGTTTGTTAGCTTCTTCTTTACTCCACAGTAAGCCAATCGACAAGCGTCCGCATACCTGGTTCAGCAGCCCGCCAGGCAGAGTTGTTAGTGTGTGTCTGCACATAATCACACTCAGTTTGGTTGAATTCCAACCCATGGCAGACAGCGCCGACAGGTCGGAGATGTATCAGATGTCCATTGACACTCTCATTGAACACACTCCAATCGTGCACCGAGGGCCAGCAAGACTCATGTGGCAAACACCGGCAGTCCCGGCTTTGAGAGTTGTAAGTGAATATAGTTTTTTCAAGTAAAATAAATAGAAGAAAGGCAGAAATAAAGACAATCGGCAGCGAAAGGTACATTGCTTTGTATCAGCAATCCAGCGGCTGACGGTGGGTAGGGTCGGATATTCAAAAAAATGTCATGTCAGCCTACCCAGCTGCTCCCCGGTCCTGGGCTTTATACCGACATACGCCAGTGTCAGTCATACCGAGCTACTCGGAACAGGAATGAAAGTTTTCGTGGTCGCATGATTTGGCATAGAGACCGCGCATATAGCCTTTGATGAATGAATCTTACTCAGACCCGAATACACATATATGCCTGTCATACCTAACTATCAGCAAACCGCTCTTCGGGTGTGCCAGTGGTCGAGCACCCGGCATAGGGATATGCGGGATGTCATGTCCGCGGAATCTTATGTAGCATTCGCACAGACCATCGCAATTGCTTGATCGACGGAGTGGATATATCGAAGGTATCACTGGCTCGAGTACTGCAGGAAATGCAAAAGCGGTCTTAGATACGTGTGACGGATGGATGCAAAACCAGACACGCATCAGCATTACTCAACGATCGACGAAGCAGTGGGAACGAACGGAGAGGCAATGTCAAACATCGGAATACGAAAGTAAAACTCCATAGGATCTGACAATACGCGCAAACAATGCGGCTGAGGTTGTCGAGCACCTGGTTCGCTGCAATTCCTGCGCACAAAGAGCACAAGGCTCGAAGAGGGACGGGTTGAATGTAGCCCGAGCCTATCAACACTCATCCTGAGAAGAACGGACAGCGAGGTTCATGCGAACTCTTGACCGATGCGCCCTCGCAACCGGGTCATTCTCCATGGGTGATGTTGTTAGCATTCCTTTGGGCGATCAATTACATCACAGGCCGAAAGTGCAAAGGCCTCATGCTTCATGTACTTCACGTCTCCAGTGCTGAGAAATGCCCAGACAGCCACCAAAAGGAAATAATTCCAGTCAGTACCCGCAAAAACCAGGAGTGCACCACACGATGACCGGAGAGTTTGACCGTCAGCCCCGCCTTGAGGTTGTCATTGGATCTCCGTTAAAGCGTATGCTCGCTGAAGGACTTGTTTAGGCAACCATTCCACCTTCGTACTAGGAAGCAAGCCACTAGTGCCTTTGATTGTAGTATTGACAGGGTTCTGAATCCTTCAATGTTCGCGGAAAGACAAACCCCGTCCTTCCTGTCCCCGCATTTACGACCCGGGCTGATCAGGTATTCTGAGTAGGAGAGGTATTAGGGTTAAGGCAGCCTTATCTATTCATTTGCTGGTCCCGAGAAGGACATTATGTCTAACAAGAGCCACTGCGTTGCCCTTGCAATGTAATATACTGTATGGGGGCGGATATGCCACCTCTATTAACGTCTAGAAGGCCAATATCAGCCTGACCGAAACACCAGCTACCCCAACTCACAGAGATACATCATCACGAGAACCATCAAAGACAAATTCCAGAATCGACATGACACTCCCCTCTGGCTTCGACACCGATCGGAGCTTCAGCCGACTATCCGCATCCGAACAGAGCTTGATCCAGTCTGCCAACGGGCGCTCCCGTGCGTTAAAGGTAGTCAACATCTCCAGGTCCATAATACTAACTCAATCATTAGCGTCCGTCAATCCAACAACGATGTTTGAAGCTGGTGCTAACCGCGCAATCCTCTCCTCCCCTCTCGGCAACGTATTCGGCTCTGGAAGAACCCCGTCGTCAACGATAAGCCGGGAGCCGCTTCGCATAGCCGGCACGAGACTTTTCACAATATCCACGGCGATAGCGTCCGGATGGTCGTGGAGGATGAAGCGGAGGAGGTATATATCTGCGGATTGCGGCTGCTCGGTGAAGAAGTCATGTTCTTGGAATGTGATGCGGGACTTGAGTGTCTCTGGGAGAGACTTGCTGCCTTGTTCAATGACCCCTGCGAGGTCCTGGACGATGAAGGTTGCATCTGGTGCTTTTTCTGCGATGGCTATGCATGCGTGGCCTGTTGATCCGCCGACCTAAATGTAGATGAGCACGGAACGATTCGGCAGAGAGACGGGGGAACAGGGCAGGGGTATCCATACATCAACCACAGTCGCCTTACCGATCGTATCCCACGGATACCCATCGACAAGATGATGAATCCCATATCCCTCCGTCGAAGTCATCTCGACCATAGTATTAGCAAAGCGCCGCTCCCTCTCCGGATCCTCCGCCATATGAACAAACATAGATTTATCCGTATCAAACGCCACATTAAACCCCGTCTCCGACGAGCTCCCACTGGGCCCAAACCTCTCGTACGCCTCAACAACCTTCGCAGAAGCCGGATACGTTTCCTCCGAAGTATACCCAACCCAGTCCTTCAACGCCTGCGAGCGAACCAGCAGCGCCGACGACGCAGTATGCCCCACCAACCCAGATTCCGGCTCCTGGAATATCCGATTCGTCATAGCATGGCGCACGATCCGCTTTAGGTGATCTTCATCGACCCCCGCGGTCGCGGCGACCTGCGCATAGGGCACGGGGCGATCAAGCGGGACGGCGGCGGCGATATCGAAATGGTAGATCCAGCGGAGACTGGACATGTCATGGTATCTGCATGCCAACCAGCGGAGGTGCTCGGCCGGGCCGGTCATTAGATCGACAATGGACTGAGCTGCTTCGATGAGGGTTCGGCGGGCGTCAGTCACGGTCGCTGGGGCCGGGGGAAACGCTGCGGGCGCATCCGGTTCGAAGGAGGGCTGTGGATGGTCATTGGATAGGAGGAATTGGTTGACCACAGAGGCAGAGATTGAGATCTGCTCTGCGAGGTTGGTTAATGTCATACTGTGGAATTGGACTTTTGCTTTTTGCTTGCAGGTTGCATGCGTTGCGTGCATAGGTGGGTACTCTGTACTTCAAGCTTCGAATGCTTTGTTGGGCGGCAAAGTGGGATAGATGGCCAATCACACTACAGACTGTCTGGATATGCAGCAGGGATACTTTTATATACACGCAAGGAGAAAACAATGGACAATCCGATTGTGTGAGAGAAACTGAAACCAGCTGGGGGAGGGGGCGAACAAGTCAAAAAGCCAGGGGGGGGGGGTTCTAGAGATTGGAGTCGACTGCGAATTGGCTGATCCAGAGACGACGAGCGGGGTTCATAACGGAAAACCAGACCAATTCAGCGAGGAGCAGAAGCTCGATGGGGCCAAGACAAGGTCATTGTCGTCTCCGATACGTGATGGGAGGGCTGGGCAACGGACCGGTTGTGCCACCGTGGAGACACTTATCCTCCACCCAATTTCGAATTCCCAATTCCCCACGGCGTTCGTCCCGTTCCTTTCCCAGCGATCTCTCATCACGCTTTGAATTCTGAAACCTGGATTGATTTCTCCTGTGGCTTCTCTCGCTTCCCTCGTTTCCCCATAGTCAACATGGCAGATCACCCGGAAGATGCCGTTCAGCAGTTCGCGGTGCCCGTGGATGACAATGTAGGCCTCTCATACTCTGCACTAACGATGCGAGCAAAGAGCATCACTAACCGGCATGGCCCGTGCTGAAGTTCCCCTCAGACGATGAAACATATAACTCGGAGATGTGAGCCAAACACCACGTTGAAGATCCAAGGTCTGGGAACCATGCTAAGGATGTTTGTACTACAGAGAAAGCTATACGACGTCCATCACGTCGTCGGTAATGAATTACCAGTGGCAATATGGTCGACGATATCATGCCTATAAAGAAGGAAGTCAGTGGGGGTGGCAGTTCCTTCACAGAGAGTATATATGCCGGGACTGACTTTCACACTCCAGGTTACAAGTTCCCCAACGACGAACGGGAGCAGGATCGCCTCGACTTGTTCCATCACATGTTCAAGCTCGTTATGGGTAATCGGTTATTTCTAGCCCCGATCAAGGAGGGCCCGCTTCGTGTCCTGGACATCGGAACGGGGACGGGGATTTGGGCTTTAGATTTTGGTATGTAACTAACTATTCACTTTCGATCCAAATGAATGCTAACCGGTTGTCTAGCGGATGAGTTTCCCTCAGCCCAAGAGGTGAGTGAGTCTCCTCAATTCGCAAACCGACCCGCTGAGTACTTTAGATTACCGGCAATGACCTGAGCCCTATCCAACCACCATGGTACGTTCCAACCTCCCCCGGTTCCGACGGGAAATATCACAGACAGCTCGAAGCTAATCCCCACAGGGTCCCTCCCAATGTAATCTTCGAAGTCGACGACGCCGAAGCAGAATGGCCAGATCGGGAGCCCTTTGACTTCATCCACTCGCGATACATGTGCGGATCTATCCAAGACTGGCCCAGACTGGCCCGACAAGCCTACGACCAGTTGAAACCAGGAGGATGGATCGAGCTCGAGGAATTCCACCTCGTCAACTACTCCGAAGACGGTTCACTGAAAGAGGGGAACAACGTAAATCGGTTCTATGAGTTGCTGCGCGAAGCCTGTGACAAGATCAACCGACCCGTGACCATTGGGCGGGATTTGAAGCAGATCGTTGAAGATGCTGGGTTTGAGAATGTCCACCATAGGGTGTTCCAGTTGCCGCTTGGGACGTGGCCTAAGGAACGGAGGATGGTATTTCCCCTTGACACGGTTAAGAATAGGGTTGGGGTTGAGCTAATTTATCTCTGCAGAAGGACATCGGGGCGCTGAATATGTGTCAGTTCCTAGAGGGGTTGGAAGCGTTTAGCGCCGCGACTTTTACCAACATTCTGGGATGGAGTATTGAAGAAGTCCAGGTCTTCCTGGCGATGGTTCGAAAGGATGTAAAGGATCGCAGCGTGCATATGATGCATGACTTGTAAGTCTTCCCGTCTGTCTTCGTGGTTCACCACATCGTCTGATTCTTGTCTAGTCATGTTGTCTATGCCCAGAAGCCGCTGCGGTGATTGCCCAGTGGGGTATACGAGCGAGATATATATATCTAAACCAATCTCGGAGCGTTCGCTAAAGGAAGAGGGAGGTGAATGCATCGACCGTGAGCAAGACCATTTCAAGACTGGGGGTATGAAGGAGAAAAATAAGAGCCAAGGGGATCCCGACAGCAAGCCCCCGGCAGAAGGAGAAAGAAACATGATTATATCCAAATGAATTTATGAGACACAGCCGCTATATAATATACTCTTCAAACCTGAAGTTCCATATCGTGCTGGCAGAATTGTCAAACCCATATCCCTTCGAGCTCGTAGCACCGATATGCTGCAATAACGGCGGGACCACAGCCCAGCGCGTCCATTCCTGACTATCTGCAATCTTCTCAACCATCATATCAACCAACCAGTCAGTTGTCAAGTCAGTCTGCTCAAGAAAACGGGGCACGATAGACCGAGGGAAAACAAGGCCCTGCGAACAACAGCCGTATTTGTTCATTTCATGGATACCCGGGGAAATCGGCCACATAGTTTGCCGGCCAGCCATGAAATGCAGACCTATCGCAGCAGGGATAAAAACGCAGGACGTTATCCAAATAGCATTGTTCGGGACCGATCTAAGCTCCGTCTTGAACTTTCTCTTGGAAGCAACCATTGCCCCAGTAAGCAGCGCCCATACGGTAAATGAGCCAGTGAGATACTTCGGCCACTCCTCGCCATTCCAGCCTAGGAGCGCATCCATATAGAAGAGACGGAGATAAACCCACTCTCGACCTGCAGCCCGTTCCTGAATTGTATCAAGAGCCCGCAAGGCAGTCGGGAACCAGCCCTTGACTGCCAGGGTATCATCTTCAAGCATTGCAATATACTCAGCACCAGAGTCGTAACAGTCCTTCATTAAGGTCGTAAAGTCGTATATCGTCTTATTGCGATACCATCCGCCCTCCTCCCAGACTCGGAGTTGCTCGAAGTCGCGGTCGTCGGGCGAGTACGTTAATAGGCGATCGGGGAGCGTTTCCACCCACGTCTCGGAGAATATAGGGTGGTCTGATGGGTTGGTGTTTCCGATGCGCAGGTACAAGAGTAGGGTTGCCCGTTCTGAGTCGCTCAGCCCGTCTAGTAGAGATGCGACTGCTAAGCCGACATATTGATCTTCCCTCCGGCGAACGGTCACTATGCCCACGCAGACCGCAGGCTGCTCTCCGGGTAACCGATTCGGGGGTGTTATGTCGCCAGCCGCGGCGAGAAATGACTCTGCCTCTGAACTTCTCTTCAGCGAATATTCTCGCGTGGCGGCGCGGCGCGCATCGAAGAAAAAGGAGGTGGGGTCGCGATAGCTAACGCCGTGGTAGTAGCGCAGGGAGAGGAGGTATAGGACGAAGTAGGTGGAGACGAGGATACCGGTCGTGGAGAGAGAGAATCTGCCAAAGGAAAGGTACCTTGAGGGGTCCGTCATTCTAAAGAGCTGGTGCCTTTTTTCTTCATAATGCTGAGCTGCCCAGGGGATGCAGAGATGCAGGCTGGATAAGCTAAATCAGGTCTAGTGATGGACAGGGGGGTGAACTACTAGTTCAGCCAAGCCTGCAATCAAGATAATACTGTGTGAGGATTGCTGGAAAGGCTGCAGGGCGCTTCATCAGGAGAAATTCCCGTGTTATGGTTGCTTTTTTCTGCCTCTTTTAATGGACCCATTGTTGAAATCCTGCCACCACATTAAAGGTTTCCCCTATAGTCCACGGAGTTAAAATTGTTTCCATGGAACGCACGTCAGTTAACCATACTGCGACGGCCGGGTCCATATGGATATCACATCTCCTACCCGCCCAGCCTTGCTCGAACTCGTGTAGATGCAGCTTTCAATTGGTGCCACGCAGTGCCTATACTATTATGCTGATGAGGGGTACAATGGTAGCATAAGATCTTCTCCTGGGACTGCTACTTTCCAATTACAAGCTTCATTGTGATACTGATTTCCCTCATCACGTCAATTAACCACAGAGGTAAGTCTACAGGCACGAGAAGACCAGTCACTAGTTCGCAGACTCCCACGTCGGTAAGCAGACTCCTGGTATTCAGACATCACAACTGCCCTTCTCTTACAACGCACAGGAAACCAACTTAGATCCCTCAGCTACTCTCAAACATCCCCCACGTAATGCATCGCGATACGAGCACCCAGATACCACTCGCAATTTTGTCCAGCGGAAATGCCTCCGCAACCGACCCCCAAGCGTCATTAATTGGGAGCCCGGTCTCTGCTCCCATTACAGCGAGCGACACAGCAGCACCTCCCTCATCAACTTCATTGCCCAAGATCCCACGCATCCAACCAAGCCCGTTCAGAGAACCCCTCAGACTCCCAAAGACCAAGGGAAGCACTAAATATGTCTATCCATACAGTGCTAGTGAGATTGGGGGGAATCACCATGAGAGGTATCATGTCGTCGTCGATATATTCAGACAAAACGTGGAGAATGACAAGAGACTGAAATTCCATGTGTCGGAGATAGAATATCTGTTGAAGAAATGTGGACAGTCACCAGAAGAATCTTATCCTTCCATACTCGTCTGCTGTACAGACAGAATCTATCATGACTTGAATACACTACTGGCAAGTCGACATTTAACGAAGCAATATTACCTCCCAGACCCCGACTGGCTCGAAAAATGGGGGAATGGTGGACAAGAAAACAATGCTGGCGCATACATACCGAGATTCAAGATATACTTCTGGATAGGGCCACCACACAAGACTCTCTTATGAAGGAGCGGTTCCAATAGAAAAGAATATAGGTCTAGTAACCAGAAGACACGTCTAGTCCACCCTGATCAAATTTGACTATGTGCGGTTCGATGATTACCCGCGTTGACAGAACCTGTTCGACATTGGCTTGTCTTGTAGTGGTTGACTCGGCCGTGTATGGGGTTATACTGAGCCATGCCTTAGCACAGTTGGCCAAATATTTTCCAGGGTACCAAAAGGATCCCCATAACAAGACAGGAGCAGGGATGCGTCTCCAAGCCGTTCGGTCCACCGACTACTTATGCATCTACCCAGGACCGGCCGTGGGGTGTACGCGTACTCGGTACCAGCGATCACCTGTGGCACGTCCAATACAATGGCGGAGCCATCTCGCCAATCTGGGAAATCGACAGGGAATTCGAGGGTAGCTGTCATTGTTATAGGCTAGAATGCAATCCCAATAAGAGGGCTGGCTGGCAGCGATACGATCAGGCTTGCCATTGACCAAATTGGTCTTGCCCCTCTTCAGCCTCGCGCCTGTCTTTCCTTTAATCCCATGGGCTTTCTCGCAGTCTATCATCGAAAACACCTTCGGCGTATACTCGGCAATATGCAGATAAACTGTTCTTCCGCCGGGCAATGGGAGCTGGCGCTCCATTTCTGGAGAGCTTATAAGCGATGTGGATGAAGTCATTTCTGGAGCTTTGCGCAAAGTCCTCACTTCCACTGGCACAGCCTTACATAATCCAAAGATCGCTCAGACAGAGGGAGACGAAGGGCGTGAAGACCGCCTCTAAGAATTTCAAATCTTCAGCTATTTTGATTGCAGAAGCCTGGACATTCTACGAGTGCCATGGTTCCTTTGTGGAGAATACTCTGGCTTCTTTCGCGAAACATCTATGGCATCACCGATGTCAATTATTTAGTACAAGACAGTTCAACCATGCTGTGATCAGCCACTTGTCACTTGTCACTAGGTACTCTGATGCTTTTCTAGCAGTACGATACTAAGGCCCAGATCGCTGTCGCTGATGACTCCCTGTAAACCTCCCGTAACCCATTATACGACACCATGTCTATTATTCCGTGTATAATCACCAAGCCGAAGCTCCTATTCAATACCGACTTTAGTTTGAACCAAATCTTCTAGAGACAATAGGCTTATCAGGGTAAACAGACCTCCGGAGAATACTGGTCAAACGGGGAAATAGCAGAGATGTTTACAAAACGTTCCACATAGTCGACCTGTTGTACTCGAAGCATCTCTCTGTCACTAAGGATACACGAATTAGTAAACCAGTCATTCTATTCCGAGCTAGGTGGTACGATCTCAACTGATATATTGCTTAAATTTCACTATTCCAGCCGCAGTATCATTCGACAAAGGAAATATTCGACCCTACCGAAAGTGGCCCTCGGTGCTTGGGGGTTTGAGCGGGTCAAAGATGCTTTTGACCGTTGTGCCGGATTTTGCGGTGGTACCAGCGGCCCCAGTAGGGTTAAAAAGTGATGTACCCACAGTTGCATTGCCACCCGGAGAGCTACCAACCACAGAAACAGGGGGATCATTAAAACTTGCAAAGAGTGTGGCTGAGGAACCTAGGGTCCCTTCAGTCTTCGGTGCAGGTGAAGCCAGGCGAAAGAGCCCCGTAGGCTTCGGCGCAAAACCAGAGCCCCCATCAGTCTTCGGCGCAGGTGTACCAGAACCCACTGGCCTGGACGTACTAGAAGTCGTCCCGCCGGCACTCTTCCCGGTTGTACCAAGCAAGGGTTTAACCTGAGGCGGGTGGTTACCAAAAGGATCTTTCGTGAACGGCGCAGTAGCCTCAGCAGGGGTCTTCTGACTGGACTTGGTTCCGTCAGTGCGACCCCCGGAGCTGTTGTCGGAGGTCACTTTATGCGCAGGTAATACCTGGCTCGTCGGTGCGAGAGGTTTGTTCGTGTCTGGATTGACCATGGCTGGGAACGGATCAGCCTGCCATTTTATTACTGGGTAGTATGCGTGCTTACATGAAAAGACACCTTGTCCCCAGTTAGAGTGGCTTGGGCTTTTTGAGAACGTGGTAGTAAGGGTTCTCTGGGCTAAAAAGCTACTGTTAACCTGTAGTCATACCTGTGAGACACGAGGGACATACCATTTGCATCACCCAATGCAGGCATCATAGGGCGAAAGACATTGAAGGTTCGCACACCGGCCTGCAGCTTCTCGAGCTCTCTGGTTAAACGAACCCGCTCTTCGTTAATATAGGACGGCTCTTCAGCGAGGGATTGGATGCGGGTATCCTCCATGTTATTGACAACTTGACTGGTGAAGATTCGTTGGAGGGGGTCAAGAAGGCAATTTTCAATGCCGAGGGTTGCGATATTATCAACGAAAGTCAAAATGGCAATCTGTACGCGGAGTATTAGTATCTGGGCTCTATACTACGCAGGCGTGGGATGGTAGGGGCTTCTCACGTCATAATATGCCTGCATCTGGTCGACAATCTCAGCAGCTGCAAATTCGTCGCGCGATGTCTCTAGGTCAGCAATGGCCTGTTCGATGGCGGCTATCGAGACAGAAACTACTGGGTCACCGGTTGTTTTCAGCTTAGCCTTCAGTGACTCCAGTAAGCGGTCGCTTCGTGCTTTCTGTATCTGCGTCAGAAAGCTTTTGCCGACTGGTAGCGGATGGCCACGCTTTGTATACGCGGTAAGTTCTTCAAGCTTGTTCAGCAACCCTTGTTTCATCTTCTCCAACTCTGGTTCGACTACGAGGGTCACTAGGAGAGACGAGGTATGCTCATCCGTCAGGTGCTGTAGAACAAGAAATACAAAGTATCTCACAGCGTCCCACGCCTTCAGCAAATGCGCTCTCGCCAATTCCTCCCAGGGCTTGGACTGATCGCGGAACAGTTCGCCGACGAGCAGTTGATTGGCGCTTCCGGGGAGTTCAATGCCCCGGCTTCGGCGAGCGAGCTTGCTAGCTTCGGCTTCCAGAAAACTGCGAGAGACAAACTCCTCCTTCCTGCCCGCCATGTATGGGTTCGCTGGCTCGCAGCACAAAATTGGCAAGGGCGGAAGCTCAATTGACTCCCCATCAAAAATTGTTCGCCTGCCACCTCGAGACATCATTACTGCAGCAAAAAAATCATTCAGCTGTCGGACTGTTGCTCGAAGCAGTCGGCCGTCATCCTTCACGTCCCTTATCCCGCCTAGGCGAGTGAAAAAATCGTCCGCGTACATCCCATTCAAAGCCTGTCCCGTAATGCGTTCGAAGGCGCTACTGATATTAATAAGGAACCCCCGCTGCTGTTGTAAAGTGGATCGCGGAGGACCCAGCTTGGATAGCTTCTGTTCTCGATCCGCGATCTTGGTCTGGATGTCGGCGATCAATCCGGGCAGGTTGTACTGGATGTGCTTCAAGAGAATGCCACTGAGCCGACGCCGCAGGCTGTCTACTCCAACAGACTCACGCGGCACGGACGACCATGTCCCCTGGTTGAAGAACTGCTTCTCCTGCTCGTCGCGCACTTCATCTGACACATCCCTTGTCTCAAACGAGCGATTGCGCAAGGCGTGCCACCCTAGCCGTAAGAGTATTCTTTCGTTTCGCATAAACTGGAGGTAGGAGCCTTCTTCCTCGGAATTTGCCTCTAGAATGTCGGGCTGGGTGATGATTCCGAGAGTACGCTGGCGACCCTTGTCGAAAGTCTCGGCCAGATTCAGCACCTCTTGTAGATGATAGTCCGTTTTGGCGCTAATCACAGCCAGAATAATACTCCGCGGATTTTCCATGTATTTTTCGGTCAGTTTGCGGACTATTGCGATCCCTTCCTTGCCCTGCTGCTGGCTGGTGGAATAGTACAGCCCCGGAAGGTCAACCAGCGTCAGCTCCGGCTTGTCTGGTCCGGAAATTTCAACCTTGAGGATATCATCACTGAAGCCGGAGTTGACGGACTCGGTGAGCTCCATCTGCTCTTTTGCGCGTTCAATCAGGGCGGGAAGGTCGTTGCCATCGGAGAATTCCTCATGCGTAAAGCTTCGAAGCTGTTGCGCTTTTTTCGTATCGAAGAGGCGCGACAAACCGGGTTCAATCGAGATTTTGATCTTCGACACCTGGCTGCGCCGGAGAATCACCTCTGTAGCAAAGCGCGTGCACACATTGCTTTTCGCGGGGAATCGGACGCGTGAAATCGCTTCCAGGACAGAACTCTTTCCGCTGGACTGATTACCGCAAACAATCAGTTGGGGGAGTCCAACGAGACTGCCGACGCCAATGGTGCGCAACTCGTCGACTTTGTCCAGCAGCTTGGCCTGATCCTGCTGTAGTTGGTGCAAGGCTTTGTCTTCGGGTTTGCGGGTCATGATGTCTTGAGCGAGCGGAAAAGATTGGTGTCGTGGAGTGAAACAAGTGGAAAAGACGGCGTGGCATCAAGCGCTTTTGTACCGGCTCGGTTCTCTGACAGACACTCGGGTCCATCGTGATGCGGCGCGGTGATGCTGCATTAGTCTGGTGGGGGCTGTTCCAAGCTGCAATTTGACTGGGATCGTGTCGAATCACAGAGGGTCAATTGCCGCCCTGGGGACAACCCTAGATTGCGAGAGCCATAGCAACTTCCAAGTTGGGCTTCATCTGTCCAACGGAGTGACCGAGAGGTTGTGACTCTCCTACAGCGCGGCCGCTGGCATAACTATACAGCAGGATGCTCCTGGAACTCTGATATAATTAGCCTTCGCGCCCTAGTGGTATCACAAACTCCCAAAGCCGGCGTGCTATATAAGCCAATACCTCTCTGCTGTTATTTATAGACCAAGGACAACAGAAATAACACACGCCTATTCTCCATCGACAGTTCGCAATGATTGGATCCTATCCTTTCTGTTCCTTCGTTGGAAATACCAGACACCATCAGACTGTGCCGCCTTTGATCTCAAAGGCCTTGCAGCGGTTGTGAGAACCTCCTGGGAAGGGTGAGCGAGAAGGTTGACGATGAAGGCAAGCCATGCCGCTGACCTAGTAGCAAGACGTAGGAGTCTCGATTTGCTATATATTAGATAGCAAAATCCGGTATTATGTATGAGCTACGGAGGATCCTAACTAGGCAAAAACGGGCCGTACTTGGTCAGGTGCAGGTGACCCGATATCAAACAGAACATATAAATTGAAGGTGTTGAACTTCTAACTCTGGTCTGTATAGCGGTTCTTATACCCTTTTAAGACGTCAATCTCTTCTAAAATAAGCAATTATGAAATACCTCGTATCCCTACATGCCTTGTATCCCTGGTCGCTGTACGCCTTTCTTAGTAAGTCGAAATCCACTCCTCTCCGGTTGTCATTATGTACACAGCCTGTGGTTCGTAAGCCAAAGCAACAAATCTTAATGACTCGTGCCCGCCATTCGTGCAATATACTCAGCAGCGCAGCAGCCTCCTTCAGGGCATCTGCCTTGTCCCCAGAACACCTTGGAGTAATGCCTCGGCGGCCCACTCCGGCGCCATCTCCTTCCCCGGCCAGATGCCTACTCCCACATACTCGGCCATCTGGGCAAAATTATACAGATCAAGCCACATTGGAATGATAACCTGCTTGACTCCAGACCTGAAAGAATGTCAGTAAACGGCCAAATCTCAAGCCATCTAGTAAGCCCTACATAGCCGCCTCGTAGTAGCAGCCAGCGCCCCCATGATGAACGCAAACATCAATCTTCCCCGTATTAACCAAGGAAACAGGATCAACATCAAGCCAACTCTGCACCCTCAACCGGCCGCTCGAAATATAAGGGTCCAGCATGATAAACATCCCGGTATTAAGCTTATCCTCCTCCTTATACTTCTATAGAATCTGCCTGTTCTCGGTGTCTTGGCGAACACGCATCAGCGCCACCCCCATCTCCAACGTCCTCTTCTTATCATACTTGAGGTTACTACCCAGACAGACCAAGATTGTTAATGAAGCCCCTTTGAGCCATTTCACCATCTCCGGGTCTTGGCCCTTGGCTGGTGCCGTGTCAAGGACCATAGGCCAGCAGACTATGGCATTAGGCAGGTAGGTAGCAATCCAGAGGTAAGCCAGCCTCGGGCAGATCCCCAGAGGGAAGGGGGGCATGGTTCCACTGCATCTGCATGTTGAGGGGGTCCTTAATGCCCAAGGATTTAAGCTCGGAGTGGGCCGGCTGCTGTAGAATCTCCATCAGGTCGTGGAAGATAAGCGGTTTAGCATTGGGATTCCTCACTCTCGCAGCCTCGGAAACGCGATCGAGCCGCGACTTGATTGGGGGTGTTGCAAACGAGCCCCAGTAGATCTGGATGTTGGGACGGCTCTTCAGGAGCGCCAAAGCCAAGGCAATATGGCTGTTGGAAAGACGGCTGGAACTGTTGGTCAGGTAGAGCACTGTGTTATTGCGACCGGAGATTTGCGGTGCGATGGGCCTGACGTCCAAAGGGACGCAAGACCAGCGACCAGTGCGGCCAGGACAGCGACGACGACGACGAACTGTTGTTGAGTTTTTGGTGGAGAGACCCATTTACTGCTGGGCTGTTGTACTAACTGGAAGTACTACGTAAGGGAAAGTCTTGCAATAGTGCTGACAATCTGTTGTGAGACCAGAACCAGCCTCCTGTCTCCCGACTGGTCACCCTCCCTTTCTTTCTTTCTTTCTTGATTTCTGTCTTCCACATCTGATGGACATGATCTTATGGCAACACTCCAATCTCGAGTCCTCTCCTCAGTCCGGGCCCTTAAACACCGCCCCTGGCCACCGTCAACAGCGGTCGCTCCCAAACTTCCAGCGAGCGAAGCCATCGAAGAAGAACGCACACCATACTATGATCCCGCGCAATTTTATCCCGCACGTGTGGGCAGCATCCTCAATGACCGGTATCAGCTCTCAACCAAACTCGGTTATGGTAGTAGCTCCACTATCTGGCTTGCCCGGGGATCTAAACCAGTTTGTTCTCCACGCATCCGCTGCCCCCACGCATATCGCGTAGCATCTGCTAATCCTTGGTACAGATGGCGCTGGTTAAGAGAGAAATATGTTGCTATCAAGATAAATTCCAGTGCTCACCATTCTCGTGAGAACGCTGCTCAAGCGGAGCTAGACATCCTATGACACATCTCTGAAGCAAATCCCCAGCACAAGGGATGGGGATTCATCAGACGTGCTCTCGATTCATTCACCTTAGAGCATGGGTCGGCGAGACATCTTAGTCTTGTCTTTGAGCCTTTGCGAGAACCCCTCTGGATATACCGCAAAAGGTTTATTGGCGATGTGATACCTTCAGACGTGCTAAAGGTATTACTTCAAATGGTGCTTCATGGACTTGACTACCTCCACTCGGAGTGTCATGTCATCCACACCGGTTCGTTCTTCAGTTCCTTCCTGATTAGATACCGGAAATAATAACCGAATTCATCCCAGATCTGAAACCAGACAATATAATGATCAAAGTTGAGGATCCATCTATCTTAGAGGAATCTGCCCGAGATGAGCATGATCATCCTCTGCCGCAGAAGACTTGCTCAGATGGCCGCACAATATATCTCTCCCGGAACGACTTCCGCATCTCTGAACAGACCACAGGAATCATCCAAATCACTGACTTCGATTTGTCTGTGCGCGGGGATAGGCCAAACACGGGGTGTATCCAGGCGGAAATTTATCGAGCCCCGGAGGTTATTCTGGATGCGGGGTATTCGTACAGTGCCGATATCTGGAGCTTAGGGGTCATGGTATGTCCCGAACCATGCCATTATCATGCAAAAAGCTCACGATGTTTTATTAGTTATGGGATGTCCTTGAAGGCAAAAAGCTATTCAAGGAGGTTGATCCCCTCCAAGTCCAGGAATATGATGAACTTAACCACCTTGGCCATATCTCTGCATTGTTAGGCCCTCCTCCAAAGGAGCTTTTAGATCAAGGAACAAGGACTGATCTCTTTTACAATTCTGATAGTGAGTATATTATTATCCTGTCTGTCTGAGCGAGTATTTGTTTTTGACACAATCCAATAGGACAATTCAAAGGCACAACTATTGCACCATCGAACTTCAACTTTGAAGATTCAATAAGCAACATGAATGGTGAGGATAAGAGGATGTTTATCGAGTTCGTACAGAGGATGATCAAATGGGACCCGGACGAACGAAGTACTGCAAAGGAATTACTTCAAGATCCATGGCTTTATGCAGAGTTTGATGGAGATTGAACTTGCAGCTGTAAAAGCCATGCTGGATCTATTGTCGTCTTCCTTGCCTGTTTGATAGAGAGATTCGATCCTCCCTTTGTCTCTCTTTATCTGCACAATACAGGACTCTTTCCGCTTCGTAAAGTGCTGTTCCCCGTTCACCTCTACAATAGGTAGATGGGAAACGAGGTCAGTTAGATCCTCGGCGTCGCCATCAATCTCAAAGTGGTCTGATCTCGTTGGTAGATTGCGACGAAGGCGGCGGATGGCCCCCAAGAAGGTGCCCGGGGATATCATAGATACGGTTGTTATTCTCGTACCAGTAGCCCATTGCCGGCTTCTCCCCGGGCTGGTATATCACGTAGATGACATCTCTAGCGAGATTTATGTTCGCGCGGAGATTCTAATGATCGGATCGGAGCTAGAGTACTTGCTCGCTGAAGCTTGGGGCACTAACCTCTTCAGATCCAGAAGACAGAAAACAAGAAACGAAATCCGAGATGGAATCTTGCGCGATAGTCGAGGATGTTTGAGAAAGGAATATCGAGTTGGACTTTTTTTTTTTTTTTTTTTTCGCAGTCTGAATCTCAGCCTCGTCTACTGATTGGCCCCAGGCTTAGACGAGGCTGAGTTAGGCACACGAATGAAGTCCCGAAGGATGGTTCAATATGGGTTTCAAATGGAAGGAATGATACCGCGAGGAAGGTTATCTGATTACAGGCTGGCTATTCCGCACCTTCAACAGCGCAAGTGAAAGCGTCTGGGCAATCCTCCGCGCCATATCCGACTTTTTACCCAGCAGCCACAACCCCCTGATACAACCCTCCGCCTGCTCTGCATTCCTCTCAAACTCATGACTATTCAACCCAAGACCGGACCCAGAGCAATGCGAGGACCCATCCGCTTCACCCAAAAAGATCACGCAAGCTTTAGTAAACGCCCTGATCAGAATCATCGTCCACGGCTCCGTCAACAACGTCCCCTCGTTGACCGCATGATGAAAATCCGGCAGCTGCGGTAGACCTAGGTTTACATCTGTAGCAGCCGGTGTAGCGATTCGTGCGAGGTCGGACAGCTCTGCGGCGCTGTGTTTCCGAATCTTGCTAGCCAGCCGAGTCGTAATTCGACTGCAGGCCGCATCTTCAACCCCCAAGCCATTCTTGTCAACGAATTCGAGTAGATCCGCAAACATCAGGGCAGCGAGATGCCAGTGCGCAGAGATACAGACAAACCAGCCCTGGATACGTTGCGGAACAGCGCTGTAGTTCTGCATCAGTTCCGTAAAGAACGCGCCATGCGTTTTATTCCAGTATTGATACAGCGACGTCGTGCTGCGAATGATATCTTCGACCTGGACTTCACTCGTGCCCTTGCGAACGGCGTTTTGCAAGTACGAAACGTGCCGGAAGAGAAGGACCTTCACTGGGGCAGACTTGGTGACGTCCTCGGCGGCGACTTCATACGAGCAGGGCCAGTGTGTTTGATGCGTCTTATCCAAACCACCGAGTACGAAAAGGTCGAGATCCCACCGGTTTTGCCCCAGACTTGCACCTCGCTGTGTCTCCCTCTGTGCTTCATGCTGGCAGTCCTCATCTAGTACCACCACGGGCCGTTCATTCATCGACGAGGAGACGGTGTCAAACATGATGGCCAGCCAGTAGAGCAATCCGATCGTCGCTCGATCCCCAGAGCTCATCGCTGCAATGCCATGGGCGTCATTCCCTAGATTACCAGTCCGGTTGCCGAAGCCTCTCTCGCGCGCATCCCAGCGATACTTCAACGCGTGCATTTTCCGAGTCGCACTCTCAATGTAAGTCGGCGGGCCATCCATGCGCAGTATATCACGCACCTGAGACAAAACAAAGTCCGTCCCAAACTTGCAATCCTGCTCTTCTATCCGATCAAGAGATTGGTTCTCAGAATTCCAAGGCCGTTGCGTCAAACCGAAAATCAACTCTGCACAAACCACCCTATACGACTCCACATCCGCAACCTGCTGCAGTGCGCGCTGTGCCTGGTCCCAGAAGTGGTTCTGGAGAACACGGTCAAACTCCCCCGCGATGCCATCTCCAATTTCATCCACGGGTTGGTCGGCAGAGGTATTTGGGTATTGCTCTCGGTACCGATGACTCCCCTGCGCCCACTGCGTCGCGAAGGCCATGATGGAAAGATGGAGCGCCTTCGACGCAGCCCGATCCTCCGACTGTGTCAATTGTAGAAGTTTACTGGATTGCGCGGCGCGGTCGAGCTTGATAGTGCGCTGGTAGATCCTGTTAGACCATGACGGGCCCCATTCGGGAGCAGGTGCGACTTTGGGTGTATTTCGCGATCTTGGTTGGTACGGACAGGTTGTTTCGGTTAGCCAGCATGAGAGGTTGTGTTCTATGACGTCGTGGTAGATTTGGAGGAGGTTTGCGGAGGTTAGGTGGTTGTTAGATGTTGTCATTAGTTGTTGGTCGATTGAGAATGGGGAGAGCGAGAGGGCTGAGTGCTGGTCGAAGGGTATCCGTGTAGAGTTACTCCGTCGCCGGGGGGTCTTTGATGAGGTCTGGGTATCCTGGATGTTACTGTGAGAGGCCTGTGAGGCCCACGTCTTGTGGCACAGTAGGTCAAGCTCCAGATCTGACAGCGGCTGAGCGGAAATATCTGACGCACTGGAGAGGTCCGGTAAGTCTAGCGGCAGTAGATCAGATAAGCAGCTTGTTGACGACGTCGGGCCCGCCATGTCTGTCCTGTCAGGCATCTCTCGCATCTCCTCTCGGGGCTCGAGGTCCTTGAGTATCGGCATCGAATCGTAGTCCAACGACCCCGACAACTCAACATCACCCGATTCCCAAGCCATCGGCAGTTGGGTAGAATTCAAATCCAGCAAACTATCCCAAGATCCAAACCCAGTGTCAATCGGGGGTCCATCAGCCATGTATGGGAACAGCAAGCGCTCGAAATGCGACTGTTGGCGCGATAATTTCAGGCCCGACTGGGCGCGCGACCGAGCCCATTCCATCGTACATCGTTTCTTCGTTCTCGCACAGTAAGAACATGGTGATCGCTGGCTGCTGGCAGCATCGCATGCTCGTTTGGACTTCCTACACTGGTCGCAAGAGTGGTTCTGGCGTCTCCCTTTGGAGACTTGTCCAAGACCTGTGGTGGGTTTTTGGACCGACATGTTGACCACAGTCGTTCACTGCCTCTCTTTTGGCCTTTTCCAAGCTGTCATGCAACCGGCGAATGGTAAGATGCGAGAAAGAGTCGGGATGAACTGGCTGGCTGATGAGATGCGGGGAAACACGAGATCCTGAGGTTGACCCCGGATTCCCCGCATTGTGTGTGACGATGATTGGCTGCAATGGAGAGTGCGTGGAGTGATTGGCATCCGGTGAGTGAACTCAATGGGCGTATCATATATCTTTTCTAGCTGTCGCACGAACCATCACCAATACCCTCACAAGACAGGAGATCAAGGGACAGCAAAATGTGATTTAAGGCATAATCAAACTACAGCCCAAATAACTAGGTACATACAGCACGATTTCGAGTGGAAAAAAGTGGGCAGTCCCGCCTATTTAATAACTATCCAGGTACCGCTAACTAAGCAAGGGCTTTATATATCTCCGCCTCAACCGCACCCCAAAGCCCAAGAACCGGAAGGTCTACAAAAGGCAGAATCTGCGTGCAAACAATACCAGCCACGCCCTTCTCCCGATCTGCCCACCACCATAGATTTGCCAGTCCGGCCCAGTGCCCAGTGCTACTCGATCGCCCTGTCGCACCGCCGTTGCTCAGCATGAAGGTCAGACCCCAGCCCTGCGGCGGGTCCTCAGGAACCGGATACAGCTCCGGAACTGCGTTGGTCAGGTCCGGCTTCGAAGCTGGGATACCCTGGCGACTGTAGTTGGGCATGTGGGGGATTTGGTTGGAGAACATTGTGTCGACGGTTTCCTTGCGAAGCAGCTTGTTGCCCGTTCTAGGACACGTTCCGTCGTTTAGCAGGACGGCTAGGACCTCTGTTGGACAGGTTAGTGCGTCCGAGTAAAGGATGTTGCCGGGGGATGGGCCTACTCACTGCAGTAATCCTGGGGCTTTGCAAACATGCCGGCACCGCCGCTGTTGAATACCCTGGCGACTTCGGCCTCGTTGTTCGGGTCAACAACCAACGGCGCTCGAAGAAGGTGGTCGCGGCCTCTCAGAGTGCCGTCTGGGTTTCTGGCGTTCATATACGCTATCCGCTGGCGCATATCGTGGCTCGGAATCATGGACATGTCCTTGATTCCAAGGGGTTGGAAGACGTGTTTCTGGAGATAGGCGTTGAGCGTCAAGCCCGTTGCGCGCTCCAGTGCGACTCCAGCCCAGTCGATACCAACCTGTTCTCATTAGCAATGTCTCCTGGAGTTGAAAAAAAAAAAAAAGGCAACTTACCCCGTACTCCCAACCTTCGCCCGGCTGGAAAAGTAGAGGCAGTGTAACATCCTCAATCCGCCCCGAGAATTCATCCACACCGGCAGGGTAAGACCACTCCCTCAATCTATCATTGAAAAACGTATATCCAAACCCAGCAGTATGAGTCAACAGCATCCGGAGGGTAATCTGGCGCTTCTTGTCCACAAGAGTGCCGTCTGGCTGTAAGACCTGGAGCTTCTTCAATTCCGGGCAGAGACGCTCTGTCTCCTCGCCGTCGTCCAGTTTGAGAATGCCATTCTCAACGAGTTGCATGCAAGCAACGCCGACCAGCATTTTCGTACAAGACGCAATCCAGAAGATGTTGTCCAACGTCATGGGCTCTTTTGAGTCCGTACCTCGCTTACCAGCCGAATGGGCGAATAGTTCGTTGCCATCTTTGCCAACGACCACGACCGTCGTGCCGGGGATACCAGTCTGTTGATCCTCGCAGGCTTTGTCTACGATGTCGCGGAGACGCGATGTTACCTGCGCATCGAGAGGCATGTTGGTGGCTGGGAAGGGAACGGGGGGAGATTGTAGTAATAGCAGATTGAAGGATTAAGGAGGTAGATACGGGGGTTCAAGCGAGAACAAGACATATTTAACGATTAGTCCAAACACCCTCTTGGCAATGATCTCCACACCCCATGACCCCTCACACCTCAGACCTCAGAGGCCGAGACAGCTTGTATGGAGTCCATTCTCGAGCGGGGCTGCGGTTCCGCAAACCGCGGATCCGCTGCGGACTGCGGCCCCGGGAGAACCTTCCAAGGTTGGTGGGAGCTGAATAGACAACCGAGATCCAATTAACGAGTTCTCTCGCATACCGAGGCATGCAGGAAACGCGGGGAACGAGGAGCATGCATGGGGCGGACACTACCAAGCAATGCATTGGATCGACGGAGCTGCGGTTACCCGTATCTGTGCTATGTGGTGTTGATACTGGCCAGACCATATGCTATGTTCAGGGGCATGCATTGTGTAGCGATGTAGTAAATATAAATAGGGCGAGGTGTCCTGGATAGAACACAGCAGGATACCAGAAACTGCAATCTCCGAGTACTACCACTACTGCAGACTTGACCATTCAATCTGGACGCAAAATGGGTAGCATAGGAGACAAGAAGTACAAAACCGAGCTCACCGACTACTCAGTCGTACACAGCAATAAATCCGGACCCTATGCCGAAAACCTCGAAGTCGATGCTCTAATCGTGGGTGCCGGTTTTGGTAAGTTGACCTAACCCCCGGCTCTCATACACCCAACTCCAGCTTACAAAACAGCCGGCGTTTTCATGCTCAAGACCCTCCGTGACCGCGGCATAAAGACCGTTGTATTCGAAGCCGGTAACGACACTGGCGGCACCTGGCGATGGAACTGCTACCCCGGGGCTGGAGTCGATTCCGAAGTCCCAGAGTACGAGTTCTCCTGGCCAGAGGTATACAACACCTGGAACTGGCCTAACAATTACCCCAACTACCAGAACCTCCGTGACTACTTTGATCACGTCGACAAAGTGATTGGGGTTAAGAAGGACTGCGCGTTCAACACAGTCGTGATAGGAGCCCAGTTTAACACAGCCGAGGGGAAATGGAATATCAACACTGCGGATGGACGCACGACGAAAGCGAAATACCTCGTTCTAGGAACGGGCTTCGTAAGTCACCCACTATATCCATCTCAGTATATATAGATACTAATGAAGCTTTGCCTCCCTTCAGGCCGCCAAGCGCTATATCCCCCCCTGGCCCGGCATGGACAAATTCAAAGGCACCGTACACCACTCCTCCTTCTGGCCGGACGAAGAAGTCAAAGTCCAAAACAAGCGGTGCGCAATCATCGGCACCGGCGCCTCAGGTGTGCAAATCACACAAGCCTGGGGCCCGCAAGCCGGCGACCTAAAGGTCTTCCAACGAACCCCTAACCTTGCTATACCGATGCGCAAGCGCGACCTCACCGTCGAAGAGCAGGAACGCGCGAAGGCCTACTACCCAGAACTATTCCGGTACCGCGAGACCAGCTTCGCAGGGTTCTTGTATGACTGGTGCGAGCGGAATACCTTTGACGATACGCCTGAGGAGCGCGAGGCTCTCTACGAGCAGGTTTGGAAGGAGGGTGGGTTCCGATATTGGGTTGCGGTGTATAAGGATAACTTGATGAATCCTGAGGCGAACAAAGAGTCCTACCGGTTTTGGGCGAAGAAGACTCGTGCTCGTATTGGGGACCCGAAACTGCGGGAGTTGCTTGCTCCGTTGGATATGCCGCACTACTTTGGCATCAAGCGGCCGTGTTTGGAGCAGACATATTACGAGCAGTTCAACCGCGAGTCTGTCCATCTGGTTGACATCAAGGACAACCCGATCAAGGAGTTCACTGAGAGCGGCATCACCCTTCAAGATGGGACTCACCACGAGGTTGACGTCGTTGCAGTTGCAACAGGATTCGTAAGCCGTTGACATACCCACCAGACAAGACAAAAAAATCTAACAACCCTAGGACGTCGTGACGGGAGTTATGACCCAGCTCGGACTGAAGAGCATCGATGGCGCCGAACTCGAGAAGGAATGGATCCCAGGCGCAAAGACATACCTGGGCACAACCGTCAGCGGCTACCCAAACATGTTCCACATCTACGGCCCGCACGGCCCAACACTCCTCAGCAACGGGCCAACATCAGTTGCGGTCCAGGGGCGGTGGATAGCCGATGCAATTGGGAAGATCGAAGCCAACGGCGTCAAATATATCAATCCCAAGTTGGAGGCCGCTGATAAGTGGAAGAAGCACGTTGTCCAGCTCAATGACAGAACACTCTTCCCTACAACGATGTCCACATACATGGGTGGCAGTATTCCTGGCAAGGTTTATGAGCCGGTGTGCTACTCTGGTGGTATTCCTGCTTATGCTGTTGAGATTCGAACGGCGTTGGATAACTGGGAGGAGGGATTTGATGTGGTCAAGGGTTGAAGTAAAACTCTTCCAATCATTCAGTGAGGATGGGCATTCAACTGTCTAGATAGTCTTCAAGATGATGTTAGCTACCTTTAAATCGCTGGTGATAAATTGAAACTATATATTTCTATCATTTGTTGTGTGCAAAAATTGGGAGCCCCATTCTTTTAGGGCTACTCGGGGCTGATCTCAGGGGAGATAAGCAATGACACGAGAGACAAGCCATATACTATTATACTCATCTACCCATCAAAACGATCGACTGCGCTATCTGCGGGACTCTCACACACGGCCCATGCTGAAATCCAGACGACGAAGCCGATTACGACTCCTTGTTGATATCACCCGACGATGTAACCTGGATGGGAGATATTTGTCTGATCTGTGAAAACCCAGAGGCTCCCTCACTCAATAAGTGGGATATTTTCCCGGCTGAGATATAAGTATGAGTGAGTACCTGGGTACCAGGTGGTTGGTAACATGTTTGCTCAGTCTACACCACCGGGCCGGCTTTTATGAGCAAGTTCGACGAGTTCAAGACTGAACCAGATGGTCATCCGAACTTCGCAACTGAGGATCAAGGTACTTACCATAAGGGTAAGTTGCACCTGCGACCGTAAACTTGTTCATATTCCTTCCGTCTTCCGTCGGTACGTAAAACCTAGGTATTCTTGGTTAATCTCGCGCTAGGGCGAAAGACACCCCTTCGCAATTCCGTATCGCACAACATGCTACGGTCTATTAGGAAGAGTCATCTCGAATTACTTTGGCTCGGAGCAAGACATCGACGAGGGCGTATTCTACCAAACGCTCAAAGGGTTCGCAGAGGGCGAAGACTACGACATTGATGTTCTCTCCTGGGATCGACTAGGGTATAGTTTCGGAGTGCCAGTATGAATTATTGCCATACACCAGAGGCAACCAGGAGAGTCCAATAAATAGCAGAACATCCATACCCAACTTAAACATTGCCACTAAGCTGTGGAAAGACGAACTTCCACCCCCAGGACTCACTTTGACCAATCCCAAACTTGGGTATTGTGAGTTCGATTTCCTGATCGAGCAAGCATGGATGGAGCCCCTTAGCTTTGGCCAAAACGAAGAAGAGCTCTCGGATATCACCGCGGTGTTTATTGACACGAGGCTTAGAGCGATGGAGGTGTCATACTCAACTCAACCAACCAAGAGAATCGGACCTCGGCCCTACGCAATGAAGATAATAGAGATTGACGGACAAGGGAGTGAACGGATTACCGCAGTACACGTTGGGACAGAGTCATCCGGCGGTGCACCGAAAGTAATAACAGATCGTAACCGACAGCTAATAATCGGGGAACTATCTCCTGGTAGTGACGAACAGGTGCACAATAGCAAGGAAGGGCAAACACTCTGCGGAATATATATCCATTGGCTTCATCGCTCCAGACCTTGTACCGACCCTGTCAGTATCGGAGGCTTCCTTTTCCATTCCAAAATTGCAGACACCCCCGACATTCCAACTGGCCAGCGAGACGAAAATGGGCATTGCTGGGAACCCGAATCTCCGCCTTCGTCCTGGACAGAACGAGGTCCTGTTTATGGCAAGCATAAGATAACAAGGGCTAGCCGAGAGGATATCCCGTTGGAATGGGCAGTTGCCACATTCCACTTGCGCTACACACTACTACGATGACGAGCTTAAAGTAGAGGTTGCCAGAACAGCACACTGGTACTGGGAAGAGTGGATAGTTAGCCTCGATGCGCATTTGGGCCAACGATCATCTATCTGGATTTGAGCTTATCTCGGAGACCGGGGAAAGCTCTCGATGGGGAAAATGTGAAGGGCCACCAAGGGGGACGATTGAGTTTGGTTCTGATTTAGGGAAAGCGACGGGGTTAAAGTTGTATATGGACGGCAATTCTCCCAACACGACCTATGCGGACGCGGTTATACTCGGGATTCAGGAGTTAGGTCGTGCATGTGGGTGAACCTCGCCGTCAATCTCTTTAATTTTATCCACCAATCATACGAGCATGTTTATGGACGTCACAATTCCGATAGGCTCTCCGTTCCCTCTGTCACCAGCTGTACCGAGGATCTCAAAATCTCTTCCCGGCTTAGTATCGTATGGGAGAGATAAGAGTGGAATCAGGACCATTATAGGGCTAGCTAAAGCATTAGCTAGACTGCGCACTAGATCCTTGAGTTAAAAATAGCCTACTCTACAGAGTGAGATCCACTGACAACTACGTCACAATTTAAGTAACCCTTGCAGCTGAAGAATTTCACCCCTCCAGTGTTCAACGCTAGAGAGGCTTCAAGCCAAACCTAAGCCAAGTTCACCTTCCGCATTGGTAAAGACGGCACGAGAGCCCTGTCTCCGACGAGGTTTGCTCCTACCTTGGTATCTAGGGCTGCAATCTGGGGAAACCGAATACGAGAAATATTCGCAGACTCTGAGCCATCACAAACGTTGTGGATCTATACGAGCCTTACGAGATGTGGTGAGGCTCAGGACCCTAAGTAGCCCTAGGATACTACTTCTTTCCATGCTGATTGGCCGCGCATGGACAATACGCTCCCCTGCAATTTATAGACACCGTGCTGAAACCCAACAACGCACGTTAGGGCACCGTTTCGTATCCCGTTACGGAAGGAATCCGCGAGGTCCAGCCCCAGAATGTCAGGGCTGAGCTTCGCTAGATTTGCGTGACTTGTGAGCTCCAACTACTTAGGGGTCCAACCGAGGGAGTTGTGTAGAGGATCTGTAGAAGAAGCTAAATGGAGCCCAATTGAAAAGTATAAGAATGGCTTTCTTCTCCCCCATCAATGTCCCTCTTCCCTCATCACAAACACCATTCCGAACCCCTCCAGTTTCAACACCAATCCAACAGCAACCATGAAGTTCCAGCTCACCACCCTCGTCACCATCCTCCTCCCCATAGCCGCCCTAGCCATGCCCGCAGCGGACGCAGCAGCTGAACCTGCCGCCATTGCTGCCGCCATTGCTGCCGCCATTGCTGAGGCCATCGACGTCCCAATTGAGGCCCGCGACATCTCCCCTGAAGGCCTAGGCCTCGAGAAGCGCGCCAACACCGTCTGCAAGATCGTCAACTCCGGCTCGGCCAGTGTGAAGTGTCGCTCTGGACCGGGCTTCGGGTACTCCGTCAAGGCCTCAGTTATCCCGGGACGCAACTACCAGTTTAATTGCTATAAGTCTGGGGATTGTTATGAGGGAAACTGGTTAGTATTCTCTATTATCTTTGGATCTTGTGATTAGGTTGATATGGGTATGATATTAATTCTTGTTATACTACAGCTCTTGGCAGAGGATTAACTGGGATGGTAAATCGTGCTATGTTAATGGTTACTATACTTCCAGCAAGTGCACTGTTGGTATGTACTCCGGCTCCCTAGATTAGCAACGAGGATTGTAAGCGGCTAATTTGAGTTTACAGCCGCTCTTGGAAGGTGCTAGACAAAATTTATCTCTAGGCCAAGCATGGTTTGGCACAACCCAACCTAAGATTTGGGATTGTCGGCTAGAATTTGGGATTAAGGGAACTGGAGAGGTCTACTTGGTAGCTCAAAGACATGGAAATTATGTTGTGAAATCGCAATTATGGCATCCTGAGATTCTTCGGTTGTGCCGGGGCAGTGTAAACATATTAAGAACCCTATCCCGGCTTGCACATTTAAACTCGTCACAGCTAAAACGTCTTCAAATCATCCAACCGACCCTCTTCAACCTCAGTGGACACTCGGATTGCGGACACGCGACCCCATTTCGGGTGCATCCTCTGTCTGCTTGCCCTCGGCTCTAAAGAATGGCCGGCTTTCACCGTGCTGAGAAACTCCCATCCTGGCGGGCCCGGGTGTCTCCATCTCTGTCTCCCCTTCCTCTCCATCCCCCCACCTCCTCTTCGCCCTCTATATCGTCGGAAAGCAATATCGGGGAAGCTAACCCAAAGGGGTCATCTAAATCAAGGTCATCGTCATTGACTTCAGCAGCTCCAGCCAGTGCAGCCAGTCTATCCAAGAGCCACTGCATTTGCAAAAGCTCAATGGATGGAAGTGGCCGAATCTGGGGGTTGTCGGTCGTGAAGGTGAGAACATCCCCAGATTGAATGCAGTGTCTTGTCTCACAGTCAAACAACCTTGTCCCGCTGGCGGTCGAGTCGATGTTGGGCGAGTTGACAGGCGGGCGTCCGTAAGTCCTTTCGCGTGTTTGAAGAGTCCGGCAGCCAGTGAAACTCTACTGTTAAGCTACCCCCATCCTCTGACAATTCCAGTGGCTTAAGGGCAAAATTTACCTTTCCCCATAGGCTTTTAACAGTCGGGGATAGGGACAGTAGATTGGACAGAGTCTCGGTCCGGTTGATACCAAGGACTGCATCTTCCCATCTCTTGACCTCTGTCGGGGGCCAAAATTCAGATCAGCGTTCCCAGAAATCTTCGGATACATCATGCCCGACTTTCGTGCCAAGGGAAAAGGGGTAAATATGAGCAGTCTGAATGCAATCAGCCGACTTGGTGATTAGACACAATTGCTTGTCCCTCTTTTTACACTGTTTCTTCTTAGCAATGTACCTACTAAATATCTGAGTGCGTATGTGGCTTTGAACTTACTTCGTCCGCTATTGCGGTTGAGGGCGCGTGATTTTTGGGCCGGTGGGAATCGCGACGATTGCCCTCCAGAGGTGAAGGCTTGGAGGGTGTCAGGGATTGAGTGATTATACCAATTAGCTACGGGATCTTTGAGGGGCTTCGTGACCTCGATCTCGACGAAGCTTCCACGGGGCTTGTGGCGGGGCGCAGGATTTTTTGGCGGACTTGGCAGGTCTTGGATGTCATCGTCCAACTTGCGCTTACTCGTGCTCTCGTCTCTAGTCCAGTCCCGGCTAGTCCCTTACAGAATGGTGATTAGATGGAAGCCCTATCAAGTACAAACTTATCGAGGTTATTCTGCACTCACAAAGTTTTAACATCCGCGTCCAAGTGGAGCTTCTAGTACCATCGGCGGTCGTCAGAATGGGTCCGACCGGAGCATAACGCTTCACATATGGCTTCAGTTGGTCCATGCTGGCCAGCCATAAAAAGGCCCAATACCCCGCATCCACCGGCTTGTCTTTGAGAGCATTCGCGAGTATCGCAATTAGCTCCACACGCTCGGGGTCGAGGGTCTCTTCAAAGGGACCCATCTTGCACGTCAAGGGAAAGGAGGAATGTAGATCGATAGACTGCAGAAATGGGGGCAGGAAATTAAGGTAATACCCTGTAAATCTACCTGGTCAAGTCGGAAGAGTGGAGGCTACAGGCACCGTGGATGACTGGAGCGTGGCAATCACGGGGCTTAACTCCCGGCGGACGCAGCCGTGTGAGAGCGATGCATGGATCTGCGGCCTGAATCTGCGAAAGGAAGCTATTTTTGCTTTTTTGCCTTGATATACTCCGGATTACTAGAGATAAATAGACTAGAAACTCCGCACGATGTCCGAGATCTTCATCAGCTCCAGCCTCCAGAAGCCCAAAACTGAGCCATTCGCACTTTCTCGTTCTTATTCTCATTCTCATCCCATTGCTGAGTCGGTGAAGCCATCCGAGCCTTCAACACACAACTTTCAATCGCGTCCCCAGCGGTCAACACATCTCTTTCCTTCCTAGCAGCATTAATAACAAAATACTGAAAGCATCTTTTGCGCAATCATGGACCATCTCGGCGGTTGTTGGATGCTGGTACGTATTCCAAGCCATTAATCATTCAATGATACCATCCACAGTCCAGTCCACGAGCCAACACCAGATCCATCTCAATAGGAAAAATCCCTCACTACAGGGACAGACGCGATGCTGAAACTGGTAACCCAAACATATTCCCATAATTTTCATCCAGCTAACAAATCCCAACCCTACAGCAAGGAATCGGCTGGGCTCTTCGCAAAGGAATCGGACTCGCAAGCCTCCGCCTCGACGTCTCCATCAAGCCCGACAACACCTCCACCTCCGAAACAACAGTGATCGACGTCCTCACGACCCCAACGGGCGGGCTAGCAGGAACAAAGGAGAGAAGAGTGATGGATTGGACGCCCCAAGACCACAAGGACTATTTGTTTGGTGCCTGCCAGCACCAGAGCCGCTTCGTGTACGGATCGACAGGGGAGGATGGGAAGGTGTATCCGGAAATTCAGATGGAGACAAAGCTAGCTGAGGAGAAGGTGAAGAGGTTCCTGCGCGGGGAGATTACTGAAGACGGGGAAGCGTCGGAGTGGTGTATACCTGAGTCTGAATCTGCATCTGGATCTGGGCCCTCGGGTCTAGGTGTATGGGTTCATACATATGTGCGCACTATGGGCAATGCTGGGTGGTCGGCAGAGCAGGTGAGTTTGAAGCCTGGTTTTATCTTCGTCTTGTTTGCGTATATGCTGACTTTGTTGGTGCAGATCTGGGGATTCGAGGTGATCGGCGGCGAGCGATACCATACCCGACGGGTTGTCGTTGTTAATTCCAAGGGTCAATATGTGCTGGGAAGACTGGCCTATCGGCGTTTGGCATGAGAGTTGTCCAGCATAGGCAGCGGGATTGGTGGTGGGAAATGGCACAAGTGAAGCTCCATTCGCATCTAGATCCTAGAGCAGTGCAGATACATCGATTAATGATAAGGAGTCAGTTTTGTTTCTAGCTCCAAGCATAAACCAGGCCCGTGAATAAAGCCAATCAAAGGGACCATGCCATCGTGCTCTCCAAGTTGTTGATAGATAGCTTGCTCCTCTTGGAGAGATTCTATATTTGCGTCTATGGCTTCCTCGCTGCTTGATTTCCACACAAGAGGCAACACTGGCTGGTGGTAGATCCCTGCCAAGTCTGGCCTATGTGGGGCTATGGGTCCACTATTCCTAATTAGCCAGAAATCTCCACAGTAGGTCTAAAATCAGAAAGAAGTCTTTATGATCTAAGCAATATCAATCCCTCTGCCTTCCTCAATCCCCATCTAAGCAGCTTCTCTTGAGAACCCCCAAAGACAACCCTGAATCTCCGAGTTCCAGGACGAGGTGCTCAGGCATCAGAGACACACTGCGAATACATCATTACTTCCGGAACTTGCAGTGCGCCTAAGAGATCACTGTCAAGTTTGGAAATTTGGGCAAAGGTAACAAAAACCAAGCTTAGTGGTGGCATGCCATCGGGCCATACCCCGTTTGCGAATGGTTGGCGGATGATCCTTTGCGTATCTGCCTCTAGCACCGCAATCTCTGAATGCATTCGTGTTCGACTGTGTTATTTGATTTTATTGTTTGCAAGATCTAATAACCGCTGCTGCGCAGTGCCGACCTTCTGCATCCAGTCGACTTCGTTGAGAGCCTGTTTGCGAAGCTCGTTTATTTCATCTTCGCATCTCGCGTCTAACAGTTGGGTGGATATCAAGTCATGTTGATGATTTAGAACTGGCGATACTTACAGCTACACTTGAAGAAGTAGTCTGCTTCGGTCGTTGCACCGACTATTAGCTCAGAACGCGGACAATCTAGGTGTTCATCGTGGTGATCCTCGAGGTGCTTGACAGCATCTCATTGTCCGGAGCTTATTAAATTACCCCTTTGCATATGGAGAAGTCGGTGTAGGATTCGCGTTGTAGCGAATATGCCAATTTTTTCGCTTGGGATGGAGCACTCGTGGCGGTGATAACGCCTCCACGCTTTCACCTGGCAATCCTAAAACGAGTCACATATGTCCGGTGCTTTCAGAACCAGAGCGATACTTACTCTCTAACAAAAGTAGCAAACCTTGCATCTGTTGCATCTTTTGAAGCGTTGGATCTTTTCGAAAGCTGGGCCAAGTTGCCCGGTGGGTTGTATTTGACTTTAACTAAACAAGAAACAATAGTCGCAGACAGAATCTCGAAGCCCGTACTTGACACATGTAATCAAAGGGTCAGATCAAGGAATACTTCCTCGCCCTCGTCTATGGTGCCAATCGTGAATAAGCCATTTTTGGCCCCCGCGATGGACGATGAACGGATTTCTATAGGAACACTGGCGTTCACTTGGCCCATCAAGTATTCCGACAGACTTGCAGCTTTATCTGGGGTTATATTGAATGCCTACTCATAAACGCTTGTGACATTCGGATAAATCAACAGACCTCCCATGTATATGAACTGTGTTCTAGATGCTGACGCTCAGGAGCGCCCAAAGTGAGGCTGTGGTCAGATTCATTCTTATTGGCGACGATTAAAAAAAGAAGTAATAGCCGCAAGACATTTAAGAGCGGTTACACAGCATTAATCTCAAGTGAAACACAAGGTGTTGTGTCTCACAACCCGTTTCCTCCTTCAAACCCCAAACCATCCACGATGACTCCCCCAAATCCAACTACCACTACCACATCCCTGAAGCTTCTCCCCGTCACGCTTCCCGACATCCCAATTCTTACTCAGATTTGGTACGCGGCATTCAGCGGTCCTGACATCCGCCACCTCTGGCCTGACACCCCCGGCGTGCGCACATGGTGGGACAACACCCACCGCAACGACTTCCTTACCAAGCCATTCCAGAAATATATCAAGATCGTCGATCCAAATACCTTAAATTCCCAGGGCCAAGAGCGCATCATCGCATTCGCAAAATGGGACCTCTCGACCCCGCAGGAGCGAGGACGCCGGTTTCCACCCTGGCACGCCGAGACGCCGGGGCCGGAGTGCGATGTGCTGTTTGAGCGGCTGGAAGGGGAGAGGGCGAGAGCTATGGGTGGGAGTAAGCATTATTGTACGTGCGAATTCCGCTTTTAACACTTTTATGTATAGCACTAGTACTAACTACTATTCTGCTGACTGAGTAGATCTTAGTACCCTTGTAACGCACCCTGACTATCAGCGCCGCGGGGCTGCATCCATGCTCCTGCAATGGGGGTGTGATTTGGCTGATGAACACGGTGTGCCACTGTATGTGGATGCAAGTAAGGCTGGTGCTCCACTGTATCAGCGTTTTGGGTTTGTATATGAAAGCGAACCTGGTGATGATGATGTTTTCTCGATGGTGAGGCGGAGCTGTTCATAAGATAATTCATAGTACCTTGATGTCAAAGCTACACAACTTAATAAGGAAATGGAATATCAAAGGAGAATGCCTGTCTAGCCCTATAAACATGCCCGTACTCTCCGTACTCTCCGAATTCCGCGAAATGCAAGACTAATCCTCGTACGAGCATCCGCCGAGCTCTGATGGTGCAGCACAATTTGCTTCCCATCCAGCCTCACTCCATGCTTCTTCCCAAGCTCATTCCATCGGTCTGTGGTAATTCCCGCCTGCCCTAAGTTGACCCATACTTGGTTTGTTTCAACCTCATGCAGCAACTCCCCTCCCAAATCTACCTACATCTCCCGAACTTGCTTTACCCACGCATGCGTTGACCATAACGTATCCCGGCCTTCCCACGGCCCAACCCTGGGCTCCCCAGTAACTACGTGTTAGACTGCCGCCAATTGGCCCCGTCTGGGTGTCGCATGTGGCTCAATTCAGTCCAATTCAAGTTCTTATACACGATGTAGCCCCACATGTGTGGTCTAGCTATGCTGATGGCTCATAATTAAAGCATGAAGTTTAAGCCATCAATACTATATATATAAAATATAACTGAAATCTCATAAAATTAAAATCAATAATCAATCAAGCTGTATTATGCCAACTGCACGACATCAGCGCCCACTATGAGAGACATGACAGTAGGCGATTCACAAAATGCACGCTCTGGGATTGAAGATGTCCCGGCCCTGGTTTTGAAATTACTTGGAGATGAAGGAAATCACAGAACCCTGATGGACGTAGTTGGTCCACCGCATGGTTGATCTCTGGAGTAAAATTGTTTCCGATATCAGTCGATCCCGTCCACGGTTTGCTTCTTCGTCTTCTGGTCTTCAGGATATATCTGACGAATTCTTCAAAGGAGCAGCCCCCTGCAGGGTTCATTCCACGGTAATCTGTTGCAATCATAGGATTGGATCCGAAGACATTGTGCTTCATCCAGTATGCGTAAAAGTAAAGAAAGCGTCTCCTACGGGCCGGCACGAACCGACACACTTGCTGAAGCGACAAGGAGGGAAAGTCACAGAAGGAAAAGAGACCCCATAGTGCACTGTAGTTGGGACCGGTCGAGCGTCAGAGAGGGAGGGGAAAAAGGGTGGGTGTTGGACTACTTGGTCAGCACCATCGCCGAACGGAGAACATAATATGTATATGGAGTATACCAAACGGACAAGGGTAGAGAAAGAACAAGGGCAAAGAAAGAAAGGGCTCCTAGGCCGGAGAGCCAACCGCCTATTCAACCTGAGGAATGCATTTGCATATTGAACAGTCGCTTCCTAGCTACTTTAATTTACCCCATTAGGTCTAGACAGGGGGGTAACAACCCTGATGGACGAGGAATTTGCGGACACGAGCATCTGCTGTGTATTTCTTAATAAATATGCCTAGTACGGTCTATTATATTATATATAAGGCTAGCTAATGTGGTGGACTTTTGCCTGCCATGAAAACAGTACGCGTGCTGGGGGATAGGTCTGTTCATCTCCCATTGTTCCTTTTTAGTGCAGCGGAAACCCAGTATAACAAGAACAGTATAAGCTATAGCAACAGATAAGTATGCCGGGTAGAGCCTGTCACGTCACATGGGCAAAGCCTAACCTGGCCAATGTGGAATTACACCTGAATTCTGCACACCGTCGCCGACCACCAGTCAATATAAATAGGAAGCCAATCCGCTGCCGCCTTTCATAGTTCACAACCAATTCACTAAAAGACATCCCCCACTTCGGATTTTTCTATCTGCTTTAGCATTATACCTGGGTCAACAACCTTTCCTTTCATGAAACTTCCTCCCGAAATACGACTTATAATCTGGAGGCTCTGTCTGCCGTCCCGGATCTTCGAGTGGAAGGTGCCCCTATACGACAAGATCAAGACCTGCTGAGTTTGGACAAGCAGGGCAAACTGGCAGCCACCAAAGCCGGCAAAAGTGTGTCAAGAGTCTCGCGCCATCGCCTTCAAGCGTGTCATCTTAGACGAGTACCATGACAAAGAGTTTCCGCGCTGGATGGGCCCCGCCGATATCGCCTTCCAGTGCTGGGAGCCGCGGGATATAGAGGATGTCTGGGGGTCTCTGCTGGACTTGACTGAGGATCTTATGTTCTATAGTGAGAAGTGCCAGGGCGCTGTGATTATTGCAAATCGCCTGCGTGAGTTCTACCCCGAGGGTCTGCGGCCAGAAAGCGTGAATCCAGGTCTTGACGTCCTTAAAGAACTGAAAGAGTATTTAGTGATCATCCATACCACGCCTCATTTGGCAGCCAAATCCGGTCTATTTGGTCTACTATGCGACGCGCCTGTCCAGCTAGTTGACGCGACCGATATGGTGACTATAGTCACATATCGTGATTTGTGGGCTGTGAGCTCTCCACGCGATATAGAACCAGAGTGGTTTTTCAACAGCATGGACTCATTCCAGGAGCATCTACGGGAATGGTATAGTGTTCTGGAAACCCGCTGGATTTACCACGATTGGGCCAGGATCTGGGAGAAGGAAGCTCGCGACGACCTGAGACCGGAACTGGTATGGAGAGGTCCAGGAAATACTCGAGCTCATCGTCCAAGCTTCAGGATCAGGCCCAGGGTGTTTTTTTCCAGAGGCAGATTTTAAGGATACCGATGAGGATCTGAAACAGTTGTTCCCTAACAAGAAGGACCACCCATTCATCCGAGAGAGCATGGCTGCAATACCTCGATTTTGACCCGTTGTCATGATTCGATACTACAAAAAGGGATGCCATACAACTTGCGATACCATCAAGATAGGCTCCTGAGGAGGTGCGGGGAGGAGGCCTGAAATGACGAATGGCCCCTGTTTCAAGTCACACTGGGAGGCGATGAGGGGCTGGAACTTCCTAGCCCAATTTTCATCTATTTAGTGAAAATAGTGATGGTTACTAGATTCAGTGCATGGGACCTACCTCCTTTGTCAAGGAGAAACAACACCACTAACCGCAAAGAGAGCCCGAGCCCGCCAAGAGCCCGCCAAGAGCCCGCCAAGCAACATGTGAGCAATTGCCGTTCCAGCACTGGCCCCCTTCAACCCGGACAATTACCTGCAACTCCACTCGCTGCCACCTCAAACCCCGGTATATCACACCTTCATCCCCTGTCAAAATTCTCCGCGTCAATTCCACCTCACAGCAGGGAGGCACAGGCACAAACCAAGAAGAATGCTCCTCCCAACCCGCACCCGCCTCGTATCGTCCTTGCGATCCCTGAATCGCAAATGGCGCTCCCACGCAACCTCAACCTCAACCTCAACCTCGACCGGCCCGGATTCCCTCAGTGCTCGACTCCTCGAAGTCTTCCTCAAAACATGGGATCTCGGATTCACGTCCTTTGGTGGACCGCCGGTTCATTTCCAGATTCTGCATGCGCGGTTTGTGGAGAGGGAGGGGTGGGTGGATGAACAGACTGTACGTAATTATTCAACAGTATGTATACAGTGAGATAGCGAGGCTGATGGATTTAGTACCAAGAACTCTTTGCAATCTGCCAGGGTCTCCCTGGGCCCGGCAGCACGAAGATGTTATTTTGTCTGGCGCTCCTGCGGGCAGGTTTTATTCCTGCGATGGTGGTGTTTTTTCTTTGGTGGTATTTCATTCTTATCCTTTTTTTCATCGTTTGCAAATGACAGTGCTAAGAACCCCTTTTCAGCCTTCCCGGTGCAATCGGGATGTATGCGCTCTCGCTTGGCGTCCAGCGCATTGATGAAACACTCCCTGAACCGGTCTATGCTCTTCTATCTGGATTGAATGCTTCAACTGTGGGCATCATTGCCCTGGCGGCGGTTCAGCTTTCCGAGAAGGCGATTCGTGACAAGATTTCACGGATTCTGGTGATATTTGGTGCGTGCGCAGGGTTGTGTTATAGTGCGCTGTGGTATTTCCCTCTTCTCATGGTTGCTGGAGGTATTGTTACAGTGGTATGGGATGGGTGGATGGATCAGCAAGTTCGGCGGTTAAAGAGGGCGTGGAGGGATAGGAACAGGGGGGTGGTGGAGGGGGAAGGGGATACTGGAGGTGCTAGTACTGAATCCGCCGATGTCGAGCGGATGGTTGTGAGGAATGAAACGCAGGGGATGGAGATGCTGCGATTAAGACGACCAGAGTCTGGCATAGCACCGGCTTCTTCGACTGATATCAACCCTCCAACCGAGACTGAGAACGACAAAAACCATGTAATCCGCATCCGGGTTGGAGCCGCAATCCTGGTTCTCTTCTTCGGTACGCCCCCCAACCACAAATTCTGTCCCATCAAAAAGAGACTAATAAAGCGAGTACAGCCTCCTTCATTGCGATTCTCGTAACCAGAGCCCGCCTCGCCTCACCCCCGCTCGAGCTGAACCTCTTCGCAAACATGTACCTCGCCGGCACCGTGATCTTCGGCGGCGGGCCCGTCGTCATCCCCCTCCTACGCAGCTATGTCGTCGACCCGGGCTGGGTCTCCAGCCGAGACTTCCTCATCGGCCTCGCCATAATCCAATCCTTCCCGGGACCCAACTTCAACTTCGCCATATTCCTCGGCGCCCTAGCCCTCCAACACACAAGCCAGCCTACAGTCGTCGGTGCACTACTCGGCGCAATCGGAATCTTCACACCGGGGATAACCCTCGCCGTAGCAATCCAGTCCTTCTGGCGTGTCCTACGGAAACAGAAGCCCGTTTTGGATTTCCTGAGGGGGGTCAATGCCTCTGCCGTGGGGTTGGTGTTTACGGCTGTGTACCGGCTATGGGAGATTGGGTATCTGACGCCCAAGGAGAGTGATGGATTGAGTTTGGCGAGGGAGCCGTGGTGGGTTGTTGTTGCTGTTTTGGCTTATGCGGAGAGTGCCTGGTTTGGGGTTCCGCCTGCGCTGGCGATTGTCGGGGGTGCGGTGTTGGGATTGTGTTGGTTTGCGGCTGTTGGACAGTGATTTGGATGGAGGTGCTTAGTAGGTACTAGTTAGGGTTATCATCATGACTTTTAGAACTAGATATCGTGGATTATTATTGTCTCCCATTGTAACTAGCTAGCCTCCTTCATTAGTAATACTTCGCTCTGATCAACATTATACCTGCAGCTTCCCCTTCAATCCATTGCACTGTCAGTCTCTTCAGCAGTCGTCATCCTTCCCTTTGGCAATCCCCTTGACCTTAAATAGCCCGAGCTTTGCTTTGCCATCATCCTTACCATCGCCCTTGCCCTCGTCTTTCTTCTCCTCCTTCTTGTCCTCTTCCTTATCACCCTTCTTCTCCTCAACAGCGTATCCCTCCTTCTTCTCATCATCCTTCATCCCACCCTTCCCCTTCCACAACAACTTATGCTTCAAAACCGGGATCTTTCCAACAAGGTTGAGAAAGTCGGGCTGGGAAGTCTTCAAGGTGTGTTAATGTTATTCTGGTTTTATTTGTTGCTTTGAGAAGGGTGGAGACTTATCTAACTGGGTAGTAGTTCGCGATGTTCAGGATCTTGATTCCAAACGCAGTCTCATGGAACGCCATTTTATCTGAGCACTTCGTTAATTCGGTTATATAATTCCAAATCTGGGGCTATAGTTCATTTATTCTAAATCCACCGACACTAAGAGGCCCGTTCACTGCGTGGTATAACAATATATCTACATGTTTAAGTCAATAGTCGTACACAATATTCTAATACAAGGAGGTTGTGCTCTACCCCTTCCATGCAGTAATCTTCAATTATTACCATGCTTTTTTAAAATGGAGTGACATCCTTGTCGAATTCAAACATAATAAGCCGACCAATTCCGCATCCAGCAACAACAATGTTGTCTTTGACTATATATTGACTAGATTGGCATTCGGGTGGTAGTCGCAGCACGTTATTTCCGTTCCAGGTAACCCAAGCAGCTCATCCAGAATCCAGGTCAACCCTGTATCCCACCCAATCCGAGACCTGAGTCTGTCCCTGTGGCAGCTACAGATCCAATGTAAAGCAGCCTTGGTCTGTGAAAAGCTTTGAGCTGTCTTCATCGAAAGCTTGGCCTTTGGCCATCGTTCCAGCGAAGATAGTTTGGTGCAGAACTTTATCTTCGACGTTATATGTGAATGACGCGCCAGCTCGAACATGCCAGGTACTCTTGGTCCTTGGAAAATGCAACCGAAAACGCGGGCCATGTGTTATCGTGGTGGATTTTGAATGTCTGCTGTGCTTCATAGTTTTCAGTATCCGATATGTAGATGGTGCCATGTTGCGGCCCGGATGCGATAAAGCGTCCATCTTGCGACCAAGCGACTGCAATTAAATGGTAGATGGCAGTGGTTGTCTGTAAATCTCCCGTACCTGTGTCCCAAATGCGCATTGTGCCGTCCCAGCTAGACACAGACGCGATCCTCTTTCCATCAGGCGAGAATACGCCTGCAGTCACCATCCCGGTATGGTCTGTTAGAACATGGACAACGGACCAAGTCTCAACATCCCATATTCGAATAGTTGAATCACCAGAGGCAGATGCAACAAGCCCCCCGTCTAGTGAAAGTCCAACGAGTAAACCTTAGATTCATGACCTCGTATTTTGCGGATATGAAGTCCTATTTTTCTCTCCCATATTCCAATCACACCATCCGTAGTGCCTGTTACGACCCAGGTCCTACACGGGGACATTGTCACGCTTGAAAGTGTGCCTTCATGGCCTGCGGGGGTTGTCTGCGATACTTCGATGTTCGTATCCCATATGTGTATTCTGTTCCTGGCGCCAATTGCCGTCCTCTCTCCGTCACTCGAGACAGAGAGAGATCGCACAGCATCGGTAGTCGACAACTCCTGCTGCAGTGTGCCGGTTTCAATATCCCAGGTCCGAACAGCACCATCAATAAACCCTGCTGCCAAGTGATTTTTGCTTTGGAAAAGACTCAATGACGTACATAATGTGCCTGCTCTCGTGGTAGTGGGCCAACCTTAACAGTTGTCCGGATGTTGCGCTCCAGATTTTCAGCTCTTCATTCCCCGCAATGACGACTCTTTCGCCATCGGGTAGAACTAACAATTGCCAAATACGGCCAAGTTCAGGCGTCAATATACGTTGTACATCCCCAGTATCCACATCGCAGACTGCACCGCAGACCCAACAAGGTTATTCACGCCCATGACACCCTGCAGTGTGCGCTCCATTGGTAATTTTTTTTTCCTGTTCTCTGCATTCCGACTCGAACGAGTTTCTCCATCTATAGCTGTCTCCGGTGCTAGTCGGCATTTTCGATCGTGTTCTCTTGTGCATCTGTCGAGATAGCACCCAGCTTGCGAGACAATACTCTCTCGTACGCATCGACCAATTCATTATCCTCGGCCTTCAAAGCATCATAGGCCTTGTTCCATAAGTCCTCGCCAAGTTTGAGGCTGTCTGAGTCCGAGCTCGCAGAATCCACCTCTACCGTAGTAACCGTGGCTGCTGTGCTGGGCGAGGCTGTGTGCGATTCAGCCGTCTCACTGCCCCGCTTCTTCGAGCGTCGATGCTTGAAGCAGGAGAGAAAAGACGGGGCCATGGCTAGCTTGACTGCGAACTTCCAGCGAATGTTTCTTTGAGGTCGGCGTTTATGGTTCTATGCCGGAGAACCTTCGTGAAGAGGGGTTGCTCACTAGAAGCGCAGGCGTAAGATGGAATCCTGGCTGTGTCTTCGTATCAGCCCGCACACTATTATCAAGGCTGCTATTATTCGCTAGGACAAGAGCCTCATTCCCTCGTTCAGTTTTGTTAGCTCTTCGTTTTCGTATAGATTCTTGAAAGACTGAATATAAAGGAATATCAATCTCTGCAAGGAGGGTTGACCATTTTTGGCCGAGTGGAAAATTCAATAATCCTCTATATCTTCAAGCTAGTCACGGAGACATATATCTTAGAGTATGCAGATTAACCATGCACAACTATTTGTCAACTCGTATTACCCTAAAGGCTAGACAGATCATAGGGGAAACCGTCTCCATAAAGCAGCCATCTACGAGCCTCCTAAACGCACAATCTCCTCAATATCAACTCGATGATCGAATTCTTGGACCCAAACAAATCCTCCACCCGATGCAACTCAGCAATCAAATTCGTCTGCATCTCCCGAACCAGCGACTGCGTTGCATCCAGCGCCCCAGCTTCCCCCATCTGGTCCAGGATATACCGCTTCACGTCCAAGGATAACCCTTCAGCGGACCGATGCTGCAGGATGCCCTTTATCACTGATGCCGCTGATCCAGGGCTGATCAGGGTGTAGATAAGCGGAAGCGAGATCTTGCCCTCGTCGAGATCTTCGCAGAAGCCTTTCTGGTTGGTGTACTGCTTCATTGTCAGTTAAACCTTTTTCTCCCGTGGCGGTTATGATAGCAAACTCACCTCGGTTGAAACTAGGTTTTGGTAATCGTCTCGAACCTGGAAGTAACGGCCGAGTTGGGTGACGAAATTGCTTGGGTCTATGTGTTCACTGCGTAGAGGTTAGATAGATGGGGGGGTGGGGGGATTCTTTACAAGAGAGGCTCACGAAGGAACACTAGACTCCGCTTGCATCAACTGGACACATAGTCGAAACATTGCTCCTGTCTCTGCGAAGCTATGTTATCCTTTTTCCCTATACTTTGAAGGTACGGTAGGGCGTAGGATGATTACTCACTGTTGTCGATCATCATCATATACTCATCGACAGTAGGGCAATGGGCGTGATATTTCCAAGACAGGTCCAAAGCTTGTCCACAGTGCATGTTCTGTACCTCGCCTAGAAGAGAGTTAGGAAGTTGTAAAAGAGTCCAGGGATAAAGAGCTCACGGATAAAGACAGTCGTAGCCAACGGACTGCGGAGGTTCTGCAGCTCTGCAAAGGCGCTAACGAAGGCATAGTTTGCAGAATTGATTGTTTGAGCAGGTCCAAAGAGGATATGTGTACAAGGCTTCGCACGACGCAGAGTTGAGTTGTCTTCGATATCATCAAGCCTGCACCCTTTCTTAGTACTGGTGCGAATTCGTGGAGGGTTATTTGATACTCACATCAGTGACGAGTGGTGTAGCATGGCAACAATCTTCTTGATAGAAGATAACGACGCCCGTGGAACCTGAAGCCAAAGATTCAGCGCGTCGATGAACTTGTCCCTGATGTTCTTGGAAGGCAAGGAAGCGATGTATTTGTACGGTGCCAACACAGTCTAAAAGTCTTCGTTAATATCAGGAGCTCAGATGGTTAAGAGGTAACTCACGTCATTTGGTGCCGGGAGGAACGCTGACGCAGGGGGTTCATTGACCTGGGAAGAGTGTCCGTTGGTTGACCCATTGGCGGGGGCAGACTTTGAGAGCTTGATATCGCCGTTCGTCCGCTGCTCGGTCCCATTCTCTCTGACCACTTGCGAGCCGTTTGCTGCCAGCTTCGGAGCTTTGATGGCGCCATTAGTACCACTGCCGTTGCTTGTGGTACCGTACTTCAACTCGCTGATGGCAGTCTGGGTATCTAACGGCTGATCCACGGTCACCGCCATCTCAATGTCCACAATATCCGCGGTACTACTAGTCTTGTACCGCAGCTGCCCATCAACAATAAAGCACTCCGGCTGATGTAAATCCTCCTTGGTAGGATAACGAGGACTATAGCAACTCCAGTACTCAGAGCCAGATGCCGTGAACTGCACAGCATCAAAATACTTCATGTATCGATCCGGCAGCGGGCCCTCCTTATCTTCCAGCTCCTGAATCATAGCAAGATGGTTAGTCTGTTGCGTCACTATTTCATCTTTTACCTTCTGTCTTGCTTCCTCCTCTGAACACTCATGCTCCTGCATCAGAATGCAAACAGCGTTCACAGGAAGGTTCCTGTCGCCCTTTTCCTCGAAGTACTTCTTCAACTCCTTCGGCCAGCTCCAAAAGTCATTGATAAGGAAGGTCGAGTGATGGGCTACATTGACAATAGGGGCCAGCTTTTCCTTTTCTTCGTGGGTGAGCTTTAGCCCCATGCCGAAGCAGCACATATCCTGGAATACTCTGCCAGTGCCAATTAGTCTGAGTAGAACAAACAAGTTCAATATAGTGATTGATTAATCTTACTCCAAGCCCGAATTGCTAACGCGAAACGGCAGATACTGCTCAAGAGATTTGACATCCGCGTTTTTAGGGAGACTCGTCGCGTCGAGAATTCTACTGTAGGTAGCCATCAGGTCGGTGGTCAAGGTGCGATCGACTTGCAGCATTTCGACAAGGAATCGAGCTTGAAGTTGCTGGGCTTTTGGGCCCATAGAAGCTTTATCGTCTCCCGTGTTTCCAAAAAACTGTTGGAGTTGGTCGTTGTATTCTTGTACCTTTTTTTTTTTTTTAAGAGAATGGTTAGCTTTGAACATGTGGCAGAGAGCCGTTCGTTGGTATAAAGAAAATAACCGCTACCTTCTCAGTGCCAGCGTCATCGTAGTAGTCTGATATTGTTGGTCAGTCAATGCCACAAATGGGCTAGATAAAGAAAGGAACATGCCATCATTGAGAAATGTGAGCTCGCAAAAGCGCGTCATGAGCGCCAGTCGATCTGGAAGACAATACGGAATGGTGAGGGCTGTGACATGAGTTGGACCTAGTCCTGGGATATTCGAGATTGTATGTGTATCCAGGTTCATCTTCATCTCGGTATTGTACTCATCCTTAAGCCTGGCGGCATCTTGATTGACAAGCGCATAGTCCGCATGGATCACCGTAGGGAATATCGACACTGAACCCGACTGCTTGACAGCGTCTTTGGATATGACTATAGCTTTCGAAGTCATTGCGATGTGGCCCTACAGTAAGAAGACAAACCAGCCTTGTCGATAGTTCCAATACGTCGATGGTTATTTGGAGTAAAGAAAAGTAGCGTGCGTAATCTGGGACAGCAGACTTCAAGAGGGCTCCAGGGTTATATCTTGTGTGAAACCATGCTGTGTTTATCTACTCTTCGTGCCCTACATGTGTTCTCCGGGCAATACGAGGCACTTTGATAGACAGATTCGACGATAAGGACCGGGAATTAAGGGGCTCAATGAGAATGCGTCGGTTTACAACCTTTCCTATTCCCTGTCCGCATCGGCCTTTAAACAGTCTGCTGCAGATCCCGGGGTGAACCCCGACCCTTCAGCTACGGACAGGATTGGAATACCCTCGAACGCAGAGCAGAGCCAGTAATAGCTGCAGGCAAGGCTACAGCTAAAGGCATTCAAGTTCCTAGATTACCTTGTAAATCGACATAAGTTACCAACTGGACTGGTAAATTGACGTGGTGACATCTCATTGGGATCTCACGATTGCTGTCTTGCAACGACTCCGACAGAAATATGGTTACGGGATAGTCGTTGCTAGATGTTCCAACTCGGCTTTGGCTTCATAAGTAGGTATCACTGCTTTGACTGTGTTACCCACATCAGTCTCTAGACGAAATTGAGATAGCGTAGCTCAATCACGGCTATTCAGCCTTTCATCGGTTCCATACCACCCGGTCTGTGTTCCACACCTAAGCCCAACTCCTTTAGATGGTCTCCTCAGGGGCGTTTGTGTCACCTACTGACTGCAAATGAACTGGGGGGACACTAGTTTGGCATTTCGTAGACTCTTGCTAGTATGTTATCGCCTAGCCACTGTCTATTATGAATCGATATACTGGCGCTAGGTGACTCACTAACAGTGACATTGGGAGGATCTAGGACATGAAAATATGAACAATATCACTGTTCAACAAAACGATGTCGTGGCCTACGCACATCTGAGACGCAAACACAGCCTCTGCAGCTGTGATAGTCAGATACTCAATCAAGATCCCCGATATCCCCGGTGACTCCAGCAGCGGCAAGGAAAGGTGTCGGGCCTAGGGTTGCAGCAAGATAGGAACTGCCGTGGAGGTCTCTTGAACTAATGACGGTTTCAAGATCCGACTGACGCTTTAACCATCTTGGGGGAAATTGCGGGTACTACCTAGCGAGTTTATTGACCTGGATAGGGTCTGGCTCTCAGTGAACTCGGTGAACTCGGTGAGCTACTCGTGATCATCCATAGAAACCCTGGCCTGCATTACACCATGCAGTTGGATTATTCTGGCCTCGGGGTTTACACACCAGACTCCTACACATAACACTGATATCAGAAGGAAGGGCGGCGGTAGTTGATAAGAATGAGGCCAGGAAGCATCCCTCTCCTCACCTTCTCTAGGTTCAACGGATGAATTAAGGTCCTTGTCCTTGACTAGTACGAATATACATAGTCATCACTCGAGAGATACTTACTCCTCCTGCTTGGACAGCGCACCATCGTTGCCATGAATACAATATCATATCTTGTCCCTGTGATACGTGATATGATCACGGCTCCCACCATCCTTCTCTCCGCCATCACCCTGGTGGTGATCAAATTCCTCTACCAGATCACCTACTACAAGTTCTTTCACCCGTTGAGACACTATCCCGGTCCCTTCTGGGCCGGAGTCACCAGACTCTGGGGAGGCTGGCATTTCTTCCGGGGCACCGAGACCAAATTCACATGGAAAGCAGTGCAGAAATATGGTTCGCGCACCCAGAGAGAGGGCCCCGATTCAAACAGCTCAGCTTTCTCTAATCTGAGACAACATAGGACCCATCGTTCGCATCTCTCCAACCATGCTCTTAGTCGCGGACAGCACGCTCATCCCCAGCATCTATCATCGTAAGGCCACAAAAACTCGATTCTATCTAGCAGAGATGTTCGAGAAGCCCGGTAGCATCGTGATCCAAGAACCCGCCAAGCACGCTGCCCATCGACGTCTAATAGCAGCCACCTATGCCCTATCTAACATCCAAAGAATGGAGTCTCTACTCGACAAGCACATCCTGCGATGGGTAACCAAGGTAGGCAAGACCTTTGCAGAGGAACAAAAGCCGATCGACCTCTCAGCCTGGACGGCTTTCCTATCGTATGACACAATAACCGATGTCGGGTTTCGCAATCCGCTAGGGTTCATCGAGTCGGGAACGGACATCGACGGGCTAATCCACGGTTTCCATCTGGGGATGCTCTTGTTTGGAACCGCGGGTCGTCTCTATACCTTCTTCGAATGGATTGTCCGGGCACCGTTTCTGAAGAGGTATACCACCATCCGGCCGCAGCAAAGCTTTGGCTTCGGACTCGTCCTGCAGCGCGCCAGGTCGGTCCTAGAGGAGCGTACCAAGGCCCTCGCAGAGGGCAGGACAATGAAGTCGGAGAAGGGTGATGCGTCTTATGACTTTCTCCAAGCGTAAGTTTACTTTACAAACATTTGACTTCCGTGGTTTCCTTCATCCACTCTAACCAATGAATACCGCTGACATCGATCACCACTTCCTAGCTTCATGGACACGCGCACCCCCGAGGGCAACCATCTTGACGCAGAAACAATCCAGACAGAAATTTTCGTAATCCTAGGCGCTGGTGCCGACGGATTCAGCAGCGCCTGCACATCCCTCCTCCTAGAGATTATATCCAACCAGTCCATCCTCAAGCGGGTGATAGCAGAAATCAGAACAGCCGTCCTAGCAGGCCAGCTCTCCCAGCCCGTACCCACGTATACAGAGATAGCAAAGAGTCTACCCTTCTATGGAGCCTGTGTCCGTGAAGCCGGGCGCCTCCATCCCGTTGCGTCAACACTTCTCCCCCGTGAAGTCACAGCCACAGACCCAGACATTGTCCTGACGGGGAGGAAGGTGCCCCCCGGCACGGAATTGGCATGCAACCCCTGGATCTCACACCGAGATAAGGCTATATATGGAGAGGATGCGGAGGTCTTCAACCCAGACCGGTGGCTCGTTGATACAGCTCGAGCTAAGGCGTTTGAAAAGTATAACCTCTCCTGGGGTGGTGGATCTAGGGTCTGTCTAGGGAAGCATTTTGCGATGATGATGCTGTACAAAGCGCCTGTGGCAGTAAGTACTTTTTCTCTTTTTTTTTTTTTTTTTCTTTTTGCGCCTTAAACAAATGCAGCGATGTCTGTGGTCTGACGATACGATCATTGTTATTCATTTAGCTTTTCATGAATTTCGAGGCCGCATTGTGTAAAGATACGCCCAAGACCCCGAAGCCTCACAGTAGGGTCCACGGACCAGGCTTACTTTGGAGTGATCTTTGGGTTCATCTGTCGAAGCGTGAGCCTTGGGCTGCCGAAGGAACAGAAGAGAATCGAAGTCGTCCTATAGATGCTGCTGGAGGGGTGCAATGAACTCTGAGCTATTCCATGATTTCAGCGAGAATTTAGCGTTGGATACTTATATTTCCTTGATTTATAGTGGGATATCTGGAACCTTGAGGTTTTATTCTAGTCTATATTAAAATTTGCTTTCTCGCAGAGCCAGCTACTATCAGATTGTTCTTCTTGTGTCTTTTCCCTCTTCAAAAGGGCACGTAATCTTGTTAGATAGATCAGAAACTATCACCCCCGACATTACATGGTCTGTAAGATAACATATCTAGTAGCTCGCTCATAAGGCTGTTAGCAGGGTGTCAGCCATTGCTCCACTCCGCCAAAAAAGATCAGCCATCCCTCCTTGGAGACCTTGCTATCTGCCTTCCGTGCAGTTCTCAGGTCTCCTAGCCACTTGAGCGACAAATTGTACTACAAGTTTCTGTAAGAGATGACCGTGGTGTACGTATAACTACCAGAAGTTAACTTACGTCATTCCACTACGGAGTAGCAGGCCATTGGGCCTACGTACGGGTGATTGAACCCCTGTTCGTCACGGACACCGATAATTCTCCGAACTGTTCTCAAACCCTCAGCAAGCCTGCCTAGAGACAACGGCCTTTCGGGCATTGGTGGCCAAAAAAACAAAACAGTCGTGCTCCCACTTCGATATCTACTGCAAGACCTGCGCGAGACGCGAGCCAGTCAAAGCTCGTCCAGAACCCCCGAACCCAAGGACGCATTACCTAGCTACATTCAGACTAGGATATTTGCAAAAGTAGGACAAGAAAACTTGCTCACCTTCCGAGATAATCGGAGAAATGGTCAGGTTGGACGAGGTTGAGGAAGCAGATTTTCAGTCGCCGCTGTGTAACTTACCCAGTCCGAACCATATCTCCGCCAGAGGCAGGGGCTTGGAATGATGCATGGCGAGGCCGGGACTGTCTCTGTGGTTGTGGTTGTAAGCAGCGAATAAACCCCAGCAACCATTGCATTCGGAATCCGACCTCGCTCGCCCTAAAGGCTAGGGCACCGGGGACCCACAAGGGCAAGGTGGATATTACCTATCTTGGAATGTCGTATACTCATCTCAAGTTATGCCAAGGTTTCTTATCCGACGTTGCTTAAGAGGGTACTGGTATAATATGGCTAGCCGCAGGACCCAAGACTATGAGGGCGAGTTGATGCAGCTAGGATAGTCATATATTCAGCTAATAAGTGAGACAGGAGAGGGTCGGCCAGATAAGAGCACCAGTAGTTAACCCATACATTATAGACCGTAACTGACTTGCAAACACCTCATGTCTTGGAATCTTCGCAAGCAAAAGGTCGGTAAACAAAGGGGCTCTAAACCTCTCTTGTACTAAAGTCGCAGCATCCAGACCCACAGGATAGATTCCAGACGTTCCCCAATCAATCAACCATACCTTTTCATCAGCCCCGAGGAGCAGATTCCGAGGAAGCAATATCGCCGTGTGTAAGCACCAGCTTCCGGAATCAAAACGGCGGAACGCTCTCTGGGCCTGCTTAAGGTTCTAACAGATGGTAAGTTTGCGGTTAAACCATTCGTCCATTGCGGCGATGTTGCCGAACGTCCCAGCGCCGTAATCAGTGCACCAAGGGCCCCATCACAAACTGGTTTTGTCACTCACCGGGGGGTTTCTGTGGTACGGGTGCTGATTCCATTTGATCATGCTCCCTACTTGGGAAACAATGTCATCGCGTTGCGTATCGCTTGCTTCGTCCCAGATATCTTCGACGGAGCGACCCTCTATAAAGTCCATGATGAAGAGACATTTGGCTCCGTAATATGAATTGGGTTTGTCAATATTGACAACACAGTGAACTTTGGGTACTAGAATTGATGTTTTCGTTTGCACTACATTCATGATAGCTGGTTCGGAAGGCCGAATGACCCGTCCGCCTTTTAGGATGAGTGTCGAAGAGAGTCGGACGACACTTGTGTCACCACAGGTGTAGGGAACGGGTGCAGTTTTGGAGAGATCGATGAGTGTTTCATTGGAGATGGTGGGAAAGACTGTGCTAGTGTCAAGGGGGAACGTAGTTTGAGGATCTCGGCTGGCTCGCCGGAGATTTGTTAGCTAGCTACTTGGGAGCTAGTTACTGAAGGGTATCAGTACCAGACATCATAGAACGCCCTGGCGATGGTGTAGCCATCATTTTTCAAGTAAAGATAAATTTAGTAAAGTGCTGAATCGTGCGGCCGATATGTCATATTCCCAAATACTAAACTTTGAGTTGTCAACACTGTTTCAAGCACTCCAAGACTGCCCAGGCATCACGTGGCACCCTGCGGTGTTGTTGACGCCTAATGCTCGGGGAATACCTACTCGTACGTACCTTCTGGTTCATTCACCGTCTCGACCAGATAAGACGGTCATCAACTGATATCCCTTCAGCACCAGCCCAACTCGTGAAATTGGCCCTGAAAGCACATCAATAATAGCAAATCCAATCCATATCAACTCAATTGTATGCTGCAACCAATAACTATACTTCTCAAAAGGAAGCTGACAAGAACCTCAGAATGCTAATCTCACAATGAACTAACTACACACCACCCATTCTCCAACCCATCCAATTCATCCAATTCATCCCCACCGGCAAGAAAGAAACAATCCTCGCCTCCCCAGTCTCACACATAACCGCAGTCGCGCATGGCAGACTCGAAACAGGCGGATGCTTCTACCTCTCCCTCGGCACCTCGCCATGACCCCTTCATACACAACCCCCAGCACCATCATGCCCAATGGCTCTAAAGAAATCCTAATCCTAAGTCTCCTCGACACCGCTTGAGAAGCAGAAACGGTATTTGTATGAGTTTAACCAGGGATGTGGATTCTGGGTGGATAATCAGCTTACCCTGTTTTTGAGGGCGGGGCTTGTGATAGACGAGGCGAAGGTGGTGGAGGCGAAGGAGGCTATTTTGATACAGTATCCTGATCAAATACATATTATTCTTGATGACTGGTTACCTACCGACTACGGATTAGACACCGATGGCGATGGGTTGTTGTTCTACTGGGCAGATAGGTATGGTATCATTTAGTTTAGACAGTCTGTTCCTTCATGTATTTCATGCTGTCATATACAGTCTTCCTATCCATATGGATAGGATACATTGGTAACAGTTTTCTCATGCCCATCCTACATTCAAACGCTGACGCTGACGCTGACGCTGACTATTCCGAGTCCGATACTTCCCTGATGTACGCCAGGTAAGTCAAAGCTCCAACCCGAATACCACCACCACGCGGATTGTTAGTTTTGCATTTTTTCATCTTGAAGATATCCAAGATGACCTGGCGACAGTCATACCCCTCCATTGGATGGACTGGATTCTGGAGCGGTATGTCATCATAACCGAAATCGAAGTGGACCTCAGCATAGTAATATGGCTTCCTATCCTGCTTGTTCACGGCCCACTCCATTTTGTATTTACCGTCACCAAGGCTGGTATTTTCGTCAAGAGTGCCATCGAGGCACATGTCGGCAAGTTGGTGGACGATATTTTGGTCTATGATTACCGCGGCTTTCTCTTCATGCTCGAAACACAAGTCGTCATTTATCAGCGCTGCGTCGTATGGGAGTGGCTCCACACATCGAGAGGAAGTCTTGGATGTTGACCCGCCGGTTGGCTTTTCACAGGCTGGTTTTGTGGTGGTGACGAATGTGGAAGAGGCCTGGGGCGTTGTCGCGGAGGATGTCTGGGCTGTTGTCGTGGAGGCATGGGTTGTCGACGAGGACGTCTGGGTTGTTGAAGAAGATGCCTGGATTGGTGACAATGTGGACATCGGACATACTCCTGCATAATAGTCATCTCGTCGCTTCAATCTCGCAGCAGGATTGCCCAGAGCGGTAGGGGGGTCGTCATTCACGAAGTCATGAGTGCCAACTGAAAACCCAAAGGCCCACACCCGCCAGCTGCCAATTGCAGTCAATGTGTCCCCTTCTAGGTCGTAATGGTCTATCGGGGTGGCTTCCACAATGACTTTACCCACAATACTACCGGGGAGTTCAGCTAAATAGGGCATTGGGATCATGTACCCCACTATCTGGGGCTGTTGGTCATATTCTTGGGATCCAAGCGGATAGAGGTAAGCGTGAAGCTCGTTCGATAGCCACTGAACTCGGCTGTCGTATTTTAAGGGTCCGAAGCGGCTATTCTTGTATGGTGTAACGAGAAAGATTCGCGGTTCGGCGGTATAGTGCAGAGGTCCGGGGTTTTCCGTCGTTCCGAGAAGGCCCTCGAGAGGTTCAAGTAGTTGAGATTCTTCATTACCATGAATCAGTGAGATAAACGAAGCTCGTTGGAATTTCACTTCGTCCGTCGGTTTCAAAACAAAAATGGGATCCTCGTAGATGTGGGAGATGTATGCTCCTTTCTTTGACATGATCACCACGGCAGTACATCCGTAGAGTCCTGTCACGCCCGCGGCTATCCTAAATTGGTTAAATGGATACCATTTTCCGGTCGTATCGCCCCTATCATGGGTCAGCCATCCTTTCCTCCGGCTTAGGTCTCCTGCTAGCCTCTGCAGGTACGTTCTCACGTCGGGAGCAACACCCGTGAGGGGATCAGAAGGAGCAGCATCAGAAGGAGCGGGGTCCTCTGAATCATTGTCATCGTCACGTTCGTTTAGGGTGTGCCCCCTGCGACTAACTGTGCGATGGATTTTGTTGCTCGCAGTGGGTGACGCGCCAACTGTCCTAGTTGGAATATTTGCACAGTCAATAGTCCCAATAGTCACCCAGTCTCCATTGCCAGCGGGGCATCTATCACCGCATGCCTCCCTCCGACATACTTCGGTTAGAGTAGGAGTACTAGTGATAGTAGTCGTAGTATCAGTGACCGAGCACCCACTGGTGGTGAGGGTGGTTGATTCTGAGCACGTGGTGGTTGAAGTTGTTGAGCCACTGGAGGTGATCAAGGTCGGCTCACACAGAACCGTGACTTGGTGTGCTGTTGCATCAGACGTGCAAGACGTCGAGGAAGTAGTGGACGTGGTTGCAGTGTCAGTATTTAGGATAGTACTGACAGTTCCATCTTCGCCAGTTGTTGTGATCACAGTGGGAACTGGCTTAGATGTGGTCGAAGTACCAACAGTTGGAAGAGTCATAGTACCATCTTCGCCAGTTGTTGTGATCACAGTGGGAATTGGCTTAGATGTGGTCGAAGTACCAACAGTTGGAAGAGTCATAGTACCATCTTCGCCAGTTGTTGTGATCACAGTGGGAATTGGCTTAGATGTGGTCGAATTACCAACAGTTGGAAAAGTCATAGTACCATCCTCGTCAGTTGTAGTATTTGTCGCGACTGGTTTGGATGTGGTCAGACCACCAACAGTCGACAGAGTGACAGTAACATCATGTTCATCAGTCGTAGTGATCACAGTGGTGACGGTCTGCGTACCATGATCCTCGTCGACCATAGTTGCAGTGATCACAACCGGGACAGTCTGGGTAGCGCCATGCGCGTCGACTGTAGTAGTCGGGGTTGTGAGTGTCAAGAAGGTCTGCGAATGGGTAGATACAGGTTGACCCAACCCGACAGTGGTAGTGCCCGTGCCAGGATTGTTGGTGCCGGTAGGATTGACGCCAGTAGCAGTTCCGATGTTGGTAGTAGTCGTGGTCCTAGTGTAGGTGTAAATGTGGGTGATGTGGGTGGTGAAAGTGACGCAGTCCCAGCTGGTGGAAGCCTTCTTATTCCCATCGCCGCTGAGGGTTTTGGTGATCAAGGCAGTAGAAGTGACCAGATGGGTGCTGACATCGGGGATAACAGTGGGAATGGAATCACGAGGGACATTTTCAAGCAAATCGACGGAGGTGTCCTGGCTGGAAGTGTTGTTTGAGCCTGTGGCTCCCACTGCCACATATGGGGCAGCGGAAGACAGGACCCAAGCACACAACAAGGCAGAAAACCTCATGGTGTTGGATCTGTTCGCAAGCTTGAGAATGAGAATTCAGAGCTAGGTTGAGAGTTGGAAGTGGGTTGAGAGCTCTTTATGTCTTCGCTGGGCAATGGCCCACAGAGGGCGTGAGTTGCGGTGAATCCATGATATTCTGCGCAAATTTACAGATTCCGTGACTGCAAATAGCTCAAGCTGTCTGGTAATTGGCCAGAGCCACCAGGAGGCATCAAGCGAAGTGGAGTGAAGGAATGCGCAGATTAATCGTTGGTGACATGAGATTTTACTACAACTTGGAAGCAAGAGCAAATTACTTCCTTTCTTTTATTCACTATCTTATATGTCCAGAAAATCACTCTCTAAACAAAGCCAAACAAGTCTAGATAACCCACTGTCTACTGCTGCACCAACCAGACATTATGGCCCGCAAGAACCGTGCTCACCATCATCGCCAGCCCAATCTGCAACCCCGTAGCAGGAACCCACCCGATGAAAGACCCAGGCAATGTCAAGTCACAACCATCGATGATAATCCGCTTGACAAGTGGCCACCTTGGGGGACTTGGTTGCTTCATTTGAGCCGCACCATTCTTACCAGAGGCAGAGGCCTTGGTACTAGTAGAACTGGGTGCGGCTGTAAGGATGAATAGTTCCCAGGTCGCGCGAGCAATCGATAGGGCGATCGCGTAGAACCAGAACTTATTGGCCTCGGTCATGAGTGGGTGGTACCATTCGACCCGGGCGACGTTCATGTCGTGGAGCTGGGACGGTTAGTTATCTAGATAGAGTAAATGAGGACGAGGAGTAGAAGTACAATAGTGAAATCCTCCAGAAGGAGATACAGTCCTAGGAAGGTGTACTGTGCCAACTCCATCACGGACAATAGAGTCCCAGCGGAGGAAGGGTGAATAACGAGCTCATGTACGCGCTCGAAGCAGCCGTAGAAGTCGAGCAGTCGGAAGTATCGACGTCCTGGGTTTGTTAATAATTTATGGTATATTGAAGATTGGCCGGGGCAAACCTAGGGCTAGGTGATCCCGTGCTGTCAGACATTGCGTGGCGAGTGTTTTGTCGTCGTTGGTAAGGCCAATAACTTGGGACGCGGCCTGGATGAAACGGAGGGTTTTCTCTAACCCGGCGGTTTGACGGGTGAAGGTGACCAATTGCTTAAGGGGAGATATCCCAGAAGGAGAGAGTGAGGCCTGGGCCATTTTGGTAGGTTAACGGTGATATCTATGGTACCCAGGGAGTGGTTGGATTAAGAATTTTCGGTTCCAATCAGGGGCCGGAATGCCTAATACAGTAATTCCATGCTCAGCCTATCACAGAATGGCAATCTCATTCGGTGGGGACCCAACACCAAGCTCAAAATATCGCTTCCGACGGCGGAGAAATGCTTGTCGTATAGCCATCGTAGGCACACGGTCGTATTTTTATCCCGATCGAGTAGTTGCTATGTAGTCACGGGCCATATCAATGGCTGTCTGTTTCCGGTCGGCAGGGCGACTTAGGGCTGCACTTACGAGTCCTCACTATGAGGTGGATGCCTGCAAGCCATCAGACAGGGAATACGCCTGTCGGTTCTGCGATCAGGTTTTCAAGAGGAGCGAACATTGCGTTTGACATCAGTGTGGACATGGGTCCCTTCTGCTGGAATTGTTTTTGCATTACGGATGCTAACACTCTGTTTTGGTGCCTCTGCAGATACAAAGGAAAAGCCTTTCCGATGCAGATGGACTATCCAACTGCTATCGACAGACCTTGTGGCCCATCCAGATCCAGACTTGTCTTCTACTTCTCTTCTACTATGCGGTCAGCAGTGAAGTGACATCTTGTAGACAAGGACCAACTACTAGTATTACGCGCCAGCCTCGCTGTGCTACAATGCCGGAATCCGCTTTGTCAATCAGCAGATGCTGCTTCGCGACGGCGAGATAACAGTGCCGAACCCAAATACAAGGAATCATCCACTCCAAGAAACAGGTCGACGATCATCCGAGTCATGGGCTTTATCTTCAAACAAACCATCATCTCTAGGGTTCCACTCTGGATGTCAGGAATATACCCAATCACCACCTGGTTACTGTTTGGGATTGTGGTGCGCGTATCTTAATTCTTAATGAGAAGTTTAATGAGCGCTCGAGGGATGAGCGGATTGTGATGCATCGTCAGATCAGTGATGAGGTAATTCAAGATCCGAAGCCTGCGATTGCTGAGGTTGTTAAGATTACACGGAATCTACCTTCAGGGTCCGGGTATATTTCCGAGATGCAGAAAGTGATGGATATGCGAGTTGTTCATGACCGAATATGCGTGGAATATCCACTATGAGGTTGAGTACGAGGTGCAGATATTGCGTTGACAATCTATCTCCAAGATCGTCCACATGCCCAGCGTTTAACTCGCTCTAAGATACGTCGAGTTCTAGCGTTAGTATAGCTAGGAAGACAGGCATCATTGTATATCATTCAATTGTCATACACTATCTATACCAGCATGTAAAGAATCCCAATATCCTTGCTCTTTATTCATAGGTAATAGTTGAACCAGTTCACAGCCTGGCAGAATGCCTGCTCCTTGGCGAACTTGTGGTCCTTGTTGCTCAAATCCGCACGAACGGCGAAGCCGTGGGAGACACCGCTGTACAGGTTGATTTGCCAGTTCTGGCCGGTCTTGATGAGGATGTCCTCGGACTTGTGGCGGAGTTCCGTTGTGAAGATCTGGTCAATCTCTGTAGTGGCTTCGGTTAGAAAATGGTTACAGCATGCGTTGAGATGTAGTGGAATTGAACTCACGGGAAGCGGATATGGACAGAGGACCGGTAATAGCACCAAGCTCTTCTTCAGTGACAAACGACGGGTGAGCGATGTAACCGACGTCGAGCTTTCCGGGCTTCAGGAAACGGCAGACATACTGATCACGATTGTTAGAGTACCGGGGGTAAATTAATTCATGGTCCTCGCAGAATGTGAACTCACCTTGGCCCCGAAGCAATACCCGACACCAGCAACGCGCTTGACACCCAGGTCCTGTCTCACGTATTTGATGGTAGCTTCCACAACGGGGTCAATGTCCGCCGGCTGGTGCTTAAGGAGCCAAGAGGGGAGATCGACCTTTCCAGATGTCATGTCGCTAATCTTGAGGACATCTCCGCGGAAGAGATCGGGGATAATGGCCAGGTAGCCATTCTGGGCGAATTCGTCGGCGAGAAGCTGGGAATTGACATAGATACCGAATATGTCGCTTACGATGATAATGGCCTTCTCAGGGATCTGGTTGCCCTTAGGATAGACGAAGTATGTTTCGGCTGAAGCAGAATGAATTTTAGGCACAGGTGTAAACAATAATGTGTTCGGGCAACTGACTTCCGTTGATGTTCTTGGTGTCGCCGACAGGGGTGCCTTCATGTTTAAAGCCAGAGGCACAGCAAGCTCCAGGATGGTTAGACGCCATTTCTGAATATTAATTGAGAAAGGGATGTTTTGGTGTGCAGCAGAAAGAAGAGTGGATGTTAAGAGAGTGAAGGGAGCGAGAGACAAGAATATTTATAATGAGGGGAGGATCCGCGGTGATTTCTCAGCAAGATCATTTGGCTCCACGGACCTACAATGTTACGCAGTTCAACTCCCCGCCTCAGCCCTACTTAGTCACCAGTCTAATATGCTATCTCCGACGCTATTTCTTTGCCAGCTCTGTAGCCTCTCTGGAAATGGCATGGCTCTATAGTTGTCCGGCTGGGCTTAGTTAGGTCCCTCCCTTACCGGAAGAACACCGCCTTTCTTCTGGCCTATCAAATAAGACCTCGGTTATGCCTAATTCGACGGGACGGGAATTATTCGACTAATCCCAGATAGGCGTATTTGAGGCCTGAGGACTTAATTTGTCCTGTGGCCTCACGTGACCCGGAGGATTGACGAAAAAAGACTCCACCGAACAGCAGAGGAACGAGGAAGTCTTGACTTTTGAGAGGCCTCCTTCATCTGCATTCGAGTTGGAAGAGCACTTACTTTGTGCTTCTGCCTCTCCGGAAGCTCTCTTTCCTTTCTTACTATTCCCCTGCGCGGTCGCCATTCCGCATTCTGATTCCGAAGGCACCGATTGTCAATCGCACCCAACCGTTTTACCTACGATTGATCTATTCGCTATTTCCTGTCGTTGTACGCCTTGCATAATCAATATACCAATTGTGTGCCTCATTCTGCCCTTATAGGCCGTCTCCTAATCAAATCCGCTTGTTTACGCCTCAGTCTGCCACATCGCTTATCCCTGCCCCCAATCCTCGTCCTCGTCCCAACTCCAAGCTACCTTCGCATAACCATTGCGCTTTTCAAAGTGTCCTTACAAAACCATGGCCTCCCCAGCTGCATTGCCTCCATTGCCGTTCAACCCTTCTAGGGTTCGGTCATACGTGCTTCGACTGCCGCTGTTTACTCGACTCGTTATTCTGGCAATAATTGTGTTTTGGTTGCTCGAATTGCAGTCGGTTTGGAACGTTGTACAATGGGGGTCTCTAATACCGGATGAGATTGGACTGAGTACCAGTATGCTCGGCGACCCCCCTGGATCTAAACGGAGAAAACTGACAAACTACAGTGTACCGGACCAATACTTACCCCTTCATCCACACCGGGTTCTTTCACACTTTTCTCAACTTGTTAGCGCTGACGCCTTTGCTCGAGCGCTTCGAGACCGAGCATGGTACTTTGACCGCTATTGCCTTATTCATGGGCCGTAAGTAAGCCAGAGAAGGTTGGCCAATATTGCGTACTAATGTGCTCTTACTAGCTCTCTCTACGTTTCCCGCGGGCATTTATGTCTTGATCGAAAAGTTCATTCTGCATAGGAACACTGCCGTGGTTGGTTCAAGGTGAGTCGGATTCCGGTCTATGCCTCAATCGGCGACTAATGTTGATTTTATAGTGTGTGGGTGTTTCTTCTTCTGGGATCCGAAGCTATCAGGACGTTCAAGTCCAACCCTTATTTCAGGTATGTCCCGAAGACAATCTTCGTCCCAATCCCGCGCTGACTTTGCCTTAGCCTTGGAAATTACAAGATCCCTACTTGGATTTCGCCGCTATTGTTGTGCGTGCTGGTCTGGATGCTGGCTTCCAACACCAGCTTCCTCGGCCATCTATGTGCCATATCCATTGGTTATTTGCGTAAGTATTCATTTGGTGGTTATTTCGCACAAAAACCTAACTCATCGTTATTAGTCGGCCTCGGTTATTTGAAATTCCTTGTTCCACCGGAGAAGATCCTGAGATGGATTGAAGGAAAATTGAATCTTTTGGGACGGCTACCACACTACGTTTCCGTGGATCAAAAGACATACGGTCGGTTTGGAGTTCTTCCAACTAACGGCGCACCTGCAGGTGAATGGGGAACGCCAATGTCCTTCATAGCAGGGTCGTCGCAACGTCTGGGGTCAGCGTGAAGTTGCGCACATCAGAACATTTCTACTTCTTGTGCATATCGAGCTATTATAACGCCTTTGTAATTAGCGGCAGATGCTGCAGAATATTTAATTCCATAGAATAATGATTTATGGTGATAGTGATAGTGATTGTTATCTTTGAGCTTCAAGTGGTGCTGCTGGTCTTTAGCGGCCGACGTAAATTTCCATGTGGAGAGCCGATCAACTCGACCTTCAACATCACCCCTCCCATGGACTAGAGTCCGTAACGGCCTCATAATCCATGGCTTTGAAATGTAAGTTCGTTTCCGGCACTTGCTCTATGTTTTGAGTCCGTTGCAGCTTTCCCCCTTCCACCCTCCCGCAATTGCTCCTCCGTCCTCACCTCGGATCGTCACAAAGGCCAGCTCAGAGCCCGAGCTTCCTTGTAAACAATGCTAACAGCAAAACAATGACAGCTACAATCCGCAACCTGCGGAATAATCCTCACTTCATCTTCGTCCGATTACCGTATCTCCTATCTTTTTTCTGCATCGTCGCTGGCGTTATCTGGCTTTTCCTCTTACCCCTCGACGACTACTCCCGCAAAACCTATATCTCCGAGAACGCCCTTTTGCCCGGCCAAGTTCACGCATACTTTTCCGGCAGCGAGCAGCACATCTTTCGCGGATACAAAAGGGAAATAGAGGGGCTGTTAGGTAATGATAATGGAGACGAGGTACAAGGACACAAGAGTGAAGAGCGAACGCCGGTGTATGTTGGAGATCCGACCCGCGACGGGTTATGAGGCATTGATTACTGATTCGTGGTTATAATGAGTAGGATATCGGATAAAATACAGTCGATCCTGAAAGCTAGCGGGTTAAAGGTCGCAACGCAGGGCTACGAATATCCGTCGTCGGGTATCACACACCAGGGAGAGAACATCTATGCTATTATTCAAGCGCCACGCGGCGATGCCACAGAGGCAATCGTGCTTGTTGCGGCTTGGAAGACTATAGGTGGCGAGTTGAACCTCAACGGGGTCACTCTTGCGCTGACACTTGCGAGATACTTCAGGCGTAAGTTCACTCAAGCGCTGGACATGACCCTTGTTCCGCTGACGAATGTGCTATAGGCTGGTCTCTATGGTCAAAGGATATCATTTTCGTGTTTCCCCCCGATAGCAAATCGGGAACTCAAGCATGGGTTGACGCATATCATGACATGCAACCGGCTACTGTTCAACCTCTGCCTTTGAAGAGTGGCGCCTTGCAGGGTGGCCTGGTGATCGAGTATCCCTTCGACCACCGATTTGAAAGCCTACACATCGTATACGACGGAGTCAACGGCCAATTACCCAACTTGGATCTCTTCAACACCGCTGTATCGATCTCAGGCGGCCAGATGGGGATTTCAACCAGGTTGCAAGAAATGTGGGAACATAACGGTAGTTACGAAAAGCGGCTGCAAACTATGCTGAGAGGAATGGCTAAGCAAGGTTTGGGATACGCTGCCGGAGCTCATAGCAGCTTCATGCCCTACCATATTGACGCGATTACGCTCCAGACCAAGGGTAATGGCTGGCAAGATGAAATGGCACTCGGCCGCACCGTGGAGAGTCTGTGTCGCAGCTTGAACAATCTCCTGGAGCATCTGCACCAAAGTTTCTTCTTCTATCTTCTCATGCAGACCCACCGCTTTGTCAGTATTGGCACCTATCTTCCTAGTGCGATGCTCATTGCAGGAAACTTCACCATCATGGCCATTGCCATATGGTTACGAACTGGCTATTATAAGGGTCCCAGCTCCTCAAAGGACCCCGCCGGGTCTCGCGAGGAGAAGACAAGTGAAAAGGCACAAGTCGCACCAGAGAATCAAACCGCCTCGAACGCACAAGATCTCACCAGTGCAGTTGCAGAGCGCCAACTCGCACTCCCACTTACGCTTGTTGTCGGTCTACATCTCCTAGGCCTCGTTCCACTGTATATCTTCAACAATCTCTCTCACGAGGTCAGTCCAAACCCAAACCCAAACCCCGCCTTATAGTACACGCCCCATTACGCGCGAAAATAGACACTAACTCTCTATACAGACCTACACCCTCGCTACCTTCACCTCCATAGCCATAAACGCCATCTTCCCACCAACCCTCGCCCTCCTCCTCTCCCAAAACGCCACAACAACCCAACAAACCCACCTCATCAAATCCCTCTCCCTCCTCCTCCTAGGCCTCTTCCTCTCAACCCTTGCAACCCTCAACTTCTCCCTCTCCTTCATGATCGGCCTCCTCTGCGCCCCACTCTCTTTCATCCACCGCGTCAGCACCGAAACAAAGCCTGTGTTCCGCTACGCTACCTCTATAGCAGGTTTATTATTCCTGAATATCCTCTCCCCGCCTGTTGTGTTGCTGGCTGGGTGTGCGTATTTCGGGGTATCTGTTGAGACGGTGCTCACTGAGGCGGCGTTTGGGTGGGATGTTTGGGGAATGTGGACGCAGGTTGTTGTTTGGTGTGTTTGGTGGCCGGCTTGGGTAGTTGGGGGTGCGTTGGTGGGGATTTCGTTGTTTTAGGTGGTGTTCTTTCTTCTGTTGTCTGTTACATGGGACCAGAGTCTAGATCGTTGTTTTGGACTTGGTTGTAGTGGACATGTCTTTTGAGCATTCCGTGATTGTGAATGGCTTTTTATCATATATAATAGGATTTCAAATCTCATATTGTCATCTTCATACGTTTCAGTTGAGGCAAGTCTAGTACACGATCGTACATAGGTACATGCAGGACGGTTCTCTTTGTAGATAAGTCCCGAGTAAATGAAGATCAAAAGATAAAATGACTTCTTTATGCAGCCCACACATCCTTGCCTACACCCTCGATCCAGTGACCCAGCTGGTTAACACCTGCATCCCAATCCTTCAATCTATTCCGCATGCCTTCGATTTGTTTCATATCCAACACCTTGGGCTGCACCCAGTTGATCTGAGCAACCTGGCCAACCTGGTCGATGGCGCCCTTCAGCAGACCCAGTGAAAGCGCCTTCATAACCAGATGTTCGATCTCCTCGGGCTTCACTTTCGTCTCCGCGGAAATAGACGCGAAGGTCAAGTTGCGGTCATGTGGGGGGCGACGGAAGACCATCTCCGTCAGCGCCGAAAGGGATATCTTCTGGTATAGGAAGAAGCGATGCGCCTGTAGAAGCTGGTTCTTGCTGACATTCCCTGCAAGGACGTCATAGGCGGTAAGGTCACCACGGTTGAAGGCAAAGAGGAGGTCGCGAAGCCAGCTGTGTGGCGTGTCGGCTAGAGAATCCAAAATTGGGTGTAGAAGAAGTTCACCGAAGTTGTAAATGGAGTCTGACACGAGGGCGGCGACGCTGAGGTTGTAGGCGCGGGAGGCACGCTCGGATTCGGAGAGGTCCTCTAGGTTGATGCAGGCGAGGTAGAGAAGGGCATTTTTGTAGAAGGAGGCAAATTCTTGTTTAGCCTGTTGAGTTCTTAGTTCCAGTCCTGGTTAAAAGGAGGGGCAAGAGTGAGCCTACGTGGTAGTAGTCGGCATTGACTTTGTAGAATGAAGCATGTACGATGGTCTCGACCGAGTCAAATGAGTCCAGGACTTTCTGGCATGCCTCTAGATCCTTCTGCGCTCCATCCAAATTCTGAAGCCGTTGTTTGACATTGGCAACTTCCGCAAGGGCGTAGATATAAGCGTCTTGTGAGTCTGGCTTGTTCACCTTATCGGCGAGTGATGTGAGGAAGGATAGTCGCTCTTGGTCATCTACCAGAGCAAAAACGTTAGTAAAGCCCGTAACGTACCTATAGTAGGAAGGTAGCCATACCTGCGCACTCTGCTGACGCCATCAACCCCAACGAGACAAAGTTGAGCTGGTTGATCTTGTCGGCGAAGCTCAGAACAAAGGTCTTGAATATCGGTAACCGCTGAGGAGCGCTCTCTGGTAGGCGGAAGAAATCAACCAAGGCATTGGTCAGCTGGTGCCATAGCTTTCGCTCCCAGTAGTCTTCGAAGCTCAAGAAGGACGCCTGGCACTGTTCGGGAGCTTGTTGCAGCTGGTCGGCGAGGAAATCGGAGATCTTTTGGTTCTCCATGGTGGAAGCACAAAGGCAGAGACCACGAGAAGCAGAGCAAGGAGGTACTATGAGAAGGTAGAAAGGATAACGGGACGGAGGTAGCTGTTTGGGGGAGACGTAGGTTGGATGTGGATAGATCGTTTGGTCGCCCGGCTGATGGAAGCTCAAGATTCAAGCCTCAAGCGGTGGCTCTCCTCCGCCCTAGCCACAGTTAGCCACATTCTGTCTTCCCTCTTTCTGTCTACGAGTCGATAACCAGCCTTCCAAACTGCACTACTCGCTACTACTACTCGCTACTACTACTCTCTCAAACTCTTCCGATCACGCAAAAAAACGAACGTCTACAGTGGATTCTATCTTAACTCAATTATTTCAATTCATCTAAAGCACAAACTAGGGTCATAACAACAGCAACAGGTACAACCTGATTCTTGCTCCACCAAAAGAGCCTCACTTCTGTCCTCGAGCGATGAAAATGGCCTTCTCGAATGTCTTTCCGTTCTTGTTAAAGGCCAGGGGCTTCTCAAGAACCTGATACTTAAATCCAGTTCTCACCCCAGCATCTTCATACATCGCCCGCATCTCGTCAAGGCTGAACCCATGTTTCGAGATTGTCTCAACGACCTCCCCCATTTGATGCAGTCCGTGATCGTGATGATGTTCTGGAATTAAATCCACAATCATCATTACCCCACCCTCCTTCAGTCTCTCACCAAGGCGGTTCAAGGCCTGCTCGGGGTGTTCAAAGTGATGAACGGCCATACTGACAACCACGACATCGAAGTCAAAGAACTCGGGTCCTGAGACTTCAGCCGGCGTTAGCCCCGAAAGGAGATTGGCCTTGATTCCGACCACAGTGTCCGAACGGCCTTCTTTGTGGGCGTTTTTGTTGAATTCATCAATCATGCCATCTGAGATGTCCATCCCGATGACACGGCTTGCAAACGGCGCCAGTGCCTGAAACAGATTAAACGTTCGATTCTGACATCTCAATTAATGCTTTGGGGTCTCACCAAAGATATATGTCCAGGGCCGCAAGCATACTCTAGCACTTTGATCTCTTTCCCCTTCCCTGCCGCGGTATCGGTCCATGTATCGCTAACCCAGGTGCGTTGGTTCTGAACGGCGTCGACCAGTGTTTCCACTACTTTTCCAAAATCAGACTTATAGGTCCGAGATTGCTTGCTGTAACTATGTAAGCCCTTTTCCCCAAATCAACTGGGATTGCAGGGGGCTTACTCAAACACCTGACGGTTCTTCTCCGTAAAGTCAGTAGTCATTTTGTTGAAGAGTTACAGGAAGTATGGCAGTTCAGATAAACAATAGTGATCTTTATTAGAGGTTCAAAGATATTTAAATTGAGGAGGAATACCAAAGAAGCACGAAGTATAGAAGGTGACTACTCAGTATTTATGCTTCTCGATCGCTACCCCCGTCGCCGGAGAGTTATTCGGAGACTTTGACAGACAGTCCACCAGGGCGTCTAGGAAGCAACTGAAATAGAACACCCTACGAATCATATTCTAGCCACTATACTAAGTAGGTATCTACTAATTCCTCAAGGTGCCTAGTAAGGTGCGTCACGTAGTTACGACTTGTACGTATACAGGACTTCTGGCCTCAGGCATCTGTCCTGAAGAACCAATCAGAAATCAGGAATAGTCATACACCAAGGAAGCTATATGAAGTTGCAAGCTGCTCTAGGGCAAAAGTCTGCATTCTGGAAATGAAGTCACAGAATAGGTTCTCTAGCTATGTAGCAGAGGTAGAAGCTTCGATTGTTTGTCCCCAGTGCATCAATTTTGGCATGACTTCGCAGACCAGCATATATTAATCGGGACTAGCGTCGTAGTCCCGTGCCGACAGACTGCTCCCGGAGAAGAACCACTTTCGACCTCATCAAAGCCCTCTTGCCGAGCTTCGCGCCCTCCATCTCCCAGCTCGTCCTTGCTGTTGTATGTATCCCAGATACGTTCAATCCGGCGACCGGGCCTAACTGACGACTGAAATAGAGACCATGCAGAAGTGCCGGACCATCAATCCCGTGCTAGGGTCAAGGGCATTCGTCCCCACCCCCCGTGTCCAATTCCAGGTTCAACGCCGGTTTCTTCAAGATGTCACAATTACTAGGACTGGAAAGCCCCTCCTGAAGGTCCAGGGTGGACGGTACTTGCCCAATTGGTCCCCGATATAGCGTATGGTGCTGACAAGCTTCCTTTCAGGTCATCTCTCGGAGGTACCTTATCAAGCCTTTCCCGCTTCCCACCCACCTCGCACGAACTTCTAGATTAACACGACTCGTGATTAGGACACACCGCGACCGTCTTCGGTGCTACCGGTTTCTTGGGTCGTTACATTGTCAGCAAGCTTGGTATGTCCGACGATCGGTGCGAAGGAATTCGTTAAATTGACATCCTCCCAGCTACACAGGGATGCACTGTGGTCGTCCCCTACCGCGAGGAGATGGCGAAGCGCCATCTCAAGGTTACCGGTGACCTCGGAAGGGTCGTTTTCATTGTACGATATACCAAAGTTTGGGAATGGCGAGGCGCACACTAACATGAATGTTGTTAGGAATACGACCTGCGCAACACTCAATCAATCGAAGAGAGTGTCCGCCACTCCGACGTCGTCTACAACCTTGTTGGTCGTGAATATCCTACCAAGTTCGTTGCACAATACACCACGGTCTGGCGCTCTGCTGATTACCATGTAGGAACTTCTCATACACCGACGTGCATGTCGACGGTACAGAGCGCATCGCGGAGGCAGTAGCCAAGTACGACATTGACCGGTTTATTCACGTCTCCTCCTACAATGCCAACAAGAACTCTCCTTCCGAATACTTCTCCACGAAGGTCTGTCCACGTTAGACCTCTTTTGAACCGATGGCTGATTATTGCAGGGATGGGGTGAGGAAGTGGCACGCTCTATCTACCCAGAGACCACCATTGTCAGACCAGCTCCCGTGTTCGGATTCGAGGACCGACTTCTTCACAAGCTTGCTAGCGCGACCAACCTGTTCACCGCCAACCACCTTCAGCAACGCTCCTGGCCCGTCCACGTAAGTCGTAACATGCAAGCACATGCAGAAAGCTGACTTTTATAGGCCATCGATGTCGGTACCGCCCTTGAGCGCATGCTTCATGACGACACCACTGCTGGTCAGACCTTTGAGCTGTACGGCCCGAAGAACTACTCCCCTGCCGAGATCGCCGTATTTGTCGACCGTGAAATCGTCAAGCGTCGCCGCCACATCAACGTTCCTAAGCGCATCCTGAAGCCGGCAGCCCATCTCCTGAACAAGTACATCTGGTGGCCCACCATGAGCGCGGACGAGGTTGAGCGGGAGTTTATCGACCAAGAGATCGACGAGACCGCCAAGACTTTCAAGGACCTCGGAATCGAGCCTGTTGAGCTATCCGAGCTCACTTTCCACTACTTGGTAAGACTTCCCAGTCTCAGTTGTCTGGTTCTGTCTGAGCTAACACCTATATAGAAAGGCTACCGAAGTGCGTCGTACTACGACTTGCCTCCGGCTACTGAGCGGGAACGAGCGGAAGAGAAAAAGTACGTGCACGTTCTCGACGACCAGTAGTGCTGTTTTTTTAGTGTACATAACCATACTAGACACATTGATTCCGTTTGTTCAAAATGTGCCCGTAACTTAATGCAGTTCGATTCTCATTGTATAGTAAAAAAGCCCTACGCCCAGATAGCCATTGTGAAGCAGATAGTAGTCTTCATTGCTCAAATCAAGCCCACCCACGAACTAATCACCTAACTAGAACTCTAGGAAGAACAGTCGCGTGGATACCGGCGTTCCATGGTTTATCAGATTCAGCCTTCGTAAGCACAGTAGAGGGAAAAGTTTCTGAATCCGAACCCCCATGAAGTTGGGGATAGTGACAAACACCTGAGGACCCCGCCGTCTTCGCTCCACTGCGCTATAGTCACACCACACCCCCCCACAAAACAAGAGAGAAACGAGCACCCGACATCCAACCCAGCTCCTAAAAGAAGAAAAATAAATCCAACAATTATATACCAAATAACCGCCCAAAAATGCCACCTCCCTCCCAAATCCTCCTCCTCAAAACCAAATCCTCCCCGCACGACGGTTACGACGAATTCTTCTCCGCGCACAACCCAACCTTCATCCCCGTCCTCAGCCACAACTTCCACCGCCAGAACCTAAGCCAGATAAAAGCCCTCTTCGAGAGCGGGACTCTAAACCCGGGGCCGGGGAGACGATATGGCGGGCTGATATTCACCTCGCAGCGCGCGGTGGAGGCCTTCGCGGATTTGGTGCGGGGTGTTGATGGTGAGTTATAGATAATATATCATTTACTCTGCCTACTCCACCTAGATACCCAGCTTATCTTTGACGCATTTTGCTAACAAAAGTGGTATAAATAGAGTCGTTATTAGAATCATCCTCCCACGACCTCCCGCTCTACACAGTCGGACCCGCAACCGCCCGGTCCCTTACGACTTTACGAGACGCACATCTCCCGCACGCTACAATCCACGGCGCTGAGACGGGGAACGGGGAGAATCTTGCGAAGTTTATATTAGATCATTATAATGGGCTCTCACAATCACAATCACGAGCGCAGGAGGATGCACTGGATGACCCCCAAGGAGGGAATGACAATTTAAACAAGAAACCGCCATTACTCTTCCTCGTTGGCGAAACGAGACGGGACATTATTCCCAAAACGCTCATGGGGGAAGCGACAGCAGAGAGAAGGATCGGAGTGGAGGAAGTGGTTGTTTATGAGACGGGAGTTGTGGAAGGGTTTGAGGGGAATTTTGAGGATATTTTGTTTCGGCAGCTTCGTCAATCTGGTACGGATACTGGTGCTTGTGTTTCTGGTAGGGAGGAGGGAGACGGGCCCGTTTGGGTAGTTGTGTTCTCGCCCACAGGGTGTGATGCTATGGTTAAGGTTTTGAAACAGGAGATTGAGCGGTCTAGTGAAGGGGGGAGGAGAAGAGTGTTTGTTGCGACGATTGGGCCGACGACGAGAGATCATTTGGTTCAGCAGTGTGAGTTTCAGCCAGATGTTTGTGCGGCGAAGCCTTCCCCGGAGGGGGTTGGAGCGGGGATTAAGGAGTTTATGGAGAGTATAAAATCAAGTTAAAGCGCCGTCATTTGTGATGGTTGCTGTGAAATACCCATGGTGCATTTTCTTCCTGGAGTCGGTCTATACGGAGTCGGTTTATACAATATAGGAAAGATTATAGCTCCATGTGTTTGGTTTGATATCTCTGAATAAAGAAACTTAAACGCAGTAAATTAATCCAAAAAATAGGTACAGCTACCTAGAAATTTCTATGCAAATATGATATGTGCTAGCGTGCCTGACTGCTTACCGTGCGCCATCCTCTCAAGCCTCTCGACGTTGTCAGAACGTTTGACTCCTTACCGCATAATCTCCTCGTAAATAAGAACTGCGAAGAATTAGTATGTGAGACCAGGGAAATAACAAGTAATTGCAAACTAACTCTTCAACTGCTCCTTGCTAAGGGCATCCTTGTTCTTGTCGAAATCAAAGAACCCTTCGGGGATTGGAGGTGCTGTCGGCTCATCATCCGGATCATGGTACGGTTCCAGGTACGGATGACGCAGGGCATCTTCGACGGTGATTCGCTTTGCCGGGTTGAAGGCCAATAGCTTCTCTAGCAAATCCAGTGCCAGATCGTTGCTCTTCGGGAACAGTGCCTTGAAAGGGATCTTCTTTTTGAATGGAAGGGAACGGATATACTCCCGAGCCCGTCGGGATTTAATTCCATAGTAATCTTCCATCGTAGGTGTTCCAAGAACGTCCAGAATTAAAGTCAGTTGATGGTGATCTGCCACGCATTAGTCCACATGCTTTCAGTTAGGAGCCATCGATCGACGCAGACGTACAGTCCTTTCCGGGAAACAGGGGTTTTCCGCTCAGCATCTCTGCGAGGATGCAGCCCACACTCCACACATCAATTGCCTTTGTGTATTCCTTAAACGTCAACATGATTTCGGGTGCGCGGTACCAGCGCGTCGCCACGTATTCCGTCATGAAACCCGAGTTGTCGTCAGTTGACGCAGCAGATCGAGCTAGACCAAAGTCGCAGACCTTGAGGTCACAGTTCGCATTGAGGAGGAGGTTCGACGGCTTGAGATCACGATGAAGGACGTTCGCAGAGTGCATGGCTTTCAGCGCACGCAAGGTCTGGTAAATGAAGTATTGGCAGTGGTCATCTGACAGGTCCTGCGTACGGATAACACGGTGCATGTCTGTTTCCATCAATTCCTAAAAGGCCAATTAATCACACAGTTCTCTCAAATGCATCAGGGCAAAAGAGTACCTGAATGAGGTAAACTTCGTTGAAACTCTCATAGTTCCGCGGTCTTTGGATGTCCAAAATTGAAATGATGTTCTCGTGGTTAAAGTAGCGGAGCAGCTTCATTTCTCGCAAGGTTCGTAGACAGAACATCGAATGGTCGAAGGGCGTGATCTTCTTAATAGCTACCTTCTGGCTAGAGGGTTTGTGGATAGCAGAGCTGTGGAAATTAGTATACTGACCGGGATGATTTAAGGTTTAATGCTTACCAGACAACACCGTAGGCACCTTCACCAATGACATCTTGAATCTCATACTGATCAGAGACGTTGAAGGAGATCTTCCTTGAAGCCCCTTGGGGCGGCATCTGCTGCACCATGTTGACTAGTCCTGAACTGGATGAACGTTAGCGCTGATATGAGGCAATATATGAGCTTGATGGTCAATACGAATGGCAGCTTAGCAGCTTATCAGCAGAGCAGACGGTGTAGGAATACAAGGTGCACAGAGATCATGACATCCAAGCAGCAGTCTGGGTGCATGTCATGCAGGTACACACTGCAGGCCGTGCGTCCGTCTCGCGGAGCCTGGATAGGGAGACCGTGGATAATGCTTACAATTGCCTGTGCCGTCAATAGGTTCGCGATATACGAAGAAGCCTCCAACAATCCGTTCTGGACCCGCGCGCTGAACCGCTGAACTGGGAAGATGGTCGGGACAAGAATCGAATGCGGGGTATGGCCCGTGCTAGCTATCACTCGATCCGCAGTGGCTGACGGAGAACGGGAAGGTAAAGGTAGGGCGAGAGAGAGGGATGTTGCAGATGAGAATCAATTTATGTATGATCCGGCGAGTAGAGGGTCAGTTGTTTAAGAGACAAGAGTATAAGGGTGTCGTGCACAAATCAAGTGTCCTATTCGGTAGCCGACGGCGTCAATAATTAACCACCAAGATCGGACAAGGAAAAGAGGTGCGAAGTCCGGAGAAGAAAGCAAATGCAAGATTGCGACAAAAAGGAGAAGCTCACCAAAATGCCGGATCGCCTTTCAGTCGATGTTTCACAGCTCTGAACTATTTTTACTTTGCCTTTGTCCGTGTTGGCTCCATGCGGCGTCAACAACAGCCCAAGGACAAGAAAGCTCAAATCCGGTCGAGCTAACAGGGCGAAAAGCGCTTAAATCTTCAAGGACCCAATTCGGAGGGGCGAGAACCAAGAAAAGGCAGCAAGAGAGACGGGGACTCGGAGATCCGGTTGAGGACTAGAGGAGAAGAGGTGAATAAAGCAGGCGTAGATCGGCCAGGGGTGGGGTGCGGGATGCTGGACTGAAACGAGGGGAAGCAGACAACGATGGCAGACAGATGAGAAGGGGTCTTTTTTACCTCAGAGAAAACGACGACGATATAGATAGACAGGACAGATATGAACTGGTAAAGGAGGACGGGGAGTCTGAAGATCAGAGGGCGAACCTTGGTTCAAGGGTTGGAACTGGGAGCCTTGGAGGGGCAGAGGACGATGAAGTGGTAACTCTGGGTCAGGAACCGTTAATGATCAATCATCCCTTCCACGGCCAGTGTTTCAGCAGTCCCACAGTATTAATCAGACAACGTCTCTCGTCTGCGAGTGCAATTCCAAAGACAGACAAAGAGGGGCAGTGCACCTTGAAACCAGCGCTACTGCTGCCGCTCCAATTGATCACAGCGTTTAGTCCGTCACATATCACCAGCCACCACCAAATCACGTCCTCCGCCATCCCAGCCTCTTCAATCCTCTGCGCTCCTTCCACCGTTGATTTGTCTGTCGGTTCTGGACACGAGGTCCTTCTGACCGGCTAAGCTGTGATCGAAACTTTACGGTGCATGATCGGCACAAGGCTAGACCAATGCGCGGCTTATTTGAAGAACTCCTTCTTGCCATTCATTCTGCTTTCTCGACTGGCCGTGAGTGACAGAATCAACAAAAAAAAAAAAAAAAAAAAGCAAATCCAATAGTCCTCTACATCTTACAACCCCTAGACTCCGAGGGTAGTGAGTCAGGCTTATAGGCGCTGGAATAGTGATACAGTAGACAGAGGGGATTCCGGGGCGGAATGACAAATGAGAACAGCGAGCTCAGGTTTATTGTTGTATATCTCATATAATCCGCCAAAATCGTAGAAGCTATCATTACTGAACGACCTGTTGCGGTTGGTGCTCGTCAGTCTAACCTATCAAGTACGACTTTGCAGGCTTCGGTGACGACAGAATCAAGAAAAATAGATAAATGACTAGTAAAAAGGGTCTCAAACCTTTTCCCGCAGTGAGCCCATCCATTGCACCAGACTAACACCCTGATCGGCTCTGTCTTCCACCAGCATCGTCTGCGCCCACAAACGGAGCCCAGGCTCTCCATCTTCCTTGACCACATACAGGTGTGGCACCACAATGCTGCCAACACCCTTCGACCGATGATCCCGGCTCTTCTCGACCACCGCCCGAACCCGTCCGTTGAAGTCGTTGTCGAGCTCAGGTAGATACTGTTTACCAACCCGGAGTTGCGTCTTATCGGGCAGGCCAAAGACGTCAAATAAGAGCTGCTGCACCGCATCGCGTCCAACCCACAGGAACTGGGTCTGACCGTCGTCGATGAGGTAAAGACCGTAAGGAACTATCCGCTCAGACGACAGATTGATGGTGGGAGGTAGGATAATCTCGCCGGTCTCTTCATCTGGCAAGCCGGCATTATCGGGCATATCGTGAAGGGAATACATTTTCGGGTAGACGTATTGGATGAGAAGAGGGAGGGGGAGAGTTGATAGTAGGCAAAGGGCCGCAGATCTCAAATCCGTCGGTATTTGCGCCGACTTACGTAGACCAAGCTATGCATTCAATGTCAGCCAGTGCAGGTACGAGTCCAGAGGTAAAGTAAACTCACATTCTTGATCAGCGCGAGGAAAAGAACAGGGAGGCCTCTAAGGTTAGCGGGAAATTGCAGACCACCACCGCCGACGCTTCCACCCGCGAGTTCTTTTCGGTAGGTTGAAAGTAGTTCCACAGCCTTCGCTTGGAGGGCTTCTCGAGCTTGATCCAGTCCACTTCCAAGTGTCCGTTCGACGGCTTTGTGGCTGAAAAAGGTAGCAATCGCTTGCTGATCCGCCGATGCATAGATATCTGCTAGGTTCTGCGTAGTAGGCAGCGCCAAGGTCAATACTCGAATTCTGCGCTCACCGTTGCAGGTCGTGTGGAGCACGGCGGTCTGCAGGCAGACAATGGGCTTGTTGACGGTCTCATCGATCGCAACTTCAACAACGTACGCCTGGTCACGAGGGAAGGCTGGGAAGGCGCAGAGATCGGAGCTGCGATTGAAGAAGTTTCCATAGAAAGTGCTCATGCGCAAACCAGTGGTAGCACGGACACGGAGCACAGCCTCGAGGCCGATCTCCGAAGACAGGTAGTCGGAAAATTCGCGCGCAAATTTGATCGCATCCTCGCTACGGGCAGCATTCCATCCACGGTAGTAATATGTTTGGCCACCGGTGTATCTGGGAAGGTTGCTGAGCGAAGCCACATCTTGGTACTGGGATGAGAATAGAAACATGTCCACAGACACTTGTGCCTTAGAGCACTCCACGGCAAAGCTCTTGTAGAAGCTGTTCGCAGTCTGGAGCAGGCTGTTCTCCTTGCTCGTTCCTAGGACCTTCGGGTCTTCTCGCATGGTCAAAGCGCCATGGCCAATATTAGGCAAGGACGAGGTGAGAACAGTCATCTTGCCTCCAACTGGGGAAATAAGCTTGTATCCGGCACGCAAGGCAGATCCCATCGCGCAGCCATTATTCTGAGTGTTCTGGAACATCTCTTGCAGCTTGTCGAGGAAGACCTCAATGTTCTCCCGGCACTCACTGAGAGCCACCAGAAGATCTCCGGGAATTGGGAGGAAAGGCTCGTCCAAGTCACTGACGACCAGCATACGTGGGTCAGAAACGTCTGAGCCATCCCGAGGAATGCTAAAGTAGTGAAGGCTAGAGTCAACGGCAACGAAACCAAGTCTCGTCCGTCGGTCCGCGTTGGGAATCCGGTCCAAGCTTTCCTTAATACACCGAGCACTCGTGGCCAGAAGACCATTCGTAACCGACGAATAGCTCACATCGATCAGGAAAAGATAAACAAGCGGTTGCGGAGGGCGAACCATGTATTCCTGGGGAGCGACGAATTCCACCACTGCGTGGTTGAGGTCGGATCTCAATGACCTGTCCGCCGGTTTCTGAAGAGTTGTGTCCCAATCAAAGGCCTGGGGTACATCGTTGGTCAAATTACACATGTTGCAACGCCAGCGATGTCCATGGTCAAGGAATGTCACGAAGGGGTTGATATAGGATCGGCAGCGCCGGCAACGGGAGATGACTTGGTCTGGGATGACGGGAACCTGGTCTTCCGCATCATGGAGAGTGGCGTAGGGTTGAATCACAAGAGCAAATGGGAGCTTCGACTTCTTCAGAAGCGAGTGTGTGGTCGGAACGGCATTGAGTGTCGAGCGCACATATTTGGGAGGACAGTTCGCATAGGGAGAGGGGTAAACGCTTGTCTAAACAACAGGTTAGCGCTATCATTAGATGAGACCTAAACTTATTTATCGACACATACCCCAGGCGGCAAAACGATGGGAGGTGGAGGGTAGTCAAGCTCCGCAACATTGAACGGTTGAGTGAGCAGGTCGGTCGGGTAGAGTTGGTTGAGGGGAACTGCTCGTGGAGCCGGGGGAGCCTGGGGAACTGGTTGGGGTGGCATAAGGTGAGGATCCGTTACACCCATAGCATTAAACTGCTGGGTCATTGTTGCGACGCCCGGGGCAACTGGCGGAGCATATCCTTGAGCCATTTGGGAAGGATCAACCCCATATGCAGGCTGCTGTTGCGCTTGAGAAGGGTATGCTCCATAACTACCGCCGGCCGGCGGCTGGCCACCGAGGGCAGCATTGGCGCCAGACCCGAACTCAAAGGCCTCCCCAGCATATGCTCTCTTCTTTTTCCCACCAGCATGGCCGTGTGGAGCGGGAGCTTCCCCAGGCTGCTGAACAGGGGCTCCATACTCAGCGGGCTGCTGTCCGTACCCTTCCTGGGGAGGGTAGCCCCCTTGTGGAGATGCCATCTGGATTTATTATGCCTTTTAGGTCGGGATCACTCAGTTAATTTGAATCTCGTCCGGCGGCGTTCTCGGAAGAGGGATGGGAATTCCGGTCGCGTAACTCGGTACAGGCTTCGCTCTATCGGAGAGGTCAATGTTTCGGTCACGGTAGATGGGGCGGGTAATCTGCATACTAATAACCAGAAGACAAAGGACGCATCAACAAAATGGGCGAGGTAGGGATTGAGGAGGGGGATTGTGGGAGTTGAGGCGGGTGATAAGATGCAGCCAACCTTGAAGTTGAGGTCGGGTTACGGTGGCCTTTGCGTCTGCGCCAATCAGAATGCCCCGCAGCTTAACCGACTCAACCATGGACACATGCATCCGAGTCAACTCAGCCTCAACCTGGTTATGAAGAGGAAGCGATGGTCAATGTGTATAGAGAAGGGTGGAAGCTGGTCCTAATTGTGTCTGGAAACCGAATCATTGCCCTTCTTGTCTTCCACCCCGTTTTTGATCTCATCACATTGTCTGCGGTCGTATACAATGTGGTGTGCGGTGCTAGAGAGCCAGCTCAGTGCTAATATGCATACTACTATCCAGTGACCCATACCGTGAATGGAAATGTCGATTAGGATATGTAGGGCCCCACAATGTCGATGTAGCGTGATACATCATCTCTATTATAAAAAAAAAAAAATTAACTGTGTTGTTAATATACCCGTGCAAGTATATAGACCCAAACACAAGCAAAGCCCTTTCAATTAGAGTTAACGTGGTATGGTATCTGGTGTTGTCACGAATAAAAACCATCAGGCTCTAGCTTATCCCATCGGCAGCAAATCAGTCCCAAAGCCAATAGATGGGAATTAATAGGTGAAGTCCCTCGAAGTTGTCTCGTTGACTGAGCAAAGACGGTTCTTTATTGTTGAGGGTTGCCGTGCCAACGCTCGCACCACCACGTAGCTCCATTTCAATCTCTCCTTCACATAGCGCTCTCTCTTGATCCGGCAACTTGTGCTTTTCTAGCATTTCTTTCAGCATCTTTGCGCCTTTTTTCTTTTCTGTTTATTTCTTTCTTTCTCACTAGCACTCGGCTTTGGCTTTCCCTTCTCAGGTTTGAGCAATTGACGAACGCCGCCATTGTTTCGCCTCTGTTAGCGCTACAAATTATTCCTGCGATTTTAGACCCTCGGATCGTTGATATACTTCGCTCACAGCCCGCTATACCGATGCTCCGATAATAGGCTGCGAGAGACCAGGACCAGAAGAATACAAGGGACTGCGGTACGGCGAACCTTCATTGTTGTACCTTGAGAGCTTGAACAGATTGTTTTGCACAATGAGCGTACGAGTAGTCGCCCGGGTTAGACCACTGTTAAAGTCGGAGAGGGATGTCGACGTTATCCTTTACACAGGCTCCAAGCATAGTCTATCTAGCAAGGCGGATCGAAAGAGCTCCCAGGACACGTCAAAGCTAGCTGCGCTGAGAGATAGGGATACGCTCGTACGCATTCCGAATGCGAAGAATGAAAATGAGGAGTACTCTTTTCAATTCAACGCAGTTTACGAAGCGGCTGCGTCTCAACAGGAGCTCTTTGAGGCGGAGGGTTCGTGATGTGCTGCCTGATTTCGGATTCATGGTATACTGACAGGATTGGTAGTTTCTCCCACAATCAAGCACCTATTTAACGGCTTTGATGTTACCCTCTTTGCCTACGGAGTCACTGGAACGGGGAAAACACACACAATGCGAGGCGGTAAAAGTCTCGTTGAAAGAGGTGTGATTCCCCGTCTCCTGAGCAGCATATACAGACGGAGCCGCAAGACGGAGAGGGGTAGCGACGGGCAAAGTTCAGTCGGTGTCTCCTTGAGCTACTATGAAATCTACAATGATAAGGTCTTCGATTTGTTTGAGCCGCCAGAAAAGAGAACCTTGGCGGGGCTGCCGCTTAGGGACAACGGTGGGAAGACCGTCGTCGTAGGCTTGACGGAGAGGCCATGCCATACATTGAAAGAGTTTGAGACCCTGTATGACCAGGCAAATAGTAACAGATCTACCTCCGCTACTAAGGTTTGCTCCCTGATACCTCGGATGACTGGAAGTTCGCAACTCCGCTGACGACACACAGCTAAACGCACACTCGTCCCGATCCCACGCTATTCTCTGCGTAAAGGTCGCAGTCACCACCGGAGACCAAACTCGTACCAGCACTGTTTCTGCCATTGATCTTGCTGGCTCGGAGGATAATCGTCGAACGGAAAATGACAAGGAGCGCATGGTAGAATCCGCGAGCATCAACAAGAGCCTTTTCGTCTTGGCCCAGTGCGTGGAGGCAATTACCAAAAAACATCAACGGATCCCATACCGGGAGTCCAAGATGACCAGGATTCTCTCATTAGGTCAGAACAATGGGCTGACTGTAATGATCCTGAATCTCGCCCCTGTCAGATCGTACCACCTGGACACAATCAGCTCTCTCAATTTTGCCAATCGCACCAAAAAGATCGAATTGCGTGAAGTGGAAAACGAGCCAATATTCAAAGGACCTCCGAGGCCTGCAGCACGGGCCTCAGTCGCAAGCTCCCTACGACAACCTCTCCGGCCATTGACAGCGTCTGTTAATGTAAACCTCGCTGCTAATAAAGATAAAGATTCTTCGAAACCCGGCGAGGCCAAACCGGTAAAAGCATTCAGCGTATATTCAGACAAACCACGTCCAAGGATCTCAGCTCAGTTCAAAAAGCCCGAGATCCCCAGCCGACCTTCACTGAGCTCTGACCTACCCGGATCACGCTCCGCAAAAAAAATTCGCCTTGCACAACGGCCAAGCGTTCCTCAGAAACATCAGGAGGATATCTCTTCCAAGATTGAGGAACTAGTGGAGAAGAAGGTCGAAGAGATACTGGCCGTACGCGCGATCAGCGAGAAATCAAGACAAACGCAAGTCCGCGAACTCAACGAACAGGTCCAACGACGTCTAGAGCAGCTAGAGCAACGTATTGAAGGGTCCGAAGATACTAGGGCAGAAGGTCTATCCTACCTACTCATGGCAAAACAGCACCAAGGGCGCGGGGAGGACTTCTCAGCTCTGAAAATGTACCAGCTGGCTCTTCCATTCTTCCCCGAGAACGAGAAGCTTGTCGCAAAAATCAACAATCTGAAACAGCGCACAATGAACAACTCCCGCCAGAGCACAGAATCAACCAGCTGCCCCGGGTCAGAGGCTAAAAAGGGACTGGGCAGTATGCTGTCTCTGCCGTCATCGAAACAAGGCCTCAAACGACCGGCCGAAGGTGTCGATGCAGATTACGAAGATCACGGCTCATATGTAGCGGAGTCGGACCAAGATTTCGAAGAGACCTCCAATCTTAAGCGCATGAAGCGCACAAAGACTCGAAAAAATAACCTCGAACTGCAGTTGGATTCCGCAGATGGCGAGGACTGCGTCCCCTCGCCTCGAACAATCCACCTCCTCTCCATCATCAACTCCCGTGACGTCGGCAAAATCAAGCTCCTGAAAGGCGTCGGCGCGAAAAAGGCAGAGGCCATCGTCGACTGTCTCTGCGAGATGGACCTGCATCAAGAGAGCTGCGAGGATAAGGAGACCCAAGTCCATATCAACAGTCTCGCGGAATTAAGCAAACTGAAGGGCTGCGGAGTGAAGACGGTTCAGAGCATGCGTACCGGTATTTTGGTATAGACAGAGAAACGTTAACATTGCATTTTGAAGCACTAGAGACACTTTTTGATTTTCTCGTCTTGGTTTTGCTTTCTGTTTACATGGCATTCCCCATATATTGCGATGGTTGTGTTTACTTGCTAGTTTTATTCTGCATCTGCATGATACAAGGTGCATTTCTTATGCATTGGTGCATCTGTACTATTGAAGCGAGGGCGTTGTGGCGCTTATAGCCAATATATATTATGCATGATTTGGGCCCTGCAGTGAGTGGTCCAGGGCATTTTCGAATCTTCATCCATACATTTCAGCCTCTAAAGAACTAAAGAGGGAGGGTATCTTACGTTATTGTTCATACCAACGAGATATCCAGACACTATACCCTGATACCAAGGCCCCAACCCCCATGAGGAACAACCGCCCTAGCAACAACATACAAAATAAGCCCTACAAACATACACGCCGCACAAAACAACTCAACCCCCAAATAACTATCGTTCAGCGGGTCTGGTAAAAGCGCCCCGCCTATCGGTGTCCCTGTCAACGCCGCAAAAGCCGCAATGGCAAAGTACGTCCCGCTGCGCACACCGATTTCTCGGATTTCTGAGATCTGCGCTATGAGAGCGGGAGCTAACGAGACGGCGGAGCCACTGCTGAAACCGTAGAGTACTGCGAATGCTATTGCGGTGCCGTCGCTGCGGGAGGGGAGCCACAGCGCTAGGACGAGAATTATAGATACGATATTGGTAAGTATCATTAGGTTGAAGCGGCCGAGGTAGTCGGCTAGGTAGGGAGGAAGAACGCGGCCGAAGACGCTATACAATGGGAAGATGTGGTTAGGGTTGGACTTGGATAGAAACTGGAAGAGGTATGTATGGAAGTGAGACTAACCTCCCCGCACTGAGAATGGGGATTAGATACGAGGCTAAGTAGCTTGATGTGCCATATCGTTGGGCCTGGGTAGGAATAAAGGCGAAGGGGAGAAATAGCCCCCAGTATAAGAAAAAGGTTGCTGCACTGGTCAGGACGAATGAGATATCACGGAGGGGGCGGATGAAGTCGTAGGGCTGGCATAATGGCGTCTTCTTCTGGTGTTTTAATCTCGAGGAGACGGTAAGGTTGGTGATAATGAGGAGGAAGAGGCTAGTGAATGCGCAGATTCGGGTGGCCCATCCAAAGTCGATAGCCGGTATGATACGAGTCACCATGATTGGGAAGATGATCCCTCCAAAGCCAGAGCCGCTGGCTGCAACACCGAGAGCGAGAGCGCGACGACGCCGGAACCAGGTGTTCACGGAGGTTATGGTGATATTGAACAGAGCGCTTGTGCCAATGGGGCTACAGATACCCTGCGCCAGGAGGAATTGATAGTATTCTGTCGAGATGGAGATCATCATCAGCCCGAAAACGTGGAAAAAAGTGCCTGCTATGAGAATCCATCGGGGTCCGAAATTGTCGAACAGGACTCCCACGAAAGGTCCCTGGTTTGGGTGTCAGAATCAGTATGTTGGCAACTATGCTGGATCATGTATACACACCCCGAAGAACATCATGAATAATTCCAATGAAGTGATCCATGCGATTGCACTCGTATCCACATCTTTGAGCTGGTGGGCTTTATAGTAATCAATGAAGACACCAATACCTATATTCGAAGCTAGGTCAACTGCAATTCTGAGGTCTGAAAGTGGCACATGAACTCACAGCAGATCCAGCCGAAGCTCACAAACATGGCGCAGAAGCCACCTACAACGGTACTCCATGCTTGAAGCCCTCCATCTGGAGGAGCATCAGGCGGAGGAGAATTTGGGGGTGGTGCCTCCCGAGGTCCACTTCTGACTTCAAGCTTCTCGTGGTCACCATCCACGGCGCCATTCGCAATGGCTGTAGTTTCTATGTGCAGGTCCTGTTGTTCGTCTGGCGTTCTATCATGTAATTGTATCTCGATGTCGCTGTTTGCGGTATGGCGAGGTGTATTAGGCGAATCATCCACGGCCACGGTATCGCTGCTAGACAGGTTATGCATTTTGACCCTGCAGCAAGAGCGTTGTGTTCATGACAAGGAAGGACGAGCTAACCACAGTGGAGTGACAAAGTGGAAGACCGGCGGCTTCATTGCGCATCCGGAAGCAGCGGAATGTTCGGCCTGGAATACTACCTTACCTTAAACTCTGAGATACCACATCCCTTGCGAAGAGATATGATTCGATGCTAATCTCTGGAACCGAAGTCAGGGTTGGATTCTTCAGCATTGAGCGGGAGTTCGAGACGCTGTTCTGACAAAACAAGCCATTTATTGTCTGCCACCTGCGCTCGGAAATTGCAATTGTTTAAATTGTACTTCGCAGGCAGTTATATGGCAAAGAGAAAGATCAGGGCTTAGAGAAACCTATTTTTTTAAGCCTTGCTCTTAAGTCAGACCTTCCACTGCTGTGTTGAATCGACTGTGATGAGCCTCTCCCAACGTTCCTCGATGTCTACTAGACGCACATCTCTGGGTCTTCACGTTGACTGTAGCGGGGGAGCTGCACGTCGCTCCTTCAATCCTTGCTGGAAGTAAGCCCACGCCCCCCGAGAGTTAGTAGATAAAGTGAACAGAAAAAGAATATAACCGAACCGGCCAAAGTAAACAAAATGAAGATTGGCTGAGTATGCCACCACATGGGCCTAAATGAAATGTCTATAATACATTGATCCTGCAATAAGTCAAATACAAAATGGGCGCTTTGATACGAGAAATCAAGTGCTGAACCTTGCTTTAGCTTGTCTGCCCTGGCTTCTCAAATATCACCTTTCCCTCCTTAGTGAGGACGGCAATATTCTGGCTGACGCCTTTAATTTCTTGTTCAATAGCCTCAACCGACCTTGAGCCAGGTGCGTTGCTGGCTGCAGATTGGTCTGCATCGGGGGTTTGCTGCTTCGCGTCTGGTGCTGTGGGGAGAATTGTGAGGCCTCGGGGTGCACTAGCGAGTTCATTAACCTCGCGGGTGGTCAGAATCTCGTTAACCCGAGCTCCGCGGGATTGTAGAAGGACGGTTGAGGGGCCATCGAATTGAAGAAACAACCTGTCTCCCCAGATCGTCATCCGAGACCATGTCCGGAGTCTATGGAATATCCTCATGACTGTTTTCCATGAATCTGTCTCCGACATAGCTTTGATGAATTGGGTGTTTTGAAGAAAAGTCGGGAGGTTTTTGAGGCCAGGGACCTGAAATTTCAAGGTCGTTGACTTGAAGCGGTAAGGGCGAGGGGGGTTGGGACCCATGGAGTAGGCCACGACGTTACTTCGAGGTTTTAGCAGCCGCAATACCAGAAGACAGGCTCGGCTTAGACATACCTAGGGTGGACGATATATTGTTCGCCTGCCTTCAACTCAACGGAGTATAATTGGCCGCTCCCAACTAGCGCGAGCAATCCTCTTCCGGTGACCTCGGAGCTACCCCAATGAGCCATGCTCTTCATAAATTAGCCGAGTTCCTTTCAACGAACGTAACCGGGTGTACAAACCAAGCTTGTGTTGATTGTCGGTCGGATAGTCAGCGAGTGACCAGTCCATGCCAGCAACGCCCGTCTCTGAGCGACCATCCAATCCACGGAGCCATTGAGATGGACGACGGCGAACGATGTGACAGGAGATCGAGTAGAAATTAAGGCAGTGACGGCGCTAGCAGAGGAGATCTACTTGACGTTAATCAATTTCCTGGTTTTCTGGGCTGAGGGAAGAGAAGCACCTTTTGATATAGAAATGGCACGCCAACAGGAGCTCGCCGAAAGGGTTTTAGGACACTCAAGGTTGAAATCACCTATAGCAGCACCAGTCAGTCAAAGCAGAAGCAGGAACACGACCTCCAATAGTCTTACGTTATCAGCCTTCCCACCCAGTCCTACCAGGGTTCCCCGCTGTGTGTAGAGGTTCTGCGAGGCCGAAAGCGAAACCGATAGTAACGAGTACGGTGCTCCGACGACATCGAATCGCGCATCTGTATTCCCTCTGAATTAGTAAGGACTATTTCACATTCTGTAAGAGGATCGCGCACCGGCAGTCTCTGCAGAGCTAGGGGTGTCAACAATGGGCAAGTTACTCCCATTGACCCTCGCTGGTCGCTCTGAGGGTGTAGCACGGATCTGGACGTATCTTGCTTGTGCTCCGCGATGCAATGACGCAGGTTGTCGCGTTTGACGAGGGAGGACTCGGGCCCATGTGAGAGGCCTCACACCTTGCCTCAGGGGTTGGGCCATTGCGATGTCTGAAAGACTGCCCAAGGAAAGGGAGTTGAGAGGCAGCAACTAGGAAAAATGTCTGTTACTGCTTCTCCTCCCACGGTAATTCTTTCTTGAAGGGCCGGGGATTTGCGCTTCCAAATCAGGGAAAGCGTAGGGACCAGGCTTGGCGCGCGAAGTACACGGACGATGGAATCCTGCAATGAATGCCTACAATGAGTGTCACTATCCTTGCGCGTTTTGTAGAAAGAACTTCTCAGCATACTGCCAGTACCGAGCGTCTCCAACTATTCATCACAACGCTAAGAAGGTAGAAGCTGGAAATCTATGCTGCCTGATATATCAGGCATATCGGAAAAACCAGGGCCCCGAGCTGTTTTGCGGATCCTAACTTTTTCCCAAGCAATGATGATTGAAGATGACAAGCAGTGACACCGGGCCGGTGACTTTGATGCACCTCAAAGTAGGACATATATTCTTATATTTCCGATAATTGGATATTCCCCTATACCTCCCGAGTCATGGCGGATTCCTCAACCTCCGCCCCAGCTTCAGGCGAGACAGTGAAGAGCGCGCCCAAGCCGCAGAACCCAGCTATGAGAATGATGGGTGAGAATTATTACGCTCCTTAGTTGTATAGGAGCTAGATTGCTAACCCGCGCCGGCATTAGGATTGCCCAATTTTCGCTTCAAACTCCCCTCCCGGAACTGGATGATTTTTCTCACTATAACCGGCTCCTTCACAGCAGCTCTAGTCTACGACCGCAGAGAGAAGCGCCGCGCGCAGAAGAAATGGTGTGATCTAGTCGCTCATCTATCAAAAGAGTCCCTACCGGTTGAAGAAACGAGACGAAAATTGACCGTGTTCTTGGCCGCGCCTCCCGGCGACGGGATACGGAACGCCCGCGACCATTTCAAAGAGTACGTTAAGCCGATTCTTGTAGCCGCTGCGCTGGATTACAATGTTATCGAGGGGCGGAGAGAAGGCGATGTTAGGGCTGCGTTTGCAGAGCAGATTCGCAAGCAGAGACGGCGGGCTGGCGAGCCGAGTACCGTTGTTGAAGAGACTGCTTCTACTGAGGATGTCATTGCTGAGGCGAGGAAGAGTATCGGAGTGCGCGATGAACCCGGTCCAAAAGGAGACCTTGTTATTGGCCGTCATACTTGGAAGGAGTACATCCGCGGCCTGCATGAGGGTTGGCTTGGACCGCTTGACCCTCCCCAGACAGCACCTGAAGAGCCCCCTATTGTTGAAGTCCCTGAGGTGACCACTGCGGGAAACACAGACGCTCAACCTGTATCAGATCAAGCGGAGGAGAAGAAGGAGGCAGAGAAGAAAGAAGAGGAAAAGAAGCCCGAAAAGCCTAAAGGACCAACCCCAGCTTATATCGCCCCAGTCGACTACTCCTCGCAAACCCCCGCCAAAACCATCCCCCAAACTCTCGACGGTTCCGCTCCGATTGCCTTCCCACACCTGCTCGGCTTCCTAAATACCCCCATCAGGATCTACAGATACTTAAACCAGCGCTATGTCGCCGACTCAGTTGGCCGGGACGTCGCAGCCGCCGTACTCGCTTCCTACGCACGTCCATACGCTGAGGAGTCCTCCTTCGGCTCAGACCCAGCCACCGACGCTGCGCCCCCTAACGCCATTTCACCAGCAATTTCCCCAGACAGCTCGCTAGGCGGCTCATTGTCCTCCGGAACCTACGAACAGCAATCTCAACTCGAAAACGAAGAGCGCGACTGGCACAAATCCGTCCACAAAACGGACGAGTCGAACCCAGACAAGGAGCGAGAATGGATAAATGATATCGTCCTAGACCACCGCATCGCAAGCCGTATGCAGCGCTTCACCCTCTCTCCCGAAGAGGAGGCTCGCGCGCAGCGCATCGATCAGGGAGTCGAGTACATTCTCGGCGAGGAACGACCTCCAACTCTTCCATTTTGGCAGCAGGTATGGATCAAGTATGGCTACGGGGAGGACCCGGAGCTCGCTAAGAGAAAGCCCATCCTTGGTAATATCGATGGGGAGGACGGCGCATAAAGCCTTTTTTGAGGTTGGTCGTTAAGTTGTGGTGAGCCGTTTTGTAATGATATTCTAGATGGTTGGAGGAACTTACGTTCATATATAGACATTTGGCTGGATCCACGCGGAAGGATAAGAAGAGCTGTATCATCACTCCTACATTGTACAATAATTCATGCATGTTGTGTTTCTACTAGAAATCTCGTACTTGGGCCAACCCCGTACTTTTTAAGCTTTTGTTAGAAGCTGGGTATCATGTCAGTAATCGCTGAAAAACACAACTATATATCCAATATCATAACACAGCAGAAAATGAATAGAGCATTCCCATGTTTTATTCTTTGTCCGTTATCATGTTGCACGAGAAAACGATCATGTCGACTCTATCGCAGTGGTCAGAGGCAGAAGCAGCTCGTGAGGAATGTAAACAAGCCAGCCCAAAAAGTAATTCAAGTGACTATCCCGAACAGAAAAGTAGACAACAATTCATTCTAAGTCCAGTCATTCAATTATAATTCTCCGGGCTCGAGTGCTCGTGTTTGAAGTCGGTATATTGAAAATCCAGCAGGCCCATAATTGTAGGCCCTTCAGGCATATAAGCCCCCAAAGCTGGAGCGTAACTCACAGTAGGCATCAAAAATTGTCCGCGTACAGGCGCCGACAGCTTCAGAAAATCCTGCAACAAATTGTGGAGACTCCACTTTCGAGCTCCATATTGAAGGAGACTCCCTACTTGATTTAGAAAGTCAACGGCGCGCTCATCGCACTGTAGACAATCTCCAAGTTCTAAAGGCGGCGGAGTAGGGCAGTCGGACGGGGCCTGGGGTATAGCTGGGACGGGGCTCACAAGGCGGTCGAAACCTTGGCTGAGGATGTTGGTGAACTTTCGACTGATTTGATAGACACGTTGAAGGTCGAGAGAAGTCATCACAAACAGCCAGGTTGGATTCTCAAGTATCTGGTGAAGCAGGCGGACGTAATCTATGCAGCGGTTGAATAAAAGTAGTTTGCTATAATCGCAGGGTGGGAGATGACGCGTTGAAGGTGATAGAATAATGATGGTTGTGTATAGAAGCTCCAAGCGATATAGGATAGGGAGAAATTGAGATGAGTTCTTTGGTGAATTGTTGAACCATTCAGTCGCCTGCGAGCAAAGTACCCAGGTTGATGCCGGAGTCTGAGAGGAGGATCCGATCGCAGTAATATAGTTTTCCTGATAAGCTGCTGACAATATGCGTCTAATTTTGACCACGTTCCAGGCTGGCTCTGCACTGCGAGAAAATATATAACTCTGATCTTCTCTATGGGATGATGGGAGAGCGACATTTACGGAATCGTCGGAGAGCGAGAAGGTTCTATCCAGGGCTGCGCTCGTGGCCCTACAGATCATCCAGTTAGCGCTCTATCAACACAAGTTGGCCGAATTGGGAAAGTAGATACCTATCAAGAGAGTAAACACAATGAAAAACACGACGCCGGAGATCCTGCTGTTCGGCGGAGAGCACAGCTTCTTCATGGTGATCTTGGTGTAGCCCCAGATCGGCGAGTACCCTGGTCGCCATACCTACAAGATACCAGGTCCGAAAATGGGCTGGGTCGACGAGGGAATACTGAGCAAGAAGCATGATCGCCTGGATCCCAACTAAGGTTCCAGGGCGAAGGACCTCTTCGGTGTACTGTAATGCCTCTTGGACAAGAGACAGAGCCTTCCGGTGATTGTTGTCCATTGATGCATTGGACATGGAACCATAGGCAGTGGCTAGCACCATTCGCATGATCCAATTGTCGAATGGTTTCGCGAAGTGGGCGCCATTCTGGTAAACAGTATCAACCGAGGCCCAGAAGCTTGTTTCGTGAAAGAAGGGCAGCTGGATGAAGAAGGTATCAAAATAATGCTGTATAAGCGGAGTGATCTCGGATCGAGGTGGTAGCGGCCGTGGGGATGATCTTGGGATCTGTTCGCCAAGAGCAACAGATAGAAGCAGATTGGCAAAGGAGGTGTTGGATGTAATCCCTTGAAAGTCTCTTGAGGTTGCATTGACAGACCTAGATTGGAAGTCAGTAAAAACAGCATTCAGTGTTTCCAGAGAACAACCGACAGGAAGCCAAAGTCCCCGACGAGGTCGTCTATGTTTGACACCTCCTGGCGATGCGCGTGAGCGATAGGCCCTGCAGACGAGGTTGAAGTTATTGAGCTTTCACGGATAACGCCTCCTTCACCAGCAGCTAGCAATTCTTTGCGCTGGCGGAGCTCTGCGGTTCTTTTCTCGAGTCGTTCACAGTAGGTTTCCAAAGAACCAACATAGCTTCTCTCTTTTCCTCGGGGGAATTCATCGCTGCTCGAGCAAGTGTCTGCTTTCCCTGCTCTTTCGCAAGCAGAACAAGCGGGGAGTTTCCCGTCGCATTTGATCTTGGCTATTCGACACCTTGAACATGCGGCGACTGGCCGACTGACTTTGAGCAGTGGTCTATCCAAGAATGAGGAATCGGACATTCTAATTGCACATGTTCCCTACAGAGGAATCCACCTGCAGTATCAGCGTGAAACCCACAAGGTGATGCGCCAATGTTCCGCAAATCGCACATTCAAAAGCAAAGTAATTTTCAATGAAACTGGACTGTTGCAAAATCTGAATATATGTTGCTCAGTGAACATTATTCAGTCCAAGAGAGAGGGGTTTAAATAGAGATAATCGTTACGAAATACAAAGTCACTCACCACTCGAAGTATGGCTCTGCGGGAAGTTTGGATGAATGATCTGAAAGCAAGCGCCAGGATGAGGCAGTTGGGGTAAGGAGGCTGAACTTTGAAGGATCAAGAACCAGAGCCGCTCTCAGGATGGACAGAATTCAAATTCCATTGCAGATCAATGAGTATCAATAATTAAGTGAAATAACGAGAACTAGCCGAGTTTCGAGGAAGATAAGCTAGCTAAGTAGGTTTAGCTGCGAAGCACAGTGTGAGTTTCAACCACCGCTCCAGCACAAAGTCAAAGCTGGTCCAAGCATACCTGAGAGGGTCGCGCGGGAAAGCTAAGTACAACAAAACTTTAAAGAAGCCGAAATGGTAGAAATCGATACCAATAACAGATAGAAGTACGGAGTAGATGGAGCGGATTTGGACGCAGTGGAAATCCAAACTTCGAGTGGTCGTAAATTGTGATCCTCGCCAAACTGTAGTCTCCAGACTCTCAGAGTAAAGAAACTGCCCCGCGGATACTCATTGAGCGCTAAGTCGGATCTGTCATGTCACGAGCTCCAGGCGGGCAACGGCAAACAGGCAAGGTTTGATGCACGTGATAGCTCCCTTTCCTCGAACAACAACGCGGAAAGAAACGGTTCTGGAAATAATACGACCACCCTGTCTGCTCGCTAGGGAAATGGAGCCTGCTTTGTACTAAAAGCACTTCGTATCTATAGGCGATAACAGAGCTTGTTGTCAGAATTCAGAACAAAGCGCACGCCATTTGGATTCGAGGACATGCAGGACACCCTTTCCAGCTTCCACGGTTTTCCCCTTCACCCCACCACCCACCCCGCTCCCAAGAGCAGCCGCTGCCTAGATCCTGTTCTGGCTGCGCGTATCCGAGCCCTCCAGAAAGCGCATTGCTGGCCCTGCTCCGGCGCATTTAGAAATAAAGCATGGATTTAAACCTAGAACCAGAAGATTCCCACCCGATGATTACGTATACCTCTGTACGGGCTCATTGGCCTGCCAGTTAGTTGGGTTTAAGTTGGGGCCATCCCCCTTCATAGACACCCGACACAAGGCTTAGCTCGTAGAGTATTATTTTCTCAGTTTCATCAACCATAATTATCCGGCAATTCTTCCTGTACTTCACTGCTGTCGTGTTGTTATTATTGATTTATTCACCAGCAACTTCCGGATTTCAGCAGTTGTCGATTGAGACCTTGAGGGTGATCTGTGTCGATCGAATCGGCCACTAAGTGGACCCAGACCAAAAGGCCGACGACTGCGTCCCTTTTTCGCGACAACAACCCCCGTCACAACAACCACCAACGGTCGAAACATCTACCCAAGACCGACCAGATGCCTTGAACCCGACCGTAGGGGTCGACTGCACCTTACCTCTCGTCCAACCCTGATCCTTTTCTTTGACGACGCCGCGCATCCGAGCCTTGTTGAAAAGAGCATGACCATGTCGAAATCGCATCTTCGTCCGGTGTTTAATTCGTCTTACTCAGTCGCATGTGCCTGATGGCCTAGCCCGAAACCGTTTCTTGCAGAATAATACGAGAGAGTTCCAATCGCAACTTCAAAGACTTTATGGAATCCCGGAGGGATATCGTCTACCTTCTGACGTCCACTACCCACCGTTTCTGGCCGATTGATTATTGTACCTAAAACTCATAAACAATCATGGCGTCACCGCCCGGTCCAATTACTCAACAGCCACAGTCCACAAACCCATGGGAGACTTCTCCATCCAAAGCGCCTGAGGGGTCGAGCCCTGGCTTCGACGGTCGAATTGCACACACGCTGGCGGCATGTACCAGGTGTAGACAGGTACGCCATTTATTCCGCGTCATTATTGGTAACTCTGCTTGCCTACCCAAGCTGCCTACTAACGGCTCGTGTAGCGCAAGTCCAAATGTGATCCCGGAATCCCAAAATGCGGCCCATGCGATCGCACCAACGCACAATGCGTATATTACGACTCTGCGCGGAAGCGTACAATATCGAGGACATACATCGTCCAGTTGCGTGAAACCGCCCGCAGGCTGGAGAAAGAACTGGAAGAAGAGGAGAAGGATTTTCAACAGACCGCCGATGCAGAATTGATTGTCCGTGGAGCCGGCCGCATTCGGTTCAGAGAACACGATGAGGCTAGATATCTAGGGCCCTCAAGTGGTATCGCAATCACCCGCTTGGTCATGGAAATGGCTAAGCAGAATACCCATTCGAAAAGCATCAAAGATGTTGTTCCCGCGTCCACTGCGCAGAAGATCAAGGACGCTTTCACCCAAGAAAGCGGGAAGCCAACTTCCAAAGTGTACCCAATGATCAGCTTCATAGCCCAGCCAAATTTGCCGGTTAAACATGTAACATATCGACTCATTGATGTTTTTACTGTCAAGGGTATGTTGAGACTCCTTCACCTCGAATGTTTACCTAGTTGACTTGCTGTCCAGCGCAAGCCATGCTTCCGACGTTGCATATCCCCACCTTCCGCCAGGAGGTGGAGGAAGTGTTCAATGGTTCTAACGATCCATGCCAAAACTTTCAGTTACGAATGGTGGTTGCGATAAGTATGCAGAAAATGAGCACCGCCTATGCAGGTCTAGCGGACAGCTACTACCTCGCCGCATTACCCTTTCTCGAATCCTCCCTGAAAAGAATGGATCTCAAATCCTTACAGTGTCTGATCTTAATAGCCCAGTATTCTTTGCTGACCCCCACGCGAACCGCTGCGTACTGGGTTGTTGGGATGGCCGTGAAGCTATGCCAGGATTTGGGACTCACAGAAGAAGCGACAATAAACCAATCGCGCACTGGAAAACAATTGGATCCATTGGAAGTCGACATGCGGAGGAGGCTGTTTTGGATCACTACGTCGATGGAGTTTGGCCTCTCTCATAGTCTGGGGCGCCCAAGTTGTTACTCCGTCAGTCATGACCATATCAACGTCAAGTTCTTCGAGCCTGTGGATGATAAGTATATTACTCGCGAGGGGATACACCCCGATGCGAAACCTCTCCTACCCAAGTGTATTGCAATACACTTCTTCAAAATGCGGATTTTGCAGCTTGAAATTCGACGAACCCTGTACTTGAATAAACGGGACAGTCCAATTGACGAACATGACCCGTGGTTCTCACAAATGCTCGACAAGTTTGATCAGTGGGTAGCGTCATGCCCTACTCACGATGGGGGTAGCGGCTTGAGCGGAAAATGGTGCGGATGCTCCCCTCACCACCCCCCCGAGGTTAATTCAGACTACTTATAAGTAATATGTAGGTTCCAAGGCCGGCTGAATACCATGCTCGTTCTCCTGTTTCGACCATCCCCTCAGATCCCTGAACCGTCTGTTTACGCAGCACGGCGATGTTATGAAGCGTCTGTCTTCAATGTCTTCATGCACAGGGAACAGATCGCTACTGGGTCGGTTGATTTGACTTGGATATTCACCCAGTCGCTCTTTATGGCGTTAAATACTATCCTTTGGTCTCTTTCGTATCCTGAAATTAGGAGAGAGCACCAATTGAAAGAGGTTGAACGCAACCTCGAAGTTGCTTTAGAGGGTATTATTCAGGCCGCAGAAAGATGGCCTGGGGTAAGATCGGCCGGCATGCTCTATGAAAATCTAATCGCCGCATGCCTCAGGGCATACAACACTGAAGAATCGTTTGTCGTCCACTCACCTTCAAACCCATCTAGCCATCCGACACCATCGTCTTCTCAGGAAGTGCAAACCCCACCTTCTATGGCAAGTCCCGCCAGCACTACAGCTTCGATCCACTCACAAAATCTTCTAGCGGGCAGTTCTTCAGTCGCTGACACTACATCGGCTGGTACTTTCTCGAGGGGCGCCTCAGCCGACCCTCCCCTTCCTTTCCCACCAGCGACGACTGGACCATCTATTCCTAGCGACCCCGCCAAAGCTCTAGAGCCCCCTCTATGGGATCATAATGTCCCACCACATGCGACCCCCGAACCGCAAACTTCATTAGGCTTCGAGTTGTTTAATGATACGCTATTACCCGGTTCGGACCTAAAATTTGATCCATCTACGCCGTTTAATTCATTTCCCTCCGTTGTTCCCGGACTACCGGGCTGGGACCCTAACTTCACCCTTTCCTCCACCACCACAGGCGGTCCATTGCCATATCCGGACGCCGCAACGACTGATCCAATGAGCTGGGTTGACACTCTTGGAGATCAATACTCTCAATATTTCAACGGGGAATATCCAGCGAATCCATGGAGAGGGAGGACATTAAGCCAACAGGAACAGCTGGAATTGATGGATTCTCTAGCAGACCACATTCCAGATGTCACTACTCATCTAGCGATGCAGACCACAACAGCCCGTTACCAGTCATGAATGGGACCAGGCTAGGGGTCCTCGAATCTGTATATTTGAATTACCTTATATCAAGAGTATATGAAGTGCATTATTCTACTTTTAGAAACGCAGGTTCATCTACTAAGTACTTACTAGTTATAGCACCTCTATAGCAGAACCGCAGTGGCGAACCACAACTGGAACTCGAAGACCATTAGCATATGCATGATAGATTACATAGGCGTGAAATGTAGATACCGTAATATTACAAGCGGGCCCAACGCCTCCAAATTCCGAAACCTGAAAGGGCGCTCATCACGTGTTCACCGGCCTCTTGCCCGTCATCCAACATCTCTTTCAAGTCCCAGCTGGGTTCAGCGCAAATCAAAGGGTCATCGATCTTCCCACCACCCCCAACCCGCTGACTATCAACTCTCCGCGCTTTCGGCTTACCTCGCCATATCATCACCTTACCGACAACTCTGCTGATGTTCAGGGTAGTCTCATTGGCATGTGTGACTAAGACGGTCGTCCTTAACGTTGCTTGAGCGAACCTCGACCAGTTATCCCTCCCGATTTCGTGGTCTGAGTGCCGCAATCCGTCCCAGTGTTGCAAGATCTTTGGTTAAGGTCTTCTCCGTAGGGCTACAGGATAAGGCTGCTCAGACTTCCGCCGCCACTTTCTCATCTCTCCCTCCGCCTGAAACTTGCCCATGTCCGATCGAACCTCCTCGGCACCATTCCGGATAGGACCCCCTTCACCGTCGTCGCCTGCCCCCATCACATCTCTCAAGGACAGTATACAACCTACTATCTCTCCCGAGCAGATTCCACAGACGCCGACATCGCCTCCGTTGATGTCGGTAAGCGCTCCAGACAATGCCTCCAATTTCGCATCCTTGCAAGCATTACCTAGCCAGGCGAGGTCACAATCTGCCAGCCTCTCCTCCCCGCCTTCCTCCGCCCCCATGTCTACTCAGACCTCTCAGCAGCCGACAGCAGGTGTAACCAACTCGTTTCCGACCCCAGCCAGCAGCGTCGATCCCGATCATATTGATAAGTCGTTCTGTATAGAAACAGGAGCGCCTTCCACGACTGGTGCTAGTACCGCGCCCATTCAACTATCAAAACACAGACGAACAGACCATGACAGGAATCTGGAATCGGCTCAAGCAGGAATAGGAGTGCGAGATTTTGCACAATTGGGCGACTCTACTCACCTTCCTCATGACGATGCGATGGAGTTTGATACGGAAACATCAGGACCAGCTAATTCCAGTTGGCCCAGCTTAGACTCTTTGCAGAAAAACTTCTCATCAGCCTTCCACCTTTGCAAAAGCTGTAAGAGCTCCCCGGTCCTTGCTGTGACTGTTGCCCCTCGTGTATCTCACAATGCTCTCCCGTCTTTGCTTGGATTGAAGTCTTGTTAACACTCTTTCCCACGAATTTTTACAGCCCATATTACGACAGGACCAGACCCGTCAGTCGACCTCATCTCGCTGTATGGTTTAGGGCCTGTAGCAAAATCGGTTGCAAGAAATGACCCTGTCACGGGAGAGAAGATCAATCGGCTTCGGAAGTCATACGAGGGCAAATTGAAAGGATTAGGGCTTGCTGGAAGGAATAAACCGGTGAAACATGATCCTGCAACGCCTGGTGGGCTCATGCAGATGACGATGTGGCCCGAAGAAGAGTGGCAAAACCAGAAAGTTTTCGGCAAGGAAATAAAGGTGGCTGATATGGATTCAGCGCTATACAACCTGCAAATGAAGGCTATGAAAATGGAACCGGGCACGGTACCGAACAACGAATACTGGGAAGATGTGCTAGGTCACGACAAACCAACGAAAAATACAAGCACCGCAGAAGCCGTCAAAAAGACTGTTGCCCCCCCAAACGCTGCTCGGGCTATTACACAACCAAATGGAACACCTACAGCTGCGGAACAAGAACGAGCTCGCCCGAGCCGTGGTCGCAAGAGGAATTATGATGATAACAGTTTTGTGGGATACGGTGAGGGTTTTGCGGACGATGATGACGAGAGTGCATTTTATTCGAATGGCGAAGGGGGTGGAAAGAAAAAGCGAAAGAAGGTATGTGTCCCCGATGCTCCCTGCTGACTGATACTAATATCTTCTCTTTTAAAGGACCATGTTTCGAAGATCCCTGCTCCTCCAGACAGAGGGGGCAGCTATGGCGTAGGTATGTTCGGGATCGGAGCGAGGTGAGCGGCTGGCACAGGATCGGAATCGGAATCGGAATCGGAATCTTTGCGGGCCAAAAAAAAACTTCTACATATTTTCACCCCCCGTCTATGTTTTCTTTTACTATGCTTTATGCGAAACTTCGTTACAGATTCACTCCAGGGGCGCGCGTTTCCCTTAAATGCGGCGGAAGGACATGATCTGCAGAACTCGAAGGCATTCTTGGTTGTGGGCTTTATTCTCAGTACATTTTTTTTTTTTGCATCACGGTGCTGGATATACCCGGCTTACTTGATCGGACGGCGTTTGGCGGTTGATTCATTCACGGAAGGTCTCTTTTGGCTGCTTTGCCTCTTTTGAGCGGCAGAAACATCAAATGCTGTAATGTTTTCATCTTGTGTTAATGGATCCCAAATCCGTTGGTCGGACTTGCTTGATTTTCTATTTTGTCTCGACGCATTACGATAGCGAAGGACGTCTATTCAGAGCTGCTTGATCAGCAACCAGTACAGAGCAAGTCGATAGAAATCAAACATCTCTATCAATCATATCTATATAGACATATTCCACTAGCACGGAGTACTACCGTATCTCCATCTGGGTCTCCAGACTCCAGACTCCAGAGAAGGCAAAGTGGGACTTGTCCGCGGACCCAACCGCAACCATAAATATCATCCACCTCCCATCATCCTACCTGCTCCTCTCAACCACAACCCACCACTGCCACCACCTAACTCCTACTCCCCTCCCATAACCAACAACCGCCAAAATGGCAACCCCCTTCGAGAAAACGTTCTCGCTAATCGACGCCGCGCACGCCCAAGACCCTAAGCATGTCACCCTGCCGCAATCCCCCACCCCAATCCCCTACGAACTACACTACGCCAACAAAATGACAAAATACCTATCCCAACGCTTCCCCACAGCCTCGGACACCCTCCGTCTCGCCGTACGCGCCCAACACCTCCGACGCTGGGAAGTCCCCCGCTCCGAATTCCCTGCAACAAAGATCGGGTACCACAGCTGGCGGAGCCACCTCGCGCGCCGACAGGCGGAGATAGCGCGGGGACTCTGCTTGGAGGGCGGGTATGCGGAGGCTGTCGCAGAGAGGGTTGCGGCGCTTGTTAGGAAGGATGGGCTTAAGGGTGGTGAGGATGAAGACGTGCAGGTTCTTGAGGATGTGGCGTGTCTTGTGTTTTTGGATGATCAGTTGGAGGAGTTTCAGAGTGGGTATGAAGAGGAGAAGGTTATTGGGGTTTTGAGGAGGACTTGGGTGAAGATGAGTGAGAGGGGGAGGGAGTTGGCGCTTGGGATGGAGTTGGGTGGGAAGAGTAAGGAGTTGATTGGGCGTGCTCTTGCTGATGATGCTTCGAGTTGATTTGATTTAAGAGGAGGGGGAAGATGGATGGTTGGTTATATGAGGATGGATTTTTTTTTTCAGTCTTTTGGTGGGGTTGTGCTGGTAGTATCATTATATTTTTTGGGTCATTACTATTGTACAGAGGGGTGGACTTTTTATGTCGTCCAGGTCATGATAAGATGCGTTGAGATGATGGAGAAAACCGGGGGAGGTCATGATTCCCCGGGCCCTCCATTGATTAACCTCACCAATCCAATCGCCGCCCCAGCAGCAACACCTCCCACAACAACCATCTGAATGCCTCCTTTAACTCCGGCAAGGATATTATCCCTCCCTCTCCATCCCCGCACAACACCAGTCTTAATATACCCAAAAACAAGCAACGTGACCGCCATAATCGCAACGCTGCAATAAAGCGCAACAAGCACCTGGTTAAGAAAGAAGTACGGGACAAGCGGGATGAACCCGCCGATGAAGTATCCTAGGGCTAGAGTGATGGCGCTCGTCCAGGCCTGGTTACAGTCTGGTTCTGACTCCTTGTGGTGGAAGGTGATGAGGAATTCGCGGAGTCGGTCAGGGGAGGCATGGAGTGAGGCATTAATAGTATCGATTGCGTCCTCGGGGACACCGTGCGAGGCGAAGATATCATAGACTATGGCTGCTGTTTCGGAGGGTGATGAATTGATGAGGTCTGTTGTTTCGCGGACTGTGGCTTGGTAAGACTCTCTACTGAAAGTTAGTCGCTTGATTTAATCAATGATTATTGGGGATCAGTTGTGCATACGCTTCACTCTTCGCCCCGACGTATCCTCCTAAACCCATGGAGATAGCGCCTGCCGCCAGCTCAGCTAGTCCACCAAGCACGACGACCTTTGTATTTCCCAGTGCTGAGAGACCGGCACTCAAGGCAAAGGGGACCGTCAGACCATCCGAAAGACCGAGAATAGCATCCGAAACAATACGGGGGTCGATGCGTGACCGTGTGCTGCTACTCCCTGTGCTTTCGATATCGTAGTTGGAGGATGATGGTGAAGAATCGCGGAATGTCCGATATGATCTAGACCGTTGACCTTCCACGTCGTGGTCCATGCTTTCATTGCTGTTCGTGATGGTATCAGAGTCGTCGTCGTCTGTAGCAAGCTGTGGTTTTCCTATGCAACTGTTAGCTTCACTCTGTAGCTGGTTCTTGTGTAGGGCTAACGAACTATAGCTTGGTTGTGTTGGTTTCGCACGTCTCTCTGGGAATAACTTTTGCTTAAGGAATAAGAGGGCCATTTCGTATCTCCGTTTGCTATAGCCGTTTGTTTGTTTTTGAAAGCAGTTCCTAGGGACCCTTTTTTTTGGTTCGCAAGCTGATAGAAGTGTCCGAATTAGGAAATAAGGCGTGTTCCAGACTCCTGACGTCACCGCGCTAGAGTCAACCTCCAATGTCTTAGCACCAAAGCTCGAAAATATAGCGATTAAGAGTCGAGTAGATTATAGAAACCTTGAGCAACAATCAAGCAGCAGGAGGAAGATATTTATCTTCACCCTTTTGCTTAACTCCGAGCTATGCGCCTTCGATATTTAGCAAATGTTCTTTTTTTCCTCGTCCCCACTCCACCAATCACCGTCGACAGAATGGTCAGCGCGCCATGATCTGCTCGAAGCCTCGAACACCACACACAAGGGCAGAGAGCACACGGACAAATCAGTTCGAGGTGATTGGTTGTGGCCCTGGATGATTACATTTGTGTGCATCGTCAATGGTCAGCGCTCTTGATCTGAGTTTTCGGTATTCTGCAGCTCGGGCTCGGAGTTCTTGAATAATCAGGATTTAGGACTTAGGGTGGGATAACCTCAGAGACGGTGAATATGACAACAGAAATATAAGACCGACTCGGACGATGATCTTATTGTTGGCGTGCTTAAGCAAGAGCTCATCAAGGACGAAGCGCAAGCCGGAGACGACCTAGGTCTATACTGCGTACCACTGTACACTGGCACAACCGAAGAGTCATACAGCATACTACCCAGCATCGATCCACTCAGGAGCCACCAACGGGCACATTATTTCAGGCGAGAAGGGCCTTGCCCTCTATCTGGATTGGCATGGAAGAATCCATTGTCATTTGGACTAGAGCCACCAAGGACCTGAGCATTGTCGCTGCGGGCCTTATCTTTTTGTCTTATTATCTAACGTTAGCCGCTGAGCAGTTTCTAAAACCTTGTCAATAGCTTACTGCTTCTTGTCAGACCTCGAGACGGGAGCCATTCTGTTTCCTATTCGGACACAACATGGATGTGCAAGGCGCGCTGTCGCAAATCAATGGACGCCACTTTGATTTGCTTATCTAGGCATTTCATCTCGGGCAAATCGTTAAGACTCGTTAAACGCAGAGAAATATCGTTAGCTGACGACTCTTGCTCATTGCTGAACAGCAATCAACCTTTCAAATCGTAAGATTCCGACCGAAAGCCCTCATGTCCCAGCTGAGACAGACTGTCAATGCTGCAAAAAAGTTGGTGTTCCTTCGCGCACGGCCCACTTCCGAACCGGCCAATTAAAACCATCTAAACCTTCCCGTTTGTCCTATATAATTCAAATTAAAAGAGAAGCTATTGCCTTCGGGCATTTGGTCAATTTGAAACGATACAGAGAAGATTAGCATGGCCCCTGCACTAAGGATGACACGCTCAATCAAAGAGAAGCTACCAGTTTTTTTTTTAGCACTTACCGACCTCGTTTGAAGGATTTCGCCTAAAACGGCGAGCGCGAACGACTTCCGTTCTAGAGGTATCCGGGTTCGAATCACGGTGTCGGCACCCTTTTTTTCTCTTTTTCCCTACCACAACGGAGCAGAAAAGACAGTGCAGAGTGAGACAATTCAATTATTGATGGTAGTTTATTTATTCACATACAAAATTCACCAGACATAAATGTGTCAAGAAAAACTATATTATAGTTGTACTAAATCCCCATCCTTAAGCATATTCCATAGCGTGGTAGTCAAAAAGTTAACCTAAGCACCGCCCTCCCTCTTCGCATACTCCTCCTCCATGCGCTCCTCATAGAGTCGATCCGCCTCCTCCTTGCTCAACGGCTGACCCTGCTCATTCACTGCTGAGGGAAAGCTGTTTCCCGTAGTCGTTACGTTGGTGGTGCTGGTGCTGCCGGTGGCAGAATTGCTCTGGGCCAGCTGGGCGTTGTGTGGTAGGGTGTCTTGGGTTTGACTTTCGTCCGTGTAGGTTGGGATGGGCATTTTGGTGGGTGGTTTATTGGATGTAAGGTAGTTATATGTTTGATTTTATTGGACGGGATGCGTCGTGTGTAGATTGCATGAACAGTTGAGTTCAAATATATCGAATGGGTTTGAGTGGCGGGAGGGCTACGTCACTTGGGCAGAATATAAAGGCGAGAAACTTCAAGTCAGGTGATTTGCTCGATTTATGTGTGGCGATATCTACTTCATGATGTACGCGGTTACAGAGGCTGATGATGCGATTGGGGGCAATATGGTCAGCCAGGTATGTTTAGCCGTTCGTTTGCTGTAAGCTAACAGAAATGTATCCCAGTCCTCCTCCCCAATAGAGTATATTTCTCGAGGCTTAAAGACATTTATGGAGACAGTTGTCAGTCTAGCAAGCTTTAACTTAGTATATTGGAACATTACTGCGGTCAAATATCTCTCTATATACAAATCAGCTACATTCATCCAACACCCGGATGCCAATTGCGAATCCAAGTATATGCGTATATGCTCATTGCCATACTACGCCACGGGGGACGTACAACACGTAGTCCGGGCAGTATTCACTATCCTAGCCATTCAAAACAACTCCACCATTGGGATGCAAGCTCTGTCCGGATATATAGCTACTATCCTGGCTAGCGAGGAAGACAAAGCAAGTAGCGATCTCACTAGGCTGTCCTGGACGACCCATCGGCACGCCACTGAATTGCTCGATCGCGGACGTGGTCATGGTTGCTGGGATTAGAGGCGTCCAGACTAGCTGCGAGTTAGCATTCTCTTACAGAATTCACTGTAAAGAGTTGCACTTGACACACCTGGCCCCGGACATACGGCGTTAACCCGAATACCCTTGCTACATTGCTGATTCGACAAGCCTCGAGTAAACGCAACAATCGCGCCCTTGGTCGCCGTGTAGTCAAGGAGATCGGGTCGGCCGATGTAAGGATTGACAGAGGCGCAGTTGATGATGCTTGAGCTGGACTTCAAATGCGGCAGACTATACTTGGACAGGTAGTAGACAGGGTGGACGTTCGTGTCGAATGTAGTTTCCCACTGAGCCCTAGAGTAGAAACAACAGTTAGAACAACTCGTCGTTCGTCCATTCTTTAGAATGAATGGTTTCAACAACTCACTCATCCAAGTCCTTAATGTCGTCAATCATTTCCTGCGTCCCCGCATTGTTGATCAAGATATCAATCCCCCCCAAGTTCTGCAACGCGGTCTCAACAACCTTCTTACAATTCTCCTTTGAGCGCAGATCCACAGCCAGAGTATAACACTTCTGTCCAATCTCCTCGACCCTCCTCTTCGTATCCTGCGCATCCTTCTCTTCCTCCGGTAGATAGGTAATCAGACTCGAAGCGCCCTCCATCGCATAGAGAATCGCAATCGCGCGCCCGACCCCAGAGTCTCCGCCAGTGATAATGGCTCTCTTCCCCGTTAATTTACCGGCGGCCTTGTACGTTTGGTAGCCTTGGTCTTCGGACGGGATCTGCGTGGATGTGGGATGGGGCTTTTCCATCTGGGACTGGAGACCCGGCTTTTTTTGTTGCTGAACGGGGACTTGATGGCCTGTTTGGTAACTCATTAGGCGATGCTGGATCGCGATTTCATTTCCTTCATTGCTTGCTCACCGGGCTGAAATTGGGCCTGGGGTCCGCGAGATGGCTTTTGGGTTTCTGGATCCATGGTGAAAATCGATCAATTGATTCTCTATGTAATGAGGTGCAGAGTTAAGAGATCGCATCGTCGATTGAAGCAGTTATACTGCGCTCAGGCTGAGACTGTCAGTGTCATCAGTCTGACGTCTGATACTTCTCCCTGAGGGATGTAACACCTCGCTCATGAAGTCAGAGCCACAGACATTCATCTTGTCCCTGTTTTTCCGTGTTCTTTCGACGGTGCTCAAGACATGGATGAAAGTGTTCGGGGAGGATCTAGGTCTCATGCAAGTTGTTGTTGGGCTTTCGGATGTGTAGATAAAACAATAACATCATACTACAATTTCAATACCATCAGACCAAAACTCGACCACAGACAATAATACGGGCACAAGATCAAGCAGCGCAATAATAATATCAAAGATGTTAGTATGCCACCACCTAACCAGTCCCAAGGCCGAGGTATTATTGACTAGTCAAAAAAAAAAAAAAGGTTACATGTGGAATACTACGCTAAGAACCTCTTCCTCACCCTCGAGCCACTGGCCCAAGAACTGATGAAAAGGAGTCTCTCAAAGAGAAGAAAGTGCCAAAGAATACGCCTGTCAATGACCCGAAGGCCGTTGAACAAACCGTTCCGCCGCGCTGTGCAATGCAGGGACCAATCTGTGGTGGACCGCCTTCTTGAGCGCAGCCACCCAAACAAGGTAAGTATGAAGAAGAAAAAAAAAAACTTCCAAAGGGTGGGCGGGAGTCGATGTATTTAAGGGCGAGAGAAGGCGCAAGGAGCCCGCACTAGCCATAAGCGAGAAAATAACGGGTTCTGATTTGGTAAGACTTGTGGAACACTACCACGTGATTATTGCATCCGACACCTCAGGCTTCTATAGAAGTATGCCAACTGGGTGCCCGACCGGCAGAATACAGCTGCCCAGTATATCCAATTGCTCGCTCCCTTTATCTAATGGAGGTGGACCCTCCAGTAGATGCTACCCCCAACGGGACTCCGACCGTACCAGAAAATCTGAACTTCCAATTCTCTGCAGGGCCTACTACCCCCCTCTTCCGCAACGCTCCCAAACGGAGAGCACAGTTTACCCCACAGAAAATGCCTTCAGTGGCTCTGGCCCCTGCACTTAGCATGCTACCCGCCTTTTTAATCCAATAACAAGTCAGTGCAACTGCAGATAATCAGCTCCTCTTCCTTAGTGACTGGAAGCTGGCTCTTATCTCTCTGGCCAAGGCACTTAATTTAACTGTCTCCTCCCTGCAAGGCCGCCTGAAGGAACTCGCCAAATCACTAGCAGCTAGATTTATTACCGTAGCTAGGCATGATGCACCCTAACTAACAAAACAAGCCTCTCTGCCCAGGTAGAGCCTACAGGCAACATCCTGGGCAGCCCGAGCTGCCCCAGAAGCTAACTAACAGAACTGGCAAAGTATTACCTTAAAACACAGTACACGAGCTCTGCAACAGCCAAGCCAACAGTTAAGCTAACAGCCATAACAAACAGGGAAATCAGAGACCCGTGTCTTTCTATAACTCCTAAATACCTCACACCTAAGAGCTATTGGTCTACACGGCATCCATGTTTTACTGGCAGGGAAAATCCCTGGTGGGATTAAACAGGTATAGACTGTGTCTACAGTCTATGCTATCTCTGCCACAAAAGAGGGCAGGGCCTTTTTACTGTCTACTCAGGCTGCTGAGCTAGCTAGAGATGGACACTTTAAAGCCGCAACAGAGTACTACCAAGTCATTATCCCCCGGATTCCCCAAAAACTCTGGACCCTGAATGGATGGGCAGCCACTATAATAAAAAATATTAGTACAGAAGCAGAGCATACTACTAGTATTAAGCCACTCATAACCAAGCTCTCTAAGCATCTAGTAGAGAAGGTGTTAGACGCCGTGTATAGACATCACCGCAGTACTGCAGGTGCGGTGTTCACACCGCGGCGCAGTTATGAGCCTCAGGCCGCAACTGCGCCTGCGACTACGCACGTGATGCGCGAAGTCATCTTCGCGCGCTGCTGGCCTTCCCGCAGGAAGACCAGCGATTAGTTCACATATAATCAAGACACATTGTTGGACCCTCTGACTCCGCTTCATATATATCTATCCTCCGCAGCTATTGTATAGTGCGGTTCACACTGAGGAATTCAGCCTTATTATTCAAGCCTTATCCTTCTTCAAGGATATATGCCTAAATTAGGCCCCCTCAAGCACAGATTAGTGCAACAGTCCACATTTCTACCTGGACGGAAGAGGCTGGCAATCTCTCCCCTCTATAGGTAGCCAAAACAGGCTCTGCCTACAGAAGACCAGGCCAGGGTAGTGCCAGGCGCTTCTCCCACTCTTTTTCAAACTAATAAGTGTCCAGTTTTGTTATTTCAAGCATGCATTTTTAGCTTAGGTAACACGTCCGGTTGCCCCTCGGGAGGCCGCGAGTCACTCGCCACGTGACCGCCAAGCGACGTTAAATAAATTAATAAATAAAAAAATAAATAAATATGCCAACTGGGTGGAAAATTGAGGATTCTAACAAGACGCCTTTCGGTCACTATATAACTGATCAATGGCAATGCATTCTTGATACTTTTGCTTTGTCATTGATGACTATTACCTATTTATCGTTGATCTGAAGATCGCACTGAGACATGAATTAACACCCGAGGATGTAGTACAGTAGTCCCATGGAGTCACAGTTTTCAGCACCAACTCATCTGATTGAGTGAGGATTATCTTGGCTCCTTATACTGCTATTAACCAGCTATAGAGATTACAGTATATAAATGCTTGCCTGCTTATATTCAGTATTGTTTATCTATCCAGTTTCTACACTCAAGCAAGATATATTATAGGTTGTCTGGCAGCTGTAAACTTCATGGTGCTAGCTGCGGCACAGCAGATCCATTGACCGACAATGTCTGTGTTCTAACTTCTCTGACAGTAGATTGCTGGCGAAGAACCGCCATCCGAGATCTTTGGTGAATCAACCCCCACTGAGGGCAAGACATGCGTCTACCGCCAGGCCGACCCTAATAAGCAGACGGGGTTAGCCACATTTATCCGTTGACACTGCTGAGAGTAGCAACTCACCTTCCCTCCTTCATCTTCACCACATCATCAATCACGTCACGGTCCAAATTGGGAAACATATTTGAGAGTGTTTCGACTACATTGTTATGCTCCGCGTGTTGGATTCGTCGAGCCTCCGCATCTTCAGCGCTAGCCTGGTGGGCAGCGGCATCTTGAGCATCAAGTTTCCGCGAAGGCGAAGGCTGTGTTGCACGTGGGCGAGGAGACCTTTCACCTGAACGCCGTAGTTCTTCGCCACTGGCACGAGGTGGTTGGTATATGTTAGTGGTTAGTCGTCGTGATATCCCAGGCTCATGCATCGTATCCTGCGGCGATTCGGGTTCATCCGAGAATATCCTCCCTATGGTAGTTAGGGGCTTTTGGATCGTTCGCAGTAGCCCAGCTACTGGTGCGCTATCTTCCTCTCTAGGCTGCGAGGGGTCTCTTCGGCCGGGATTTCGTGGTACATCGGTGGATTTTCGCGATGGGCCTGGTGGACCTTCGGAAGTTGCTCTTGGATCTGATACTTCAGATGTGCGGTTCTGTTCAGCGATGGCCGAAACAGCGGCTTCGACGTTTCGCTCAAACTCTTCATCGTTCACGGTCAGGCTTGTCCGGTCTAGTGTTTCGATAAATTGGATGGCTCCGGACTGGGGACGATGCAGTTTAGCTGGCTTGTACATAACGTTCTTTTCTTGCTGTGCATGTGCTACTTACCAAGGACGACAGGTAATAGCCCGCCTCTCCTCCAAGCTTGTCCTGATTACGGAATCGGAGAATGTACTGTATGTTAGACACCAGGTGGTCCGGGTTTGCTTGGAGCACCACATAAATCAAGAGGGGCACAAACGAATCTGCAGAAGTATCGGATTTCTTCGCATTTCGTAATAGACCTATGATGGTAAACGTCTTAGTCGTGCGATACAAGTGTGCCTTTAGGGAAAACTCACCAAATATAACCTTGCAGCAGTTGAGGATACAGATAACTTTGTCGCGAGGTGCCCGGTATCCGTTGATTTTCATAAGTTCTGCACACTGTTAGAAAGACCTTGAGTCGAGAATGTTTTATGTACCCACCCTGCTGAGCAAGATTTAGGAATCGTCGACCTGAGGAATTTACTGGCGCAATATCAAGGTGCTCTTCCTTGACCCAGCTGTAAATCCGCATCTTTTGCGCCAATACCTCATCTCGCTCAATATCTTCCTGATGTTGGCCCTTCCTCCAAGGTCCATGCAATCTCTCCAACTCACGGCGCTTACTTCTACTCGCACTTCGCGGAATTGATGGGGGGCCTGGTATAGTAGGTGAAAAGGTCTGGGAATAGAGTCTATTCATCACGAGTTTCTCCATGCCCTCCTTGGCGTTGTCGAATTCACTGTCGGAAACATCTCGCCAAACCTCGCAGAGGGCCATTTTATTGGTTATGAAGGCTAGAAAATCGCTAATTATCTTGACCTGTTCATGAACCATCCACTGTCGTTTCCCGAATTCATGGAGGAACGAGCGTAGAAATTTGGCGACTGGATCGGCGGTGCGATGGCGCAATTGTTCAAGGAAACGGTGGAAATCGAATGGTTGATCAGGCTCAGGTTCAGGAAGCGGAGGGATTGTTGAGGTCGAGGAACGTCGAGTCAATGAGAACTCCTCAGCAGTGGAGTTTCTATGAATGTTATTGGCAATCATCGCGGGCTGTTTTTCGAGGGTAGACGAGGATCTAGATGCAGCCCTAGAAGTCTTCTGGTTGCTTCCGGCGCCTATTCCATGATCCAAGCTCGATTTCCTCGGTGGGAAATGGCCCTGACCCCCAAGAAATTGCTCAGCGAGTTCCATCCGAGGGGATAAAACCTGGTCCTGAACTCCGCCATGAGTCGCATCCGCGAACTGTGTCATGATACTTTGAATTTCTGGTTGAGAGTCATCATATTTTGCGCGCTCTTTGCTGCTATCCACTTTCTTTTTATCACCATCCGGAACATCGGGCAGCTCCTTCTCCATCCACTCAGTGGTCCGGTTGAAGTATGGCTCGTCCTTCTCCGGAGGAGGAGGCGGGGTCGCACTCGTGTCAGGTATGGATTTCTGTTCCTTTGTATTGTTTATTGAAAGTTGCCCCATCTGCTCTGACGGAGCAGCACCTTGCTCAGGTGTAGTGCCCGGGGCATCCATGACGGGTGGTGTATCCGATTGCCCTTGGTGTCGGGATTCCGATGCGCTCTGGGATTCTTCTTTCATCTCTTTAAACAGGGCACTTCCATTGCTATCAGCTTCGGTTGAGATCGCATTCTGTGCCAGCGCTGCTGATTCAAGGGCAGCCGATGTCACTTGCCGCTCAGCCTCGTCCCCCTCATTGGGCTTATCCGATGGAGGTTGCCCTGGTGTATCAGGGGTCGGATAATCCTGGGTGCCTGAGGTGGACATAAGATATTCGCATACACCAAGGTAAAATAGGAAAAGGCAGTTTTCGAAGAGGCGCTAATTCAGACGGCGATATGGACCATGTTGCGGGGGACTGTTGGGAGAGACGCTCACGGGCTGGGGCGGAGTTGTTCGCGGCACAGATGGGGAAACCGGGAGGTTCGTTAGGTATAACAATAGGGTAGACCGGTTTATATGGCCTGAGTAATATTTGGATCCAGTCCACGTATATTCCAGCGTTGTAGTGAGCTCCTAAAGTTAAATTGTTGACGCATAAGAATCGGGGGCGGGATCATAGTTCACCCGAGGTCCGGCTTTATTTGAAATTATCGTCTTCGCTCCTTCTTGCTCTCTTCTTTCCGCGTCCGAACGACTCGGTCCGTATGGGAGCCAGGGACCAGATAGCATGTGCGGAATATTCTTCTCGCTAACCACGGCCAAAAACCCCGTGCTTTTGGACAAATATCTCCGCTATCTATTGACAAAACGAGGACCCGATGAGGGCTCATACAGCCTTGGAGTCCGCGGCGCAAGTCTCAATCTGTTCAACCACAAAGGTAGTGGCCACCTATGGCTCTCGTTTGCAAGCACCGTCCTCTCAATGAGGGGAGATGATATCGTTCGCCAGCCCCTTACGGATAGCGGCAGAACCGGATCTATACTTGCCTGGAACGGTGACGCTTGGAAGATCGCCGGGCAACCTATACCAGAGAGAAATGACACGGAGATCGTTTTCGAGCATCTGCTCCAAGCTACCACACAGGACTACCTCTCAGAAGACTATAATGGTGTTCCAAATTCCGCCCAGAGAATAGCAGAAGCCATTAGTAAGATTACCGGGCCTTTCGCATTTGTCTTCTATGACGCCGTCAATTTCAAATTATACTTTGGAAGAGATTGTCTGGGGAGGCGATCTCTCCTCTGGGGCCTCGATGAGGCGGGAAATTTTACAATCTGTAGCTTGTGTGATGGGTCTTCGCCTTCCACCTTTCAAGAGGTCGAGGCAAGCGGTATATATATGATTGAGTTCGAAGATGATCAAAACGTGGACCATGAATCAATCTGCGATGAACATCCTCTCCGTTTCGACGCCAAAAACATAACAAAAATACCCTGGAGCCATGAGGTCCTGCCAACATATCATATGGTACGGCCTAGCGTGAATGTCCTTTGTTTTGGGCGGGTCACTGATCGAGCCTCTAGATAAGTCCCATTCCTCCAATGAATAAGGCAACTCCGGAGGGCACTCCCCCGACACTAACTATTACATCGTCTATTCTCAGAGAGCTGGAAAACAGACTGCGCCAGTCGCTGGCACTGAGGATTCAAAACGTGCGCGAGCCACCATTCGCAGGGAATAGCAATGTTAAGATTGCCGTGCTTTTTTCCGGTGGCCTTGACTGCACCCTTCTTGCGAGGCTCGCTCATGACATTATGCCGTCTGGACAGACGATTGATCTTTTGAATGTCGCCTTTGAAAACCCGCGAGTTGTAGCCGCAGCGGCTAAGGGGCTAGAGCAACCCTCATCTGCATACGAAAGTTGCCCTGACCGTATAACCGGGCGAGCAGCATTTGCAGAACTCCAACGCATCTGTCCTACCCGCAACTGGCGGTTTGTTGCAATTGACATTCCGTACGTTGTAACCGTCACGCATCGTGACACTATCAAGCGCCTGATGCGCCCACACAATACCGAAATGGATCTTTCTATTGCGTGCGCATTGTATTTTGCCGCGCGCGGTCAAGGAACAGCGCTCGATAGCCAACGCACAGATGTCAAACCATGGCAGTACAAAACACCTGCCCGGGTCCTCGTGTCCGGTCTTGGAGCCGACGAGTTGTTCGCGGGGTATGCAAGACACGGAATAGCATTTTCGCGGAACGGCTTCGAAGCCCTCATCAACGAGATCGAACTCGATGTTAGCAGATTGGGAAAGCGCAATCTCGGACGTGATAACCGAGTCATCGCGCACTGGGGCCGCGAAGCTCGGTTCCCATTCCTGGATGAGGATTTTGTTGCTTGGGTGGTGCAGACTCCTGTCTGGGAGAAATGCGGTTTCGGAGTCCCGGACTCTCTAGTGATAGATGCTGGCATTGATCCCGAAAAGAAAGCGCTTCGCCTTCTAGCACTTAAACTGGGTTTAGAAAATGTCTCGCGTGAAAAGAAACGGGCAATCCAGTTCGGTTCCCGGACGGCAAAGATGGAAAGGGGCAAAGTTAAGGGGACAGATGCCTTGAATTGAACTTCAACCCTCACAACCCATACACTCCAATTCCCCATGAAACCCCAAACAGCAATGATGACAAAACACGGATCAGATACTTCTGAGACCTGCCCTTCGCCGTTCCTCCTGTCCATCCTGCTTCCACACGCAACTCGTCCAATCTCATTCATCATCCCCTCCCTCCCTCGGCAGAGACTGCAACCGCCTTCCGTAAGGGAGAGCTGGTACTTCCCTTTAGGGCTCAGAACGGGCTCGAATGGATATGACTTGCGATGTGGAACGGAATCTTTGGGCTTGGAAGTGCGAAGAGGATTACAAGGTCAATGAGGTACATCAAAAAGGCAAGTCCGAGCTGTTCATCACAACTGCTTTCTGTCTTCACTGCGTATAGTATATAGATACTGTATATATATTTCTCTGTACACATATCTCCCAAGGAGAGCCCTAGACAAGAAAACATAACACGACTCTTAAGTCTAACTGGCCAGTACTAGTATCCAAAGTAAAACTCCAAAACCGAAATGTTACATCGACTCATGAACCACCGGGGAACCGGGATGCCGCTGCTGCCACTGCCACGGAGGCTTGCAGACTGCATTATGAATGTGGGGTGACACGTCATTGGCTGAGGCTCCACTGCTTGGACATTGCAGCGTGGTCACAGTATTGTTGATGCATTTACAAACAGAGCCTCAGTAAGTGTAACCCGTAAGGTGATTACGTGGGGCAACAGATGGATTGCTACCCTGCACTGCATCAACTATCGAGGGTGTATAACTTCCCGACCGGGGGTTGGAGCGGAATTACGAGGTAGCAGGTGAGAGCTATGAGGGTATCTAAGAATTAGATACTACGAGACTTCATGTTCAAGTGAAATAGTGAGTGACAGTATGGATTTATTGATAGCAGTCTGGTACAGACGATTTAAAAGTAGATAGCACTCAGAACAAATGCACGAGCCACGAGTCAATCCCTGTCTGGGAGACATCAGAACCGGCCAACAAAGTAGTGACAGAAACCATAAAAACACAAAATAATAACCATGAACAGCCATGGAAAAGAATAAGAAGATAACTGGAAGTGAAGACGGGCAGACGCTTCATCCCGAAAAAGGAAACTTTTTGTCTTGCCAAAAGCGTCATCATCAGGTAACCGATCTCTCGGAGACTGACTGGTACTTTTAACGTCAATGAGACGAGAGGCTTCTCCGCCCCCGCCCACGGCAAGTCACACTCCGACTCTGTTGAAAAGCGAAACAGTAAATAACAAGATCAGAAACAGAGTACACAATCATTAAAAAAATCATTGTCATGACCAATTCGAAAAACTTTTGTTCATTTAGGCACCACGGCTCTGGGCTTGGGATTTCCAGTATTGCACAAGCTGGCGAGTCTCGTCAAGTTCTTTCCGAAGCTCGGCAATGCGACGCTCCATATCCCCCTGCCGCTCAAGCTTACGAGCACGAGACTTACGAGCAGCCTCGGTATTTCGAGCACGCTTGGCTGCGACAGGGTCTGACTCGTCAAAATTGATTGGCGGGAGAGGCTTGCTTCGGCGGGCGTTGACTCCGGCGACAGTCGAGTGCTTAACTGAAGAACCACGGGATGAATTGGGCGAACGAGCAGGCGACGAAATGGATTTCACAGCAGGAGAGACAGGAGGCTCGGGCTTGACTTCCGCAAGGGAAGCTGCGATATCCAAGGCAGACTGATCAAAAGGCATCGACAAGCCATCCTGAGGGAAAAGAGGATCCCACTCCTCATGACCCGGAGCAAGGTCCATGTCAGTGCCGAACATAGGGGAGGTGTCTTGGCTGAAATATCCAGGCGATTCGAAGGAAGGCGTGCTGAGGTCAGTGAAGGAGGCTGATGGAGGAGCAGAGGCGTCCATCATGAGCTCGCTAGGCGAGATAGTGCCAGAATGCACATCCCCCATGGGATCCTTAGACGCCACGATGCCAGTGTGGATGAGATGAGGCGAGAGCATTGTCGGCTCGGTGGAAAAGTCGTCACCGAAGGTGTCCGAACCGAAGTCGAAAAGGTCTAGATTGTGCATATTAGTACATATCCAGAGACGCCTAGTATCTATGCAATGAATCTCACCTTGAGCAATGTTTGGAGTAGACATGATGCGACGATGATTTATTGATTGTGTGTACTGATTCTGAACTGGCGAATTGGTGGTACTGTTTTTGAACAGAGGGACGGGTGGGCGATAATAATGAAGATTAGAATTCGGAGCCGCTGGAGCAGAATTCGAAGCTGCAAACCGACGCAGAGAATGCGTCCGATTAGAAGGACTAGACCGAAGAGTAGTAGACGAAGGATACCCGGGAGACTGTGTTACAAGTCGAGTTACCCGAGGAACCTGGACTGGTGAACCTGCTAGCTGCTGCTGCAAGTTGGCAGAATGACGGCGCGGAAGCTGGCCGGATTGGACCAAAGAGCGCTGATAGGCGGCAAGTTGTCTAGGGGTTGTACTCAGATGTGCTGGAGCACGCAAGTCCCTGTGTTGAGGCTGGGGACACGGAGCGGGATAAAGCACAAAGTCCTCTTGTGGAGAGCTTGGATTGTTGCTGTTGTTGTTGTTGCTGGGTTCTAGATTCAGATTCTGAGCCAAAGGCTGCGTGGACGAGGGTGAAGGAAGCCATGGTTGCTGATGGTTATCCGTGTTGAACGACGTGACGTCGAACGTGGTGAAAGAGTTGGAAAGAGAACTTGAGCTACGCGAAGCGATGCTAAAGTTCAGAGGGTCCTGGGAAGGAAACTCTGAAAGGGTTGTAATGATAGAGGGGGGAGTTGTAAACGTAGTCCGGTGAGGATCTATGATGTCTGTCTCGGCTGAGAAAGACGAGCTGGCAGCGGGGGATGCGCTTAGCAGTCCATTTTGAGATGGACTATGAAACTGAACGACTTGATTAGAGTGAGATGGTATGGTGATGTAGTTTCAGAAAAGCAGCTGGACAATGGTGTAAGAATAAAACGGTGTTTTGTGAGAAGAAAGGAGGAAGATGAAGGAGAAAAAAGAGGCGAGGGAGCCAGGCAACGATGGGGAATCAGGCACCTTTTAACTCCGGTGTGTGTGCGTGGCTGTCTGGTATTCTGCGCCAATTAGCCTGCGCCGCTTCTTCGCCCGGCGCGCTTACTACATTGGGCAAAGTGCAGTTTCTGCCAGCGGTCAGCAGGTGTGAGTCATAGGGCCATTAGCGGATTCCATTGGCGAATGGCCCTCAGAAGTGGGTCTTCATGGGCCCTCTTGGCTGACAAACCGTCGCTGCCTGCATGAGGTTCATCGCATTCTGTTGAGTGCCTGGGGCTCGTCCTCGGCTGAACTTCTTGACGAAGTTGATGTCGTTTTTGTCTATGGACCAACCAGCAGTCCAGCACTGGCGAATGTGCGTCTCAGTCTAATTTCACAGCCTCCCGGGGCTCCGTCGGGGAATGGATTGGGAGAAGCCCCTTTGTAGTGAGGGTGAGACAGGGGGCTCAGCCCCAATCCCTCCAATGCGACACTGGCCTAGAACTTGAAATGACAGGCTCCACGGTTCCATAATTCCGCCTACAGACGACAGAGCGAGAAAAAAAAAAGATGTTGAAAACATGAAAGACGTGCGCGACCAACTTTCGTCTGCCGTGCGTGTGGAGATCACTTTCCCGATTTACTCCCCGTGGTGTACCGCTACGAGTCGACTATCCTGGTTGGCGTCGCCGAAGGGCGTGCCATTGCATTCCAGAACTCAATACTACCGGATTCTTCCGTTGACAAAAGGTCGTTCATCTGACCTGCAACGGAGACCCGTCGTCTAACGGCTTGTCCTCGTCAATTCGCGCTAACCCCCCAAATTGATTGGATATCTCCGTGAATATCGGAGATGAGAGGTCATTGAAGTTGGCTAAGCACTTCCCTCAAGGCAGTCACGCTCTGTGTATTATTTTTAGAGAGAGAAGTAGTAGCAATTGAGTTACGAGTAGGACAAGGGATTTCTTTCTTTCCGAAACTTGAAAAGTAAGCCACCCACCAAGGGCTTCCAGAATCATGTGCTCCGCCATATTTCCACACACGAAGCCATCACAAGTCTAATGAATTTTTGACATTGGGTAGGTTTTGATTCGCTAATTACTCTCTTTTCTCGATTTAAACCTAGCTTTATCCAAATTCAAAACCAAAAGAATTGAAAAAGATCTCGGCAGGGAATCAAAGACATTTATCTGATCTGTGGGCGTGATGGAAATCAGGATATAGCCTGATTTCTAAGGCGCACAAAATCCACTCTACATCGGAAATTATTCCCAGTCCCACTGCCCATTCATGGTCTCAGACATCTGTGACAGCTACTCCACGAATAGCTGGGAATTTTGATCAAGATGGTAACACTAGCCCGAAACATTTACAGATGCTAAGGATAATTTCCAAACAATGCATTGATTTAATTAGTTATTACCCATGTTGTGCCAATCGATAGGAGCCAACCATGCTTAAGGTACATGGCGGCCCATGATGGGGTCAATCAGTAGAGGGGAGGATCCAAAGTAAGGCAGATTCAACAAATAGATCACCCTTCTCCTAACCCGGTATCACGACAGTGCATCAAATGGCCACGGCAATCAAGACACAAAGCGAACTATAAACAGCAAGTGGTATCAATCTAGTTGGACGGCGCATGATCTCCCAGGCTAAAGGGGTATCCCCTGAGAGATCGGATATCATGAAGGAATGGACTGTGACTCCCGATATCATAAACATCAGGGTTGCCACGAAAATCGACCGTCAAAGCAGTACAGGGTATCATTGACACTCCAGCCGCAACAACCGAGCTCCCAAAGAAGCAAAGGTAACATTGACCGAAGTGACAGTGGCGACATTAAGATATAAAGAAAATTCGAGTAGCATCGATTAAGAATATTGCAAGGATTTTTGTTCGTTTTTGTTGTTGCTTGTCCATCTAATAGATGATGTGATTGATCATGATGCAGAAGCGTCAGAGAACTCATAACGCTGATCCCACCATTTCTCAAATTCGACTGGCCTTGGTGAACTTCAAGCAGCAGCCTGGACGGGAGTGGCGGTGGATGCGACAACGGGCTTGGGCTCCTCAGTGGCAGGGGCCTCGGCGGGGGCAGCCTCAGGGACAGTCTCAGTCTTGGGTTCGGCAGCCTCGGTGGTCTCCTTGGGCTCGGACTTCACGGCCTTGCTGGGCCTGCGGAAAAGGCCACCCAGCTTGTTCTTAGGCTTGGCTTCACCCTCAGCAGCCTCGGTGTCGGAGTCGCCCTTCTTCTTGCCAAAGTTACCGAAGAAAGAGCTGCGGCGCTTGTCCTTGGTGGTGGCAGAAGTCTCAGCGGTGGGAGACTCGGCAGGAGTAGCGTCCTTGGCGGCCTCGGCCTCGGGAGCCGCAGTCACGCTCTCAGGCTCAGTGGGCTTCGGGGCCTCTTCGACAGGGTTGTCGAGCTGAGGAGCAGTGCTAGCGACAGGAGTAGTCTCCGCGGGAGCAGTAGCTTCCTTCTCAGCCTTCTCCTGAGAGGGGCTGGTGACCTTCTGGAAGAAGTTACCGAAGATGGAGGAACGCTTAGACTTGTGAGCGGGGGCGGCCTGCTCAGTCTCCTCCTTCTTGTCGGAAGTTTCGGCAGCCTCGGCAGGGGCTATAAGATGGTTAGCGCCGGGATCGGTATATATACATATTGAGTTAGGGACACATACTTTCAGTAGCTGCGGGCTCAGCAGCGGTCGAGGCTTCAGCGGCGGGGGCTTCGGTGGTTTCAGCGGGCTTCGTCTCCTCGGCCTTGGTTTCTTCCTCCTTCTTTTCCTCTACCTCTTCCTTCTTGCCGAGGAAAGATCCGAAGATGGAGGCGCGCTTGCGGGAACGGGAGCGGCTCTTGGCGTCCTTCTCCTTGCTCTCCTCAACGGGGGCAGCGGCGACAGCAGGAGCAGTAGCAGCAGTCTCTTCGTCCTTCTTGTCCTCCTCCTTCTTGGGCTCTTCTTCGTTAGCCTCTTCCTTGGTCTCGGCGGGCTTAGCGGCAGCAACAACAGGCTTGGTCAGCTTCTCAAGCTCAGCCTGGTAACCCTCGCTGGAAGTGATGGTCTCCTTCTCAGCCTTAGCCTCGGTAGCCTTGGCCTCAAGGGCGGCGATCCAGCTGTCACGCTCGGTGGTGCTAGAGGCCTGGAAGGTGTGCTTGTGACCGTTCAGCTTGAAGAGGAACTCGTTGGAGCCCTCCTTGGTAACGTCGGAGATGTCGGCCTGTTACATGTTAGCTGAATTGTTCTAGTTTAAAGCAATCCACGTGTTGTGACCTACCAAGCTGATGATGTGAGCGGGAGTAGCCTTGTCCTCAGCACGCTTGGTGAAGAAGAGCAGGCCCTTCCCGGTCTGACTGGCCCAGGCGACAATGGGGTTGGCGACAGCGGGCTTCTCGTTGCCGCGGAAGACAGAAAGCTGCTTGGACTCGACGGCTTCGTCGCTGAAGTAGAAGAAGCGCTTAGCGAAGCGAAGGCTCCTGCGGGTTGCAAGTATTAGCTTCCAGCCAATGCTTAGCGCGCGCAATAAGATACTCACTTGACCAGACCAGGCGCCTTGTAGCCAAGGGTGCCCTCAGAGGCGGGGGTGACCTCCTTAGGCTCCTCCTTGGTCTCCTCAGCCGGAGCTTCAACCTTGGCCTCCTCAGCAGGCGCAGCGGCAGTCTCAGCAGCAGCCTCGCTGGCCTCAGCGGGGGTTTCCTTGGGAGCTTCCGCAGCATGAGTCTCAGTGGCAAGAGCCTCAATGGGAGCAGCGGGAGTCTCAGTGGCGGGAGCAGGAGCTGCAGGAGCCACGGGGGTCTCCTCAACGGGCTTCTGGGTGTCAGACATAGTGTCGATAGTTGATTAAAAAGTAATTATAGAACGGTATGGATGGGGTTAAGTAAGTCAAGTCGTAGAGTCACGTCGAGCAGGGTATCTTAAGGGGGTATCTCAACAGAAAGAAACAAGAGCAACCTGCTCGGGTATCACAACGAAGGCAAAGGGAGGAGGTGAGGGTATCTCTGGCAGAAGCAGAATGTAACGAAGAAAGGAAGAGGAAGAAGAAGAAGAAGAGAAAGGAAAGAAGAGAGGAGAAGAGGGAAGAAAAAGAAGGAGCCGGTTAGTGTGTGGTGAGGGAGGGAAAGGAGGGAAAGGAGGGTGGCCTGGTCGCCTGTTCGGGAAAGGAGCTGCAGGGCGGCGCTCCTCTATAGGAGACTAACAGCTCGTCTTTGTTGGTTAATTTGGTTCTTTCTGGTCCGTTTAATTATTTTCCACCAGGCGCGAAAAGGGGTCTTTGCCAATCAGAAAGACCGGTCCAGGAGGCATCCTTGACTCAGGGAGCACAGCGCAGCGCACTCCCTCGCTGAGCGCGAACCTGGTGAAAATTTTCTGTCCGACCTGGCATCTGGACTCTAGAGCCGGATCAAGCTGTCTCTACGGAGTCCTGAGTCCCTGACTCCTACCCGCCGTGCAGTGGCCGTTGCCCTTACACAGTAGGTCGGTCTACTTCTTTCAGGGTCAGGTTGATGTTGATAGGAATGCTACGAAAAAAAAAACCAGTCAGCTGCCGAGCTGTGGATCCCGCCATCAGTCACGGCTTTGGATCCTTGCACTGAGCTCCAGGCTCTCTTGGTGATCACACTGACTTGGCCATTCAAGTCTGGCACCTGGGCTCCTTTGACCCCTGGACACCCTGTCCCACCAGCATCTCCCTGCTGCGTTCGGCCTTGGAGTGTGCTGTTCACTTGTTTTTGGTCTTCATCAAGGATCAAATTCAAGGTGATCCGAGAGCGAAACTAACTTGCCACTAGTCTTCTACTACCGAGTCTTCCATGGATGTTCTGGCTTGGTCCAACCAAACTGGGCAGTTAGCTCCTCCTGAGCAATCACGGCTGTCGCTGGGCGATTAGGTAATCTGTTGTCCCTTGTCCACGCGACTCCAAACATCCCATGACTGCCATGGCTGCCACCTCTCCAGCACACCCGGCCAACCAGCTGCCAAACAGCCCCTCCATCACTGACGCCCATGTCGTTATTTCTTCAATCAGAGCAAACCCCAGACCCCTCATCTGAGATCATGAACAAGCTGGCAGGCTGGTAACCTCTGGATCATTGCCTGAGTATTTTGGCTATTGAGACATTGCGCACGGTTGTCTGATGTACTCCAAGTCTAGCGCCCCACCACAAAGTGCAGACTCCCAGCCTCCAGCCCTACACAGTACAAAGCTTGCTCCAAGCAGTGTCCAGTGTTCGCGGTCTTTGCTCTCTACAGACTCCCAATACAATCATCACAAGCTAGCGGCTACTCTCGTTCACAAGATAGACGATATTGGAAATTTTCCCGTCCAAAGCCAAGAGCTGTTTTGGATCAGATCCACCCCCTTTTTCACCTTTTTCACCGTCTCTCGTCGTTTCTGGCCTTTTGATGGCAATCAACACCAGCCAATCAAGTTTTCGTCGATCTGATGATCGTTTTTGAGCCGTGTCCATCACTTCCCGAGTCCAGTCGTTCTCCGACTCAACTCATCTCACCGTCGGGAATTTTCGTTGAGCTCAAGCCGTTGTCTCCGCCGAATCATGGCACGTTCCTCGCTCTCTCTCCGTCTCTCGAGGTTTGCTAAACGCTCAACCCCACCTGGTTGCTAGAAATTGGAAGACTTCATTTCCAATTATCGATGCGCTCTCGACTCACGGCGCACAAAGCTTTGTCCTCCGCATGTAGATAACCGCTGTATGTGCAGCTGACAGGGCATAGGCAGAGTATCTACCGAACAGCGCAACAACAGATAGATGCGCAGTCCCTGAGTCCACATTGATGTCGACTATGCTGGGACAATTCCATCCCCGCTACGGAGCCCGGAGTCCTCCGTAGATACAAGGCTCTAGTCGTACGGAGTAGTATCAAACCATATCTCCTGCAATCTACGAGGGAAAGGCTTCGTGAATCGCATCCTACCAACCCCTTACCCCGTGATCGTGATCGTGATCGCATCCCGCTTCAGCCATAAGTTAATTAACTGTATTAACAATTTAGCTGCCCGAGCTTAACCGCCATCATCACCTAACAATAACATGCCAAATTAACATCAACCCGATACGAAACTTGACTCGGGTTAATCAGATGGGGGGGGGAAATAAGGCAAAGAGGGGCCTGATCATGTTGAAATCACGCTATATTCCACAATCATGCTTTGTGCTCACTCCTTGCCCTAGCTAGTGACTACGGACTAATTAATCTTGTCGAATGAGGATTAATTTTGCGTCGACATCACCTCACCTGTTGTCGGATGGATTCCGTATTCGCGCGAGAAAGATGAGCAGTTTCTCTGAACTGTAGTAGTCTATCTATCTACGAGTGGTAGATACTAGATAGTAGATAAGTTTGCGCAATAGCTGCACGGCTCCACCGTGCACCAATATCGAGCCCTAGCTAGGTCCATGACTCCATAGGTATTAAGTTCAATATTCACGCATTTATTGGGTCAATTTGTCAAACTAAAAAAAAGAAACAAAACCCCTAGATCTCATTTCTGGTCAGAGTCTGGTAGAGTCTGGTAGATATTTATATTTAGTTATCCTCTCTCTCCTGAGATCTGGATAAAAGCGCCAAAGAGCTACAGATAATTACCACTCTATCCATGTTCTTCATCACGCACGGATGTTGCGAAAACACAACAGCAAAATACTAGTATACTAGCATCTAAATTGAACCAAATTTAACAGCCAAGAAAATCACTATACCACCCACCCAACCTTGGTTAACCAAAGAAGCTGCCGCCTTTTTGTATTGCATCAGATCACATCATGCCGCCATCGTAAGAACATAACTAAAACTAGGTTAGTAAAAAATGACAACCAAAATGATGGAATCACGCCCATCTCGAGATGGCTTACGAAGTAATACTATCCATCCGCTCTGTCGTCAACTTCAAACTAACCGTCAACAGCTCGCGCGCAACATCGGGTTCTCGCTCCCGTAGCGCCTTCCACTTCTCCGCATTCAAACTCCACGTCACGCAATCTTGCTCAGCCTTCACCGTTGCCGTTCGCCGGGTCTCGCTAAAGAAGGGCAGCTCGCCGCACGGCCGTCCAGCCACAATGAGCTCAAAGTACCGGCCTTGCGGGAGCTCGTACTCTGCGCGGAGCATACCCGACTCTAGGAGGTAGAATGCGTTGGGGATGTCGCCCTCTTGGAAGAGGATTGTACCTGATGAGTAGTGTTCGCGGACGAAATAGGGACATGCGGGGAACCAGAAGTCCTCGCTCCGAGAGGTTAGGCCCTGGAAGGTCTGTAGGAGGAGGGGTAGGGGCGGTCGCATTGCGGACCATGCGGCCGGGACGATGACGGCTGTTTCGTCTTCATTGAGGGTTGTTGTGGCTGCTCGGTGGAGGTATTGGTGGCGAGGGGAACCCATGACGGCGTCAGCTGATTGGGGTTGGTGCTGGGTCACTGGAACCTCTAGGTTCTGAGAGGTGGTCTTTCCCTTTAGCAACGCTTCTCGGTGGCTGTAAAAGATGTTCAGATAGTCGTTCTCGCAATACTCTAGTGCTGAATTCAAGTCTTCAAATATCCGGACGTCGAACTGTGGCTCGAACAGCCCTACGTTCTGAAGGCTCTTCCCAACGTCTCCTCCCACGTCAAGTCCAGAGATGGTCATCCGCACGTTCCTTTTCTTTAGAATTCGGTTGATGCGAGTGAATGCCTCCGCTGCCGAAAAGTCGATACCATATACCCGAGAAAGATCCAAGATGATGAACCTTATTGGAAGCCTACTGAATGCGTCATCTTCGATCAGCCCTCGCATGGTATTCTCGACATCCACGATTGTGCCAAAGAATAGATAGCCGCCCAGCTTGAGAATCAGAGTCTGCCGCCCAGCTTCTTTCAGATATCGGTGTTGAATCGGAGGCCGGCGAACTGTAGAGCCGGTAATTTTGCCCGAGTAAGTTGCGCGGATGGCAGACTTCTGCGACGTTTGAACGACAAAGCTCAAGCAGGCCAGGATGATTCCAACCAGGATGCCGGCAACGAAATCCCAAACACCCATAGTCGCGACAATGATGACAACCTAGAAAGTCAGCGATTAACCCTATGAACAAGAGATGAACAAAAACTCACTGTCAGATACTCGTGTCGATGCAACTTTCCCCACGTGTCCACGAGAGCCTCCTCCATCAATTCAATCCCGAGCAGGAATATTAAAGCTCCTACAACCATAACAGGAATATATCCGACGATCACGGGGCCAATTAACATAATGCCTGCAGTAGCCCCAGCAAGCATGACGCCCGCTAAGCGGGAATTTCCACCACTGTCGATGAAAAGCAAGCTGTTGGTATACACAAGATAGTTCTAGGAACATGTTAGTATAGATCTTTTGATGCGATGCCTGTTATATTACCTGGATACTGCCTGCAAATCCCGAAAGGGCATTTGTGACGCCGTGAGCTATCAACTCCCGGTCAACGTCCAGATTATCCTCACCGGTGGAGATTCCCAGTGCCGGGACATTGATGGGAACATGAAGTATTCCGAAGAACGTGAGCGCAAACATTGCAGGGATAGTATCGATAAAGGCAGGCCAATCAACGGCCGTAAAATCTGAAAAGAGTTAGACAGAACAAATAGGATGATGGCAGTGACTCACCATAGAGCGTGTAGAAGTGGTACCACGGATGAGAAGACGAGGGGGCATCAAACACCCAGCCGCTGTTCCGTAATGTAGGCAAGGGTACATGTGCGATGAGTTTGACGATATAGAAACACGCGGCGACAGCAATGAAATAAGCACCAACCAGATAGTTGGATCTGATGAAGCGTTTGAGGACGAGAAGACCAACCGCGAGAAACAATGGCGTAATCCAAAGTGCCATAGTATCCAGACCGAAGAGCTTCTGCAATGTGGGTATATTGAACTCAAATGATCCAGGCAATCGAGCTGATACCTCAAGGCCTGTTAGAATGAGAAAAAAGCCTACTCCTCCAATGCATCCAATGAGGATATGTCGGGGAAAGAATCCAATGAGGGCGCCAATCTTGCACGTTCCCATCAAGAAAAACACCAGACCAGTAAGGATAGAGCTGACCGAGAATGCTAGGATTGTGGTGGCTATAACTGAATTCGGATTGTCTTCCCCAACGCGGTTTAGAATCGTAAACGCCATCTGATGGAAAAATGGGACGACCTCGATCATCTCGCTGCCGATTCCCCCGCGAAATGCTGAGCCTCCACACGAGAAGACTAGCTGAGCAACGATCGTGCTCACGTAGAACATAGATATACCATCCGATCCTAGGTCAGAAAATATCTGCTCACCTAACGGGAACAGAATCATCCCGTATGAAAGAGCATCCAGAATATTCAATAGGAGCCCAAGAAACACCGAGGGAAGTAGACTCAGCGGATGCAAAACGCCTCGCTGCCACACAGTTCGGCCATCCCATGACTTTGGATGAGCCAGTATCTGAAAGGATGCTGCTATTTTCGAAAGAGCACTAGGAAGAGCGCCAGGTGTCTCTTTTGGGGTGTATACCTGACCCTCAATATCACTCGCTACTCCATGGCTCCTGGATGGTCTCGAGGACAATGTTCTGGCCAGCAAAAATGTTCGCTCCGTGACCGCGTCCTCATCTTCTGCGTTGACTGCGGCGGGTGGCCTAACCGTTGTATGGCTATTCTCACTGGACCCGCTTCGGCTCCCAGTGCTCGTTCTCCGATCCTCATTGAGGCTAGACGACGGATCGCGGATCATAGCCGTCAGCACCGACGAGCCTCCAGAATGGGCCGTCGGTGTATGGTCTATATCATCTGTTTTACTAGACCCTGGCAACTGCGGACTAGGCAATGACTGCGTTTCGGAATCGGGTGCGCCGTCCATAGGTCGAAAAATCTCCATGGCTGGGGTGAGATCTCTCGGTGGCTGAGACAAGGCGAGTGAGGCCAATCCCGCTGTTTGTTCTCGAAGGCCATGGGATGAGTAGTGCGCCGGATCTAGACCTCTCATCAGTAACCACTATTGAGCAAACCGAAAAAATTCCTCATTTACCGGAAGAGTTATGGAAGGAGCTGTGATAAAATGACCGACTCGGCGTCCTGTAACTTATCCCGCTAGAAACTACCGGCTCCGAACCTAACAAGCTACTAGGCTCCGCGAGAGCATTGATCGTGTCTGGAGTAGCATTGTCACTCGAGCTTGGTGGAGGGTGCAAGGACTGCGAATCCGCGCGCTCCCGACGTCCCAGGACACCCATCACGGTCGAGGCACGGATAGACGGTGGGGGTAATGTTGATTCGCAATCCACTCTTGAAATTGAGTGCGAACAAGCTTCGAGCTCTCGTAGGTGGTGGTTAGAGGGGGTATGACGCAAGACTTAAAGCGAAAGCGACAATAGGCATCGCCCGAGAGTTAGGAGACGAACCAGGGACGGCGTACAGGCGACAACATGAGAGGGAAGGCAGACCAGGACGATAATTCGAGGTGTCGATGGGCGTAAAAGCAGCTCTTGGGGCAGTTCCTAGCTTTGTCGGGTTGACTGTTCTTATCGGCGAATTGAGTAAAAAGTCTTATCTGCGGAGGATTCTGGATTCTGGCCGGCCCACTTGGTTCCAAGCCTATCCTGGACCTCCAGCGGGCACCTAGAGCCATCAATCATCATACAGAAAACGATTATCTATTCAGGAGCAGCCGAGAAACGGATTCAGGATGCCAAAGAAGCTGTCATGCTGTGGACCGTTGACCATGTTTTTGCAGATCAGCCGAGATGAGCTGCAGGATTTAGCGGTACGCTTGCTTTTTGCTGCGTTCAACGGTTTGACCCCTCCACTTGTCAGGAACATCTCGTCAGTCATAGAAACCAGCTCCGATCTATTTTAAATAAAGAATAATGGTGATCAATATACTGATTCCAGAACACAGCACCGCAGTGGCATCTAGTCTATATCAAACAATATGGGTATCACAAAAACGAATCCCACTAACTCCAAGCACGGACCGCCAAACATCAGCTATCAACTCAACCGTTCCAAAAACCCCTGCGCAATAAGCCGCTCCACATCGCCATGTCGCACATAGAGCTGACTATTCTTCGTCAAATTAATGACCCTGCAACCATTATTAGCCATAACCACCACCGCAATCCTAAAAGAAGAGGAGGGAGCCATGCAAAAACATACCCATACTCCGTCTGAATCTCCCCCGCATCCTTCAAAACCCGCACATCAATAAACAGATCCTTCGGCGGCTCCAAACTCCCCGTAAGATCAATATCTGTCCACTGCCCTTTATACGTAGCCAGCATATCACTGTACTGCCGGAAATACTCCTCCTCCTCGGGACTCAGCGAGCTCTGGTTCCCACTACTCTGTGAGCTGTTTTGTCCACCGGGTCCTCCCGGCCCTCCCTCGTCTACGCCCGTCATCGCAGACGCAGCCGCCGCCTGTTGCTCTAGCACATCAATCCCTTTCCAGCACAAATCCTCTAGTTTCTCCGTGCGGACGCGGTGGTAAGCGAGGAGACAGCGCTTGTTGCGTCGGATGCACAGGTGATCAACTAACAGCGCGCAAGCGACAGCCGGTTCCTGGGATGGATTAAAAGAACCTTCAAACGGGGTGAGGAGGCGAGCAAGGTCGCGATCTAAGTCGCGGACTTCACGGGCGACTGTGCGGACGAGCTCGGTTTGGTAGGGCGGTAGGTGGGCGAGGGACTGCGTGCGTTTGGCATGTTGGACCTGTATGTGAGTCGAGTTAGTAGATGTTGTTTCTTCTTCTCTGCTTCGTTTGGGTGCAGATTTTGTGAAATTGGCCCTGTCATACTAGTTTATTACCTAGTTCTCCGTACATTATGTATGTGGGGTTGAGCTGGAGTCTAAGCGTGGTGTGTCGGTGTAAGCCGCGTACAGACGCGTTTCCGCGATGAACGCTTGAGAGGGGGTTCGGTAATCACGGAGTGTTTCGAGAAGGCTGGTATCCCGTATGTGTTGTGCCTGTTATTTAAAGGGGTTTGGTGATCAACTGGTGTCATATAATGGTTCGTGGGGTCAATGAAATGCCTGAACAATTGGAACTTGAAGCTCTACCTTATGTATCTTGGTTGTCTTGCCGCTTTTACAATTTCCCCACGTGATACTTACCGTAACCAAGATCTTCGCAACAACGGTGGACGTAGCTTCTTTACATCCATGAGGTTCGTCAAAATTCTTTGTCTCTACATGTTCTAAGTCCGCGGGGTCTACGATATATTCTTGTTTTTGGACGGATTGGGCCGATGTTGTCGATATACGAAGAACTAAACTCTCACCATGAACGTCGAGTGCCAGCATGCCAACGAGGTAGGAAAACAAACTCGCAATCTTCCATATGGCGAGGCGAGCACTAAGGAGATGATTCAGTTTTGACAGAGAATTTCAATGGGTTTTCTAGTCAAAGTAAGGATGGATAAGTACCATGTCCTATAATTCTATGTGATCAACTGTGACAATTACCACCCTTAATGACAAGCCGCAAAATAAACCAAACCACAGGGCTAAACAGGGGGAACGATAGCCAAATAACAGATAACTTGATATATCACGTTAAAGAAAGGACGAACCAAACAGGTATTCTTCGAACGCAAGATAAGTACCACCAAGCTACCATCATGCTAGATTTCACACAGGAAATTCAATAAGCTTCTTCCAAGAAAAGGGCCAACCAATCCAGAATAGGAAACGAGACCAAAAAAACAGAAAAAAAAGAAGACAAGCCGACAAATTTAGGAGTATCAAGTGGGTTTCATTTAACTCATCACTTTCGTCATCAGAAAATACATGATTCAGAAGAACGAAGATATCAATATCCGGGAGCATTATTGATCCAGTGATCAAATTCACCGCCAGCTGGGTCTAGAGTGCCATCTAGAGCCTGCAATCCCGGTTGCGAAGATGATGCACCTGCGTAGGAGATTGGACTGGGCTCCATCGAAGTGTTATAAGGGAGATAAATGTTGTTGGAGGATTCCTGCTGCCACGGTGGATATTGCGGGTTCCCGTAGACTTGACTCCCACCGTCGGGATTTAAAGAACTACTAGGGAAGTCCAAAAGCTGGGGATCGAGTTGGCCGCCCGAGCCACTTCCTGATGTTGACATTTGTGCTTGAGGTTGAAGCAGGTCGTGGTGGGCTGCTCCGGGCAGGCCAGCAAGAGTTGTCGACGAACCGTAGTGCATCTCATCCAGGTTAGAGGATGGCTGGATATATTGAGACGGATTGGACGTGAGTATCATTCCAGATGGTGGCCTTGCTGGGTGGATTGAGGGCCAGGAAGAGGGAAAGTATCCGTCAGTCGGCAAGCCATGATCGCCCATGTCAGGAGGTGTCGGTTGACCGCTGTCCCACCCACTGCTACCAAGATCGGGGGAGACATACGAACTGAGTCTGCTGATATGGCGCTGCGCGGGGCTGCCTTCAGGCGTGCTCCGATAGCCGCCGTGGTAGGAACGGTCATCATCGAGAATGGAACGCTTCTTCTTGTCCTTCGCTGGGGTGAACTTGTAACCGGGATGTGCCTTTAGGTGATTTTTCTTCTCGATACCTGCATACTGCTCATACCTGCGCTTGATTTCCGGCACTTCGTTATTCCAACTGTGGCCTGCCGCTGCAGATACCACTTGATGGTTTTGCTGTCTGAATAACTCTTTGGTCCGGTCCGCATACGCTGAGCGATAAAGCATGAAAGAGTTCATCGGCCTGGGTATCTTCCCCTGCTTCTTGAGTGCTTCCGCAAGGCGCTCCTCAGTCGGCCGATTCACATGTCTTTCTATGTCTTTAATAGGTATATGGGTCATGTCCTTCGTCAGTACACTCAAAGGGGCCGACAGATTAATTCCCAAATCCGTCTCCTTGCGGTTCTTCGCTCTGCGCCGTTGTCTGGGTGATCTTAGCACTCGCGGCTTTGAGAGGGTCTGCCTCAGCGAGGGCGACGGCCACCTGGTGGTCGACCCAAGACTCCCAGAAGCAACTCCGTCATCGGTTGGTGGTGTATCGACCCGAATATCATTGGTTACCATCTATGATTGCGTTAGCCATTGCTCTAGCCACACCCACCAATAGACGACCAGAGGCAGGGCTCTCACCGGATGATGCAGGGATGCATTCTGAGAATAATGACTGGTTGGAGCATATTGCAGATTCTGCAGCATCGTGTTAGTTTTTAGAGGTAGAGGAACTGGGGTTTCTTTGCCGCTCGGTTACTCACTATTGCCAGCGACGTTTGCTCGTCGAAAGAGACATCGCTACTGCGCGCGGAGCCTCCGTAAGATGCCGCTGTATGGCTGCCGTACATCGAATACACGTCGCCGGCTTGAGAGACGTCAGAGGGTAGGTCGCCGTCGGTTGACTGGGGGGGAGAAGGCGGTTGGCCGCGAAGTAGCCCCTGAACCATGTTTTTGTGTTGCGGAAGAAGGTCGTAGACGTTGGATCGGCCACGAAATGAAGTCTTCAAAATCCCCCTCGCTAGGTGCGCAGTTGAGGAGTGACGATTCTGATCCAGAGCAGAAACTGAGTGAGACAAGCAGCTGTCCTATCGGTCGATAGTTACGACAAATGACTCAGTCTACTGGTTGTGATGGAAGCAGAAAGCCTGGGGCCACTTCGGTTTGCGATGAAAGCAAGAGAGAAGAAGAGAGTAGAGAGATCAGTTGATGAAGCTGAGATGAAGACAGCAAGAAAGCGGAAGAGGAAATGCAAAGGCAGATAGATGGAAGAATGAAGACGGCTAGTGATGCCTTATTAAGAGGTAGCGGGAACAAGCAGTCAAGTTGGCGTGAGGGGGTTTGTTGGTGTTATGCTGAAAGAAGTGTGGATGGTTGAAGAGCACAACAACAGGTGGATATCAAGCTGCTTAAAACTGATGCCCCTGCAGATACGCGTTCGTCGTCTGGGAGCAGAACCCATGGACACACCAGGGCGGCTGAGACCCTTCTGTGGCAGCCAATTCAGGAAATCCGAGATCGTAAATGATTCTGGCGGTGGTGATGGCGCTGACTCTTTGTCCTAGTGAAGTAGTCTACCAGACTGCTGGGACAGAGGGTGGATGGGGAAGTCCGCTTTTTCTTTCTGCCTCGTTTCTTTTTGGGTTTTATATTTATTTGATTTCTTTTCAGCATTTGTTCTTATTTTTAACCCTCTTTCTTTTTTTCCTTTTTTGTGATTGGACTGCTGAGACGTTATTTGTCTGGAATTCCCTCTGTTCGCCCTCCCCTTAGGACGTGTCTCTACAATGGCCCGTCAGTTTCATCAGTTGTTTCCAAACCAACCCTCCCAGGGCCATTCTTTGTGCCAAATCTATTCGTCGGCCTCAGAAGAGGACCATCTATGTTTCTAGAACTCTGGGGCGAGACTTCTTGAGTAACTCGATCCGGAAGCGCTTACTGCGAAACAGAGTCGGTGGTGATTAGGTGCTACTGGCGGGAGAACATATGAACCAGGGTATGTCAACTCGATCCTAATTACAATCACCAGGCGGGCTGTGAGGGGCTAATTTGACCCCGCCCAGCGACTGGCCCTGCTGTAGGTACGAACCTGAATGGCGAGATCTAGATCATCATGGCGCCTCTGGTCTCTCTCGACGTCCGATCCATTAGTACAACCAAGATCTGGTAGTTGACGAAGGGGCCGTAGTACCGGAGATAAATGTCAGGAAAGCGCGATGCGAGCTTGTGCCCTGGAGGACGAATGGCAGGCGGAACTATGAGGTCAGTGCTCAGGTCAAGAAGTGGTAGTCTAGACATGCTATGTAGTGGACCTATCATCGGGCGCAGGTGAATTAATTCAAGATACGGAACGAATGGGGCCCAAGAACGTCAAATATTGCATTAAATGGCGGGCGATAGAGAGTGATATCCAAATGCAGAGCGATGACAGATGTTAAGCAGGACTAGCTAACTAGAATCCCCCCCAAGCCGCACCGGTCAGAAAGCGCTGAAGCAGCCAAGATACCTGTACCTCGTTGATCGGCCTCTGCCGCGAGCGGCTCCTGTCATTGATGATAGCCAAGTAGTGCTGAAGTATATCCTAGGATATGCATGCCCCGTCGCAGGCTGCCTGGAAGACCAGGAACCAGATCACGGTTCACAGTTTGCGGCGTTTGTAGCAGGGAAGCTCCAGGCCATCAGATTGGATGCAACCCTAAGGACGCCAACGATATCTCCAAGTTCGCAATGAACAACCTTCTCCCAAGAGTCCGTGATACTGAGGAGCGGGAGTATCGCTCCTGTTTCCTGTACGGAGAAAATAGTGGACTGTGGAGTTTTGCGCGGATGGCGATCATGCTAGTATGTGTTCTCCACAATGGCACAAGTTACGGCGCTAGTCTGAGTGGAGTAATCAGACCAAAGCCCGAAGCGGATGAGATGATGAGCCGGGAGCCGAGACTTAGGAATCCTGACTCGTGGGAGATGTAATTGGATTAACCGTACAAAACCAACGACTGGGCCATCGTTGACAGTACAGTAGTATTAAGGTCTCGGAAAGTTAGAGGCAAAATTGAGGGGACCTCCCTATGGCTGTTGCTGCTGTTGGGCAGTCAGTTGGGCGCGGTTGGTTCGGGTGCAAGCAGATCTCACGTTTGATACAGATATCGCAACATCGCACCCAATTTCAGGACGCGGGAGCAGAAACGACCATGGCTAATTTCAGTCACCAACTGCTTAAGAACCGCGGTACATGTATCTAGTCTCCTCTGTGGACGCAGGATGATGGATGATGGCAGGACTAATTGTGCCCCCACCATGTCCTTCTGATTGGCCTGTAGGAGGCTGGGATGGCTTTTCCGGTCACGCTCTCATTTGCAGACAGGCAAAAGCACGAGCAGATCATCATCCATCACTAATTTACCAATTCACCATTAATAATGCACCAGCCTTGTAGTCCACGGAGGGCGGAGGAAGTACTTTGTCATCACCCACTTGTTGAGTGTTGGTTTAGTACTGGCTTCGTTGGACTATTGACTAGCTTGCTCTAGCATTAAACAATAAACTTTACTTTTGATACCTCTGTGCATAACTAGGGCGGGCAGGAGTTCACGCTTGGCAGCAGCAGCTTACACTGTTAAAGGAGAGCCAAGCCAAACCTCCGCAGTTTGTCTCGCCGTACAGGGGTTTGGCATCTTTGCCTTGCTGCCCTGACTAAGGCTCTAGACAATACCTGTACTCGATGGCTCAAGAACGAGGGGAGGGTATAATAGCCCTGGAGGAGTTGGGCAACTCACTACTTTACGTACGGAGTACTTCGGCCTTACTCGCTCTGGGGACAGAACCACTTCCAATCACACCCGTAGTTAGAAATAATAGGAAGCTGCTCGCGTCTCGCATTTTCGGGGCTGTTAAATCCGACACCAACAATAATGATGATGATCGGCTCTACTAACTCGTAGCAGATAGGTCTGTCTATCGCTCGGCACTTTCCCCGAAGTGCCCGCATTCGAATCGACGCAAATAGGTAGGTAGAATTTGATTTTTACTTTCCCCCAACCCAAACCTCACGATGGCGATCTCTTATTCGTTTCTTAACTTGACAGTTGTGACACTGACGGCCTGCATGACACTCGCCTGGCCTTGGCACCCAAGCATTGGATTGGAGGCATCTTGTGCTTATCTCTGCTAGTCTGCTAGTCAGCTAAGCCTCCGCTGCTTCCACTCAACCTAGAGCCTTTCTCTAGAGCCTTTCTCTAGAGCCTTTCTCTAGAGCCTTCCTCTAGAGCCTAAGCTCCTCTTGGTCTAGATTACGATTCGTACCTTTGCTTTGGATACTTTCCCGTCACGTGAAGACTATACTACGTCGGGCATCGGGATGGCTTCGATCGAGAGCCACTCCTTTACCTCATAGCGGACTCCTCAACAGTGAAAACAAAAACACTCTCGCCGTAGAAGCTACCGCCCGAGGTAGGTTTTGATATACTAACTGTTCATGACTTGACCTGCAGCTCGACGTACTACTTTGATAGCCGCTGCGCTCCCAAGAATTGTCCACGGACCCAACACCAGGACCTACGCACGTGGCGGTCACCGAAACTTTCGCCGAGCTACACAAGAACAACGGAATAGGAAAGGAGCGTTGAGATAACAGGAGGCTTTGGATGCGGTTGGGCTATATGAGGACACCCTTGGTCATTCGACTCTGACGATTATGCACCAGTATCGTCATCCTGGTCCTTGAGTCGGTGTGTTGTGCTGCCAAAATTATCCCCAAATCATCTTCAGCCTCACCGATGCTGGGCTTTTCTCCCCCACCTGCTCTCAATCCATCCTCCCAAGCAGCTCGTTCATTGTCTGCGAAGTTGCAGATGGGGCAGAGTGGGGGCTGGGGGCTTAGCGGACGTTCATGCATGGCGGCAGGTGCCCGGCCCATGATCTACGGTTCTGCGGCTGTCAAGGGGAATTGATAAACGCCTTAACGGGTTTGGATCATTGGATGACTTGCGCAGGAACGAGAGCCGAGCTAGCCCCGCGGCGAGTTTTCTTTGTCCCCTCCACCATCAATCCGACAGGAACGGCTTTGGAAGAGCAATGGAAGAACTCTCTTTCCTTCTTTTCATCTAACGGCCTAGAGGATGCGTGAACTACACGGTACTAGAGAAACTGTATTCTCTTGTCCTGACTTGTCGGTCGAGCAATTTATCCGAAGTTCTTGCGTGATGGTGTTCTCAGTTCTCACAACCATCTTCGTTACTCCCGCCTTCCCAGCTACTAAACATATTAGGGTCCCTATGGAGAGGATATCGACAGTAGAAACCTTTCTACTAAAGTAGAGAATCCGGATTCTCGCAGGTGCTGTACATCTTTGCTTCTCCCAGATACAAGTGCGAAGCCACGTACAACACTACGAGTCATGGGTGTATTTTGGCTCTCGACTGTGCTATTTCCAGCTTGTTGCAGATCGGAGACTTAAGTGATACTCAACAAGGATCGCCATATGAACCAATGAATCCATGGCAACCATGAACGCCATGACCAACTCCCTCTGTCATCGACGGATTCTACCATGGTTCACTTGACCTTCTAAAGCGTTCTAGAAAGAGTTTAGTGCGTTCATGGACGCCAAAATGATGCACTGCACCTTTTCAAATCCGGTCCCTTCGATCAGCTCGAGCCCTGCACGGCCCTCTTCAGTCGCCTACTCGCGATCTCATGGAGGGGTCTGCTGACAGCGTCAGGGTGTCCAGTGATCTGGTCCCACAGAGCCGAATCTCTCCCCGGGCCTTGCGCCTGACCTTCCATCCTTGAATCGTCTTGCCTGTTTCAAGATCTACTGTGTTGTTGAAACAGGGCATCGGTTTTGTCATCTAAGAATACCTACACTCTCCGCTTTCTTTTGTCTACTCTGTGGTCAATTCCGTGGTTGAACGCTGCGCCTCGTTCCATCTCAAGCTGCCCGTTTTAGTTCTCCAGGGGTGGGTGAGGACCGCTTTTTTTAGCAGCGACAACGCCTCCTTGACTGATCGGAAAGATGCTAGATGACGAGGGAATCAAATCTCTTGACTCGAGTCACTGGGTAGTGGGTAGGGGTTGGCGCAACCCCCATGAAAACTATCCTGGCCCTTGTTTTTTTGTTTTTTTTCTCTCAGAAATGTTATCAATGGAAAGGCCAAGACCACAAAAATGTTGGTTTTCATTCGGAACAGCGAGGGAGCGATAGCCGAAGGTGGCCATCCCGAGAGCAAGATGGAATCAATCTTTAGGCCAATCTCTCAATCTAGACTGAGATTGAGAAGAGACCCTCGACGACAGAAGGCAAGTCTGATCCGAATCGATCGCAGTCCTCGGGCCTTGGAGCTCTCCCTGGCGTGCAGAATTCCCGACGATTTGAAATACTGGAGTACTACACCACCTTCCAAATGCGGAACTTTTATGCACCTTGTCACAAGCTTGGTACTTTCCTATCAATGGCTTTAATTCTGCTCGATAACTCGTGCGCATAAACGTGGCCCCAAAGATGGCCAATGTTGACCAACAGCAAGTGTATGGTGCTTAGTTTGGCCTGCGCCACAAGCCGAGCTGTTACCATAAGACAACTCAAACTACGCAACTGCACATTCTTCCTCTATAATGCAAGTTGTCTTTGAACGTGAACATGGACCACCCCAGTAACTCGGTGATTAGCTTCTACAAGTCGCGGCCGGATTGTCGGTGGAGGACTAAGTCCTGCACCCTGCAGTCGAGAGGAGCTCTTTCCTTCAAACTTCAAGAACTACTACACCGACGGCGTAGTTGAATGAATCAAGAAGAGCAGCACTTGCAAGCCACTAGGCATGGATCAGGCATTTAAATATTGGAGATTATAGGAGGCCAGGCTGGAGAGCGGTTGAAAGGTTACATCCAACACCCTCTCGGGGTTCGGGGCACTATCATTGGTGCTGCTTGATTGCACTGGTGCATATTTTTGCACATTTTATCCTCCCTTCTCTCTTCTCCCTGATGCATGCTCCCAGCTCCTGCCTCCCACCTGGATCCACTTTACCTTGTACCTCTGACGAACGGCGATAATGACATTCGAAAGGTGCTATTATTATTGAAGATCTTCTGTAGCAGAACTGGCGGCTAGCAACCACTCCTAGGAGCGAGTTAAAGCCAGGGTTGACTTCATGGACATAAGGCGCGGATTCCGTACAGTAAGAGCAGCAGTCAGACTCAGGAGCCATCGGGGTCGGGACTTCATTAAGGCAACGGGGCAATAATGAATCGACTGATTTGTGATAAGATCAGCGACCAGGATGCGCGATCAACCTCATCTATATTTCGATATATTATTAATTAATCGGTGATCGGCTCCTCGATACCGCTCCATGAGTCCATCCTGAATCCCCGACTACGGAGAAGAAGGAAGGAAGGCTAATGAATCTGGATGGGTGGGGGAGAGTTTCCCATACGCTGCCAGTGACCGTCAAGAACTCAAGGCTCAAGGCTCAAGTCTATTTCGCAATGTCGATCGCTTGGCATCATGGTATCATCAAAGCTCGTTGTCTGTCAAAATCCCGAGCTCGGATGCACTTTACCGTTCCCCCGGCTGATCGAACGTGACGCCTCCGAGTCTAGCGGAAATTATGCAGGTGTGATGATTCCATTGGCCGTAGAATTGGATTTCCCCACGCACGCGGACAATGGACATGAGAGGCACCTGGCACTATTTGTGCAATGCAGCGCGCGCGTACCTGCGATCCTGTCGAGCCCCTTTGTGGCCGAATAGAGTTGAATAGGGTATGTGCCTACTAGCCGGTTGCCCGGAGCCCGAAGTAAGCATCCCACTGCGTTGACAAAGATCGATGCCATCAAGACTCAAGACCCGAGCAGTTTCGATTGTTTTGTTTGGGTATACTCAGACTGTGCATCCTGAAGACAGAGGGTTGCCTGCGGGGTAAGCAACAGAATTAGAAATGTCAAGCCTGAGTATAACTAGCCAAACAAACGTATGTAGTCGTACCGTACTTCTGAGATGCAGGACAACAACCAACGAATCCCATCAAATCGCACAGAACTACTGCGGCAAGGCCGACTCAACAACCAAGGTCCACGGTCTCGGTCGTGATCGGCCAACTTTGAAGGGCTGTTTGGTTGAGCTTTTGGAATTAGCCGCAGCTCCAAAATGTGTCAAATTGATCAGCGAGTCAACGCCATCATGATGGTTGACGAGCTTATCCGAGACGGATCTCAACGGACGACCGTGCCACTGTGGGTGAACACTGTAGAGAATGGAGATGGGTCGCTACCTGGCACGTTCACAGCCAGTTCTAACTACTGACTCTCCTCTCCTTCGAGGTCAAGTTTATGTGACAGGTGTGATGGACTTGCACTAGCGAGGATACCCGGTTTCAACAGGCGTTGACTGGCCAATATGGATAAACTGTTGGATCACTCATTTCGATGTTGGGCCCCTAGCTGGAGCCTGATTCGCCTAGGTCTCTAACAGGCTGGGACCCTCAGTCAGGGATTTTGAAGGCGATTGTTATGCAGCCTGAGCATTGGCCTCACTCTCTTTCTCTCTTTGGAAAAGGCGAGGACTCAACCCTTCGTATTTTCCCCATTATTTCCCTCCAAGGCTCCGCGTTTCTCTGGAATTGGAATAAGGAAACAAGGAAACGAAGCCCATGGTATTTTTTTTTTTCACGGCTTTCCTTATCTTTTTTTTTTTTTTTTTTTTAATTGCGCGACAAGTACTGTCTTCGACTCTGGACGGAGGGTTATCACCGGCGCGCCGGTCCTCTTCTAGTTCTCGTGCTCTGATAAGCGTTTATCAGGATTCAAACGTTCGGGGTTTGGATTCGTAGCTTGCTCGCGCGGTTGTCTTCCCCTTTGAGTTTGATATTGGCAGGCCTAGCACCAGCCTGGAGGCCAAGCCGGAATCGGACTCCGGTCCTCACTCGGGGAATCGGGCTTCTCGCACTTCATAATCGCCGGCGCGCCGCTTGACCTCGGCTCTTAACTTAATACCTGCCTGAATCAGTGAATACGGATGTCAGATCACGTTAATAACTTAATATAAATCCAACCTCATACGAGATGAGTGGGTCGGAGGGATCCAGTATCCACTGTGATGATTTTCTCTATCCACGCCGCCACGGAGCACATATACTATCCGGCAATAGTCACAAATCATAATATCGACATACTTTGGAGTGATGACGCGGTGATCAAGACATTGATGCATTTAGACTTTGCTTCGTTAAGATTGACCAAATGTAGACTACAGAGCGAAGGTGAGCTATTCTACTAATGATGAGCTGCTTGTTCTCATACTTTGTACTCTGCTCCAACATAACTCTGCCGCAGAATGCGGTATGCAAGCATAACTAAGTACTACTAGTAGAATACTTATGCACTGTATGCTTCTGTGCTTGCGACTGCCAGAATCCGGCCTCAAGTCTCGTACATACATCTATCTTCACCCTTCCTGCACTTATCCATGTACGCAGATGACTATCTATCTCATGACCATTAGTAATTGGATCAGATCAATACACCGAGTCAACGAATCGATCGACTGGTTGCTCTAACGCATTTGTGTACATCTAAATGTGCACTCACCACCATGCTAACAGAATCAAGGGAAACCCCAACATAGCCTTCTATAGACTATACTGGTATTACCTGCTTCACGAATACTTATATCTCAAGAAGCAATCTATACCCTCACCCATCCAGACATTCCAATAACATCTCTTTCGTCGGTAAGTCACCAGCGCAATCCCCAGCATGGATCAGACAAACCCTCACCTCATCCAGATAAAAAAAAAACTAAAAAACTCCAATAAACAAAACAAACCACCTACAAGCTCGATGCCGAACCCATCTCGCATGCGTCCAACCTTTACCTACCCGGTCCATGCCCTCTGCACGGTATATTTGTAACTGAGGCTAATCCCGACGGCGTACGCTGCACTGCACTACATGTTTGCTTCGATCCAACCCTTAGTACTTATCTGCCATAACTAGGCTGCATACTTGCCCTTCAATGCACGCCTCACGCCCCACACGCTCGCAGGCACAGACAGAGACCATACATGAGTTCTCAACTAGGCAGCCAAAAAGCAAAAGCAAAATCGATCGTTTGCTACCGGGCAGTGGAGACGGACAGAGACATTGTCTCATTTCCTCCATTTTTGTTTTTCTGTCTTCTGGGCCCCCTGTCTATTCGTCTGTGCGAGTGGAACTCGATGGGGACGGGAGTGATGCTGACGGGATGGGGACGGTTTATGCAGGGGATTTGTATTGGGTTTACAGGGGCAGGAGCAGGGGGGGAGGTCGGAGTGGATCTGATATACTGGATAGGGAGGTGCGGATGGTTTATCGCGCACAGTAAGTACATAACTACTCGGTTGTGCTGTGTGAGAAGCGGTCCTCCCCATGAGAGAGAGAGAAAGATATACATATATATACTATACGATATGGCGTTTGCTCTAGTCATTTACACATCTAACAGAAACATAACAGAGAGAAAACCATTCAAGGACATCCAATGCCAACCGAACCCCTTTCCTTCTCTAATTCAACATACCTATCCCAATATCGACAATGCTCCCACCAATAACATCGCCTATCAACCGTACAATCACCCAGCACCGCCCCTGCAGTCCGTACCAAAACCTCACAGTCGTACAGAGTACGATCAACTACGGATATCATTTCTTAATATATATATATATATTTTGCCTCTTCAGACCAGGGAGAGTGAGTGGAGATGCGCCCGTCGTGAGCGTGACCGTGGTGGTGTCCACTGTCTGTGCACGTTGTTTGCCTGCGACCTGCATAACGTATGCAGCTAATATTATAAGTAGCTATAGTTGTCATAGTGCTGACAGCCGACAAGGTACTCCGTAGACTACATCTAGTTTCACCGTCCACTCAACTCTAATCGGACTCGGAGTATGTTTGTTCAGATCCCGTAGGCGCCAGGCTGGGGCTGAGGACTGAATAATGAGATTATCTGATCATATTTTACTTTTTTTTTCTTCTTTCGGATTGAGATGATGCTACGGAGTACAGGTACTAGGTATTGATTGTACGTACAACGTGCTTTGCTTAGGTTTGTTTTGGGGAGTACGTTCGATCTAAGGATGGGGAATTATTGGGTGAAATGGATATATTGTCATGTGTCTTCTGTATGTGAATTATCCTAAGCACAAACTAACGCCAACCACTGCTCCTATAGCTTGTATTGTGTATTGTATGCATGCATCCATCCGGTTCTGTTAGTACAAGGAATAGTGAAGAACAAGAAGAAGAAGAAGAAAAGAAAAAAATTGGGGGCGAAAGAAGCAGAAATTTGAGAGGGAAAAATAAAAGGCAGATATCCCATCCACCTGATAATCATACAAAATGTTGTCAATATTATTGAGACAAGAAGCGGAATGCTACTGCTGCACCCGACTACGTACTGTCTCAAGTGTGGTCGTTCAATTAACCTCACGGGTGTACCCACTGTCTTCCCGGCAAGGCGATCAGAGCGATAACTTCAGCGATTTGTCACTGATAATACTTCCAGCCGACGAGCACAGACCTCAACTGTGGATGAACCCACGGTTTTAGCTCTCATCTAGCTGACTTGGTTGGGGTTTGAATGCTCATCAAGTAAATTAATAACGTAATGAGGTGGAGGTGAATTGGTAAGTGCAGTCGAGAGCCATCCATTCAAGAATATACTTGGAAATTTTGTTTGAATGGGTTACTCGCGAACGATCGAACTATCAGTGCCTTGCTGTGTGGATGGGTCAGGCTTCGGAACCAACGGCGACGGCTCTAGAGGAGGGATACGGTTGATTGACGGGGAAGACATCGCATGCTGCCCATTCGAGGCCGTCGATAGATGGCTGTGTAGGCCCATCGCATTCTCTCTTTGCCTGCGCTCCTCCTGTTCTGGAGTCATGCATTTCACTGGTGGTGGAATCGGCGCATCGGGTGAGCTTCTCCCCATCAATTTAGGACTTGGTTCTAATCTTTGTACCGGCAGCAAAATCGGTGCACCTGCCATGCCTCCGGCAGTTATCGGCCGTGGAGATTGTTTGGTAGGGCTAAGGCCGGATAGTAGAACATGCTGAGAATGAGGGGACGACGCCCGGTTGGCGGTAGGGGTCGCTGTAAATGATAAGTTTCCGCTATGAACCGAGGAAAATGAAGGATAGTTTCCGGTGCTGGGGCGGGGAGTTTGATGCTGTCCATATGGCGTCCATGGCGCAGGACCGTCGGGACCGTCGGAGGAAGCCATAGGTGGGAATCCGGCAAGAGGGCCGACATCACGATTGCCTTGAGTGGGAGACATCGACGGTCTGTTTTGGATGGGAGATGGCAGGCTCGGGCTGTGAATCGAGTGAGAGGATGAAGGTCGTCGTGTAAACGAAGGAGCGGGAGGGAGCGGGCCACGGCCATTAGGTGGAAAATGGTGGATTGGGGGTAGCTTCGGCTGGTCTTGAGACAAAACGAAGCCGTTCAGACCTTTTGAAGGCGAGAAAGGCGAGAAAGGCGCGCGAGGCGGACTGAAAGAGCTTATATGCGATGACTGAGGTCGGCGCTCCGGAGAGTGAGGGGGGAATGGAACAGCATAAGTAGATGGATGAGGTAGAGAAGGGTGTCGTTGTTTCATCGGGGACCCATTGACTACCGCCGCTCCAGTATTAACTTCTTTCGTAGTTGGAATCGTCTTCGGCGCAGTACCATCTGGGTGACCCTCAACAGCACTAGACGACGGCGAAGAGCCAACCCGGAATTTGAGGGGCGGTAATTTAGGGAGCTTCGCATCTTCCTCGCGGCGTTTGCAATCCCTGCAGACGAAATGGAAGTCTTCGCTCTCGGCCTCATCTTGTTTGATTCCAAGACACTTGCTGTGCTGCCACACATTGCATTTCTCGCATGCAACGCTATGAGAACCATCATCCTACCCGAGTTAGCAAAAATTTAATGCCTTGACTTATCAGTCTTACAATATTTTCTCCATGAACGCCACAGCCGGAACAGTCGAAGATCCACTCGTCTTCTTGAGAGAGATCCTCCAAGTTCTTTCGCTGTTTCTCGAGTTCTACCCTGAGCTGCCGTTCGGAAATCCGGCTCTCCCCTCTTTCAAGCTTCTTTTGCTCCTCTTCAATCCTTTGCAGCTCGGCCTCATGTAGCACACGTTTCCTCTCCCGATCCTTAATACGCTGTTCGCGAGTCATGATACGTGAATGCCGTTCATTTTCCATCTTTTTCAATTTTTCCTCCTCTTTCTGAGCGGCCGCCAGCTCTTCCTCCCGTTTCTGCGCAGCCTCCATGGCTTCCCGCTCCTGTCGCTCTTTCTCGCTCTTATGAGCAATGCGACTTGACCTCTTCGCACCAGCAAGAAGTTGAAGGTTGAAGAGTTCCTTTTCGCGCTTCACTTTCTGGCGCTCCTGGGATGCTTCCTCCTGTTCAATCACCGGGAGTACTTGTTCTTCGATCCTGCCCCTGAGCATCTTTTCATCCGCATCTCTCGTGTTCCGTATCGACTCTAGGAATTTTTGGTAGTCGTCCAGCGTAACAGCGATGCATTCCCATTTCATTCCCTCAAAGGGGTCCTCGGCGTCTACTTTTACTTCGGTGATATCTTTATCAGACTCATCATTGTAATCATGGCCAGTGACTTTTCTGCGCTTCGATGCTCTCACAGCTCGCGCACTTTTTCTCTTGGACTTGGACTTGGGCTTGGTAGGCTTCGGGGGAGGAAGAGGAGGATCGGTACGGCGGTAGAGTCTGTTGTCATCGAGGATATAGTAGTAACGGCCTTGGCGGTCATATCCAACTTCTTCAATACGCTTGGGTACTGTCAGCGGGAGTCGCAAAGGCGATGAAGCTAGATTACTCACCCATTGTAACTGGTCCGTCTCCCTTTGCTCCGGCATCTTATCACGGATCCGATCGGGGTTCCAGAACGTCCAGATAGTAAGCTGATGAAGAACCTGAAGTTTCAGGAAGACATCGAAATCCAAGAACTTGTTCGGGACTTCGTCGTACCCGAAGGGGTTTGTAAGGTGTGAAGCTTTCGCATTGTACTGTCGTCGCGTGTATTCGTCAAAGTTATCAAATCTGCAATCAAAGAACAAGCTGGTAAGCCTCCGCAAAGTGCAAGAAAGAGATATGTCCACGTACGAAAGTCCGCGATGCGACGAGACCCATTTAAGGAGGCAAAGTCCAATCTCTAAAAGCTTCTCCGAAGGGCCAGGTTTGAGACATTCGTTTTCCAGGTCCTAGAAAAAATCAAGCAAAAAAGTACGTCAGTCCGCGACACATAGAATACTAGCCATCTGAACGAGTCCCGCCCTAGATTTGGAGTGATAGTTCACATACTTCGATTCCAAAATCCTCGTCAATTTTCATAACTTTTCCAAATATAGCGATATACTGCATGAGGTTCGCAAACTCCCAACAGTTCCGGAGCTTCGTTAACAAGCCAGGCTCCTCGTGTGGCTGCTCCGGAGCAGCGTCCACATCGGAGCGGGTGCGCTTTCGCGATACCATGAAGGCGGTTCGAGACCGTTAAAAAGGCGCCGCGGCGCAGGGGCAAAATTGGTGCAGACTGAAATTTTGGCAGCACTTCCGAAAGACGACGCCAGTAGGTAGAATTGGGAAGAACAGATAAGTTAATTTGTGGTCTGAATCCTAAAATCCAGAAAATGGTATAGTCCGAAAAGGCGGGCGTGTTCAGGCGAGAAGGACGGATGAGCTCACAGAATCTCCGGCGCGTCGAGATCCGCCCGTCAGGTGACCTCCGATAAGGCTGACGCATGAATACGACAAACGATACGGAGTAGTGGTGATCAGTATTACTCTACAGCGTCTAGTTTGCTGTAATAAACGTAGTTAATAGAGGTAATGCAATCAATTGACGACTAAAGAACTAGGAGTCTCAGTCAACTAACGAAACATATAACTAGATCTTGGTATCTCGCATCAGAGGTCTATCTCACTCATATGGGGGCCAGAAAAAGACCAGAGGACAATGTAACAGAGAAACAGCGCGCCGTCCATATCAATATCCATGGCATCAAACAGCCACGTACCATGATGACCGAAGAAAAGTGAGTAGATAAACAGGGGAATAAGATGAGCCGAGTTGGAAGCAGAAGCAAAAGCACAAAAATCAGCAACGAAAAGAAAGCAAATTCCTGCCCGACAAGAAGCCAAACCTAGCCCAGTATGCTGATGAACACCATTGCTGTTGATCTCTCAAACAAATCCCCTCTTGATGCTGGTATCTTCAGTCCTTCCCGTTATTTTTGTAGGTGTTTTCTTTTTTTCCATCATGCATGTATACCACAGTTGCGCCTTATAACCCATTTTCGCCTAAGCCTGTCCCATGCAAGTCGTAAGTGTATCAAATATACCAGAAGTCGAAGTCGAAATCGAACGGAAACAATGCTTTTCCACTTTTTACATGGCAATACCCGGTGCGCCGTCGGAGACGTTGTCAGAGAGGTTGATGAGAAGTTGAGCGAGACACCGCTTCGTAGCTGCGTCGTCACGGAGAACCGAGGAAAAGGTGGCATCTCGTAAAGGTTCAGGGAGGCATTGGCGCAAGGCCTCGCGAGCGCGGCTATTGTCACTTAACCTACTAAACAGTTAGTAACGTACTTAAAAAAATAGACGACCGAAAGTAGAGTTGAACATACCGAAGGAAGCAGCGCACCACATGCTTTAGGAGCCTCACGGTCTGCTGTTCAACTAGCTGAGTGACCATATTACTGAGAACCGTTCCCACGGCGTAGAATCTCTCGTATGTCGCACATATATACGCTAAGCCGATATCATCCAGCAATATCTTTTGAACAATGAAGATGGCGACCGTTTTGCTTAACTCCGAGCCCGTTTCCATGATACGAAGGCAGAGGGGAATTATCTCGGTGGTAAGGAGGAAGTTGATGACGTCCGACGAATCGTTCTTGACCAGCGCTCCGATTACACCCAGGGAGGTGAGACGGAGGTATTCGAAGGGCCGGGATTTCGAGGTGGTATTTAGAAAGGGATAAAGGAATAGAGGAATATGAGCTAGTAGCGGCAAAAGCGATAATCAGCACGGCGAGCTATCATTACAGCCAAATGTTGTCACGTACCATTCAGGAAGAGGGTACGGGTCTCATTGTGAGACGCTACGCACTGCAATAAGGCCAGTGCGTTGCAAACCCGATTTGAAGCCGCAGCGGTAAGTTGTGACGGGTTCAACAAGGGATATACGGAAATAATTTCCTGGAGTAAAGCGGTCATGACACCTATTCAGCGGAGCAGATGGTTAGCCTTAATTGGGTGAGGCGAGGGGCCCTAATTGAGGATGTCCCTACCAAAAGAATGCCAGATAACGAGGGCCAGCTCAGGCACCTGTTCTCTCTTCTTGCTGAGCTCCATTAGAGCAGTCTCTCTGCGATTCGGATCCAAAAGCTCGGCAACCCAGATAAAGACTTTACGGTTCTCATCACTAACTCCGCCATCGATCATTGACATCGCACTTGACAACGCGCCCTCCCCACCAACCCCGGCACCCACTCCTTGAGCGGAGTTGTTTGCTGCGCCATTGCCAGCCATGGCTATACGGTTGTAGTGTTGCTGCTGAGCTGCGGCGGCGGCGGCGGCGGCGGCCTGAACCTGGGCATGTTGTTGTGCGACGAGCGAAGAATGCTGCTGGGCCTGGTGCGGGTGGTGCTGGGCTTGGTGCTGCTGCTGCTGCTGCTGCTGATGCTGCAACCAGGCTGCATCAGCCTGCGGGTACTGATGCTGGTGAGAAAACACGTGTTGACTTTGCGTTTGAAGCATGACGGGCCGACGAGGGATCAATCCTCAGGAGAGTGCTGCAATGATCAATCCGCCCTAACCGATCGGAAAACTCGAATTGACGGTAGGGAGGGCTGAAAGAGAGAAGGAATGGTCAGTTGGTCGAGACCAAGAGAAGATTCATTGATTATTAATCCGAAGCCAGGTGCGAACAGTGAATGAGGGATAGACACCGGTGGTGATTGGGAGGCAAAGGGTTGGATTGAATGTGAAACTGGTGATCGAGATGAGTGAGGTTCGGGCTCCGGGAGGCGGGGAGAGGCAGGTTCCGACCGGGCCTCGAAAGTCGAACCTGACTCAGACTCTCCAATCTTGGTCCCCATGGAGCTGCAGAACCACAAGAATCACCCAATTTACGGAATACTTCACTGGAATTTACTCCTCGGTGTCGTCCAACAGCGCGGAATTATTCACTCTATCTCGTGCTGTTGGACGGCCTTCTATGTTACACTAGACGCACGGGTTATTCTAACAGGTGCACGGCTAACTACCAAGAGCTGTAGTTTCAGGACCATGGGTTGTATCTATTTGCCAGCTACGGCCTGACAACAGCCTCAGGCTGGAGCCTGTTATGCCTGTTTCTTTTGATGCTGCTTCCGATGCCCCAACTCTACGGCGTATTTCCCATCAAGCCATCTAGGCTGTGTAGTATTGGTAACAAGGTTATTCACATTCTCATCTCATCGTATGTACATTCATACGAATATGTCAAACATGTAGGGCGCATCAAAGTCATTGCTATCATAATACAGGTATTTCTCAACAAGGGAAGAAAACTACCTTGGTCGAAGGCAGTCACATACACCAGCCATACGCCTCCACCTGCGCGTATAAGAAAAAGTTACAAGAAAAGCGTCAAATCATATTCGAGAATCTCATAGAGTCATGCCGTCCACTTCGCCGTCTCATCGTTAATCGTTAAGCCCGGGACCTAGATCGCCCTGATCGCCTGCTCCGTCTAGTCCGTCGGTCTGAGCTTTCGCTGGCTATAAGGTATGTTAGCCGGATGGTCCAATATCAAGGAAGGTGAAGGGAGGGGCTGAGCATACTTGTGCTGGTATAATAGCTGTAATAGCTTGGGTAGGTGTACTCGCTGCTCTTCTCGTCGTGGTCGTCCTTCCTTCTTAGGCCGAGGCAAAGCGCAATCGCACCGATAATGATTCCAATCGTTGCAATGCTACCCCACCTAGATTTCTTCTCGCCGTCGTGTGCAGATCCGGATGGTCGGGTGCCAAACCATGTGCGACCCGGAGGCCTAGTTGAGTGATGCGTATGAAGTTCTTCCACATAAGTATCCTCTCGCCTTCTTCGCCTGCCAATGCCCAGGCAAGCGAGAAGGCTGTTCAGGAGCCCGCGGGCGCACAGGCAGAGGCAGAGGAGGAACAGCAGAAATACACCAGCGAGTGTTCCGATCACGATACCCGCGATTGCACCGCCGCTTAGGCCGCCACTATGATCCGGAGCGTCGACTCCAAGCGCTGGGGAGCCATCGGTGGTTACGGGCGTCTCGAAAGCTTGCGTGGTTGTCGCGGTTTCGGTAACGGTGTTCGAGTCTGTCGGTCGTACCGGGGGGTTGGCAGTATTCGTAGCCCAGATCGAAGTGGTGGCTGCCAAAACACACTGGTTGTCGCTGCAGACATCCGAAGCACTGCAACAGGTACCGCCGCACTCACTCTCACCGAGATCAGATCGGCAACTTCCGGAGTCCGTGGGACTCGCGACCCAGCTACTCCATACAGATGTGTGTGTCTGGATGTCGGATTCAGTCACGTAGTAGGTGCTGCTATAGTATTCCCAGCTTCCGCTTCCACTCCCTGAACCACTCCCTGAGGATGAACAAACCGCCTGGCCGTTATTATCTGTAGTGCATGTTTCACCAGAAGCGCAGCAGAGCTGGCTGTAGTAACCACAGGGATTGTCGCAAGCTCGTGGTTCGAGCCCGGCCCCCTCAGGATTAGTTGGCCCTAACGGAGTCGCATCGGCGAGTCGAAGTAATGTCAGGATCGATATCGCTGACTGTAGTATTCGAGAGGTATGCATTGTGGATATGACAGCTACCCGAGAATCTTCGAGCGATCGGTATGGAAGCCACCGAGAATGCTCTGACAGCCGCGATTGTTGGCTGCAGGGCCCGGACTGTGACTCGCTCTAGAAACCAGCCGTATGTTGACTGCGATCAACAGATCAAGACGGCGACTTCCAACAACAAACAGATGGAATGTGGAATTTCGCTTGAAAACGTGAAGAAATTTGACGAAAGCTAAAAGAGGAGAGAAAAGAAGGAATTCAATGCAAGGTTGGGAGGGAGCCGGACCTGTTGTGACAGTGCCCGTGGCCGATTTTCCCAGCCTCCTCATGCAAGGAAATATACATACAAGCCCAACCACCGCATTTCTGAGACAAAGGCCACCAATCAGGCTTGACGGTCCATACTATCACTATGGAGTCATGCTTTTTATTATAGAAAAATTCAAAGGCTGGACCCTACTTTTATCCCGTCTCGTTTCATGACTGCTACTGGATTTCCAAGTTGAAATGGCATGAATCTGAGGAGCCCCTCCATGCCATTGATAACGGCATCCCCGCATCTGGCCATGCCGGTTAATACCTTAGTATCAGCTATTATTACTCTCCCAAAGAGAGTCGGAAGTCAATTTGTATTCAATCAATCAGGTCGCAATATTTGTTCACGAGGTCGACGTTGCTTTGGTTATCTCCCCAGACTCAGGTACCTTCTAGCCTCACGTCATCAGGTACGATGGGCTCGGTCTAATCAGGCATCGAGCCCTCCACCGACTGTGTCTGCACACTGTCCATATTACTGGTTGTTGGTTATGGAGACTGCAGGGACAGCATGTCAATCTCGCTCTTTGTTCTGCGGGTTTTTGGTCACGATGATCAAGCGGTGTGTATGAACAATTGTCAGTGGAATTTCTCGAGTCCCTGCGTCGTTTTTTTTTCTCAAAAAAAGTATCCTGGGTTTCCGTAGAGGATTGGGATTGACGCCTTGTTAGACTGGCTTTGTTACTTGTTTGATCTCGAGATATCAAAGCAATAGATTCAAACTAGATGTACAACTGCAGTATAGAACATTACTCATGTAGTCATCCATATATCCATCAAAGGCATCATCATATACAAACTCCAAGCAAAAATAAAATAAAATAAATCTCTTTATCCAAAGTCATATATGTCCACACTTGCTGCTGCTTCAGATGAAGAATCCAGCAACCCCAACCATGACACCGACAACAAGATCCTGAAGGCTCGAGGCCCGTCTAGACCCTGCCCCGTCTGCTCCGCCCTCATAAATCCCACAGACTCCCAGGTTGAGACCGTGGCAAGCGGATTGACTTAGACTGGCACACGTCGAAACCGCTCCTGCTGCACCGCCGCCCTGAGTGAAGTCTGCTCCTCCTCCTGTCACAGTAACGCCGTATCCTCCAAAATATGTCACGCACTGAGTATAGTCGCTCTCGCATCGGTCATAGTATGACGAGCAGATATCGGCATTGGAGAACGACGTGGGTACAAAGACGAACGGGTAACCGCCTGACATTGTCGGCCCGGTAATCTCAGGCCCATCGTTCCCTGTCGGCGTCGCTTCTGATGTTTGTGGGAACTGGAAACCTCCCGACGTCGAACCGGCGATTGTACCGGTGCAGCTGGCCCCGCTCGGACAGCAAGCGATATGGTGTGCTTCGTCGCTGGTACATATAGAGCCTGATCTGCAACAAATATCTGAATTGTCTAGATTGTTACATCCGTTGTATCCGCCGGGGCAGTTGCCGTCGCGCTTCAGAAGTCGTAGGACATCGTATGCCCTTCTGGGTGTGACGGGGCTCGCTGTGATGGGGGTGTCAAATGGTATGGTCTCGACCGATAGTGCACTCGAGGCGAGGAATGTGGCCGCAATCCACCCGGATAGCTTCATTATCGAGGGCTAGGCTTCGATCGTCCCGCCGGACTGGAAAGAAATCAATTGATTTGGACAATATCTTCGAAAAGTAAAAATAATATTTGGTAAGGCGGCTCCAATAATCATTCGGGGTTCTGCCGTTGGGTAGCGACGACGATGAGGTGGCTGGGCGATCAACAAACTACTTGAAGCGGCAAAGCACTCAGCCTGCTGAGTCCCCGCCTAAGAACCGCCGACGCCAAGACAATTACCTTTCTCGTTTCAGTAGGCGACCAATGCCGCCCTATAACTCTAACCCCCAGAGTCCAGGCTGTCTTTTTGTCTTACAGAGTATCCTCGTCGGCGAGGTTGATTGGTCCTCGTAGGTTACTCCGCCGTTGCTATCGGATTCAACGATTGACATTGACTGGAGTTCTGGTCAAACTCTAAGGAGCATGGACTACGACAGATCCCGCCAGACCAGAAGCGAAGTACTAACCTTACTAAACAACTTTAACAATGATTTGAATACTCCCAAGTATACTGGGCATTATTCTCTGGCCATTATTCTCTAGGCAGAGTGGTATGGGACTGACCCCCTCACAGACGAACTGCGATGACTGTTGTAGAACATGTGACTGTCAGCCGACCCTCGCCAATGTGACATCCCAGTAATTGCAGCCACCCAGCTATTTACTTGCCATCAAAGAAGCAGCTTATGCGGCACCTTGATAATGGAGCTCCCTGCCGTGGATTTTTCGCCGTGGTATGACTTTCAGGATGAAGCATGTCGACAGCGTGTGGCACAAGACCTTGTGGAAGCATGTCAGCGGGTGGGCTTCGTGCGTATCGTAAACCACTCTTTACCAGGAACAACCCTTGATGAAACCTTTGAGTGGATGAAACGACTGTTCGCGCTTCCTGAAGAGGAGAAAATGAAGGCTCCTCATCCAGCAGGTTGGGCCGTCCATCGCGGATACTCATGGCCTGGGCTCGAGAAGGTATCCCAGGTCATGAGCACAGGGGATGACGAAGAAGCAAGGAAGAAATTGAGAGCAGTGCCTGATGTTAAGGTGTGTCCGTTGTCTGATGAACAAATCTACTGGCACCTGCTAGGGTTGGTCTAGGCTCTGACAACCAAGCTCACGGTATAATAGGAAGTTTACGACATAGGCAGTGAAAACGACGCAAGTCAGCCAAATCAATGGCTTTATGATGACATTTTACCCGGTTTCCGGGATTTCATGACTCGATTCTACTGGGACTGTGACCGAGTTGGCAAGGAACTTCTCCGGGCACTAGCCATAGGGCTGAATCTGGAGGATGCCGAATATCTGACGAGAAAACATTCAGGAAATTTCAACCAGCTTCGACTACTTCACTACTTACCAGTTCCGGCCGAGGATTTGGAGGAAGCTCGGTTAAGTCGCTGCGCGGCGCACACCGACTGGAGCTCGATAACACTGCTCTTCCAAGACGACTGTGGCGGACTGGAGGTGGAAGACATCTCACACCCTGGCTCGTTTGTACCAGCCCCTCCTGTGAAGAATAGCATTGTCATGAATGTGGGAGATTTACTACAGAGATGGAGCAATGGTCTGTTCCACCTGTCTTGGAATACGGAACCCTGAGATAGCCTAACTCTGAGGCATAGATCGACTGCGTTCTACAAATCACCGAGTGGGCTTGCCAGAGCTCTCAGATCGACTCGAAGGACCAAATCGGATGACCCGTGAGAGATACTCGATTCCCTACTTCATTTCTCCGGACGATAATACCGTCATTAAGTGCATACCCTCCTGCATGAGTGAAGAAAAGCCAGCCAAATACGAGCCTATAACACGCGCAAATTACAATAAGATGAGGGCGTCTATGATGTACTAATCCCCGCCTGCCATCAGCTTTTCAGCTGCTTGAGATTTGGTGTTCGAAAGCATTTGGCGCATTGGTTTTAACCGTCAAGGCAATATATGAAATATAAGTGCCGTTAGCAATCAGATAATGACAAACATGATATTATTTTCCAGTTATTGACCTCGTAGCATAATGGCTTTGGAACTTAAAGACGAAGTTTATACCAGCCCTAAGCCCTTATCCCGTGCCTAGTTCTAGTGTTCGATGCCTTTTAGTGCCTGAGGCAACAAAAATATCGGAGCCAAGCCGATAAGAGACCATTCACCAACTCGCTGCAACAGGCAAACAACAGGAAGCTCCAATTGCAAAACGACAACCGCGGGAGACTATTCTATTATTATCATCTGGCTGTACCGACACCAAGTCCAAACCAAATCTACCTCTCAGCTCACGAAGCACACCCACCTCATTCAATACCATCAACCATCAACCTCACCCGCACCGCAACCCCTCCTCCAAAATGTCTATCCCCAACGAAGCTCTCCAAAAGGTAAGTCTAGCCTCCGCATATACAAATCCAGTACAGTAAAAATGATACCTATGGCTAACGCAACCCGCTTTTTCCATCTATAGCTCCTCCAAGAAATCGAATCCCGGGTGATAACTTCGCAGCAACAAATTGGGATCACGAAGGCGCAGATGACAAGCAAAAACCGCGATATCCGGATGCTCGAACTCACGTCGAAAGAGCTTGGCTCGTTACCTGGTGACACGAAGGTTTATGAGGGTGTTGGGAAGATGTGAGTTCTATGTGTCGTCCACTGCATTTATTCTCCTTTGTTTGTGGACGCGGTGACTGGCTGGAGGCTGCCATGAGATCGGATTGGAATGCTAATGCTAGTTTTGGTATGCGCAGGTTTGTTGCTGTGCCTAGAGCGACGATCGATAAGCGGATAACGACGGAGAGTGGGGAGTTGAAGGGTGAGATTGAGAAGCTAGACAAGAGGATGCATTATTTGGAGATGACATTTAAGAATAGCCGGGAGAATTTGGAGGCGATATTGAAGTCTGGAAGGGCATGAAATTTTTATTTATTTTTCTTCTCTCTTTTCTCTCTGTTTCTCTATGTTCTGTCTATGGACATCTACCTATGAATGGTACTGAATTATGACGACGCTTATGAACCTTTGCTTTCCAGGCTAGCAGAACTGATTGATTTCAACAGCATCTACCTAGTTAACCGCCATTGCTTTGATTGAATTCGATGCATTGGAAGACTCGACACTTCAGAGTTTCCTCGCAATATCTACCAGCTTGGTCGACCCAAAAATCACATCATGCTCAGGCCCAACAGGGGGACGGTCCATGAGAGCATGAAAGTGGATGAACAAGGGCCCCTCAACAAGCCCAATTGAAGTGAGAGTCAACCTCTGCGCGCAATAGGGCCGCTGAGTGGCCGAGGGCTGACGGACGAGAGGGCACATCTCAGGAATCCCCTCCCACTGGGTCTTAGTATCCGGGACTGGAGCGCCAGGAGCAGCAAGTTACCATTTTTCAATTGCGATCTCGCGAGTTCCGCGGTTGAAGGTGTGAATTAGGGCGATGCGAGTGCCACCGGTGGTCTTTGCAAACCAGCATCGTGAATCTTGCTGAAGATCAGAGAGGGAGTCGGTTGTTCCGGTTAGGATAACGAGAGTTAGCAAGAAACTCTCTTGGTTTTCACGGGATGGAGGCAAGAAACAATCGTTGGCCTGTTTCGGTTCGTTCACGACGGGATTGGGATTAGGGGCTGACTCCGTGTACCATCCAACCCCGTCTCCAAGAGTTTTCGTGCATTGTAAGAAAATGGCCGACAGAGCTTGCATAACGTCGATTCTCATATGAACAAGGTTCTCGGAGGTGCGGCTTGACCGATTGGGTGGTTGGTCTGAAGACGAATTGGCCTTGGTGGATGGGGGGCAGTAGAATTCATGTTTCTGTTACAAGAGTTCTGACGGTAAAAAAAATAAAGCACAGAATTGGCTTTCAAAGCCTTGAAGTTATTCGGAGCGGCTTGGGTGCTGCAATAAAGAATGGACGAGTGGTTACCAAGCACTTTTGGTCTCTGGAGGGGCTGGCCGATGGAGATGAGGAACGGCAAGGGAGGTCAGAAGTGTCGGTAGGAGGGGGAAAGAAGAGAGAGGCATGATGAATGAGAGTAATATATAGGCGAGCGACAGAGGTAGGAAGAGCAGAAAGTAATTTGGATGGTGAAGAAGAGAGCAGTGAATAGGTATAGGAAGATGCTGCCAATGTTACAACCCCCAAAATAGTTCTAAGTAGACAAAGCCGCAGTCCCATTGCCGTTCACTGGATTACCTACAGACAGAATTTATCAAATTGACAACAGGTATTGAGTGCTTCAATTATGAAGCAGCTATTATGAAGTAGTTAATTCCGGTTGTTAGATGAATACTTACTATTCGCAATAATACCTCACCCATGCCGGCTATCCGAAACTGGTTTGGGAATTATGACAGCCCTCAAAGCCCAGTGCTGATAATGCGCTGGCATTATAGAGGGGTAGCCTGGTGCATAAGAGGAAAAGCCAGTCCGGATGGGAGATTCAGGCATTTTTGTACAACAAGCGGGATTTTATCAGATCTGATACTTCCTTGAACAATTGAACTTCACTTCTGAGTCCTGGGAATCTGAATTGTGTTCGTTGAAAGGGCCGAGCCGCTGAGGTCAGAGGGACCCATATTTAATGGCGCTGCAGCCTGCTTGTCCTGCACGGATTATATTAATACCCCCCTGTATTAATCGGTGCCGCAAGCTTCTTCCAAGGTTCCGATCATTGGAAGTGAAGTCAGCGCTCGGATTTTTGGAGTCCTACGAAGACGATCTCACTCTCAGCTCTCAACCCTGGATACTGCGCGGGATTAACCGCCGTGTTCCCTGGTCCTGTACCTAACTGCTGTCAGTTGATGGCGACCAAGAATAGAAGAGATGGAAAAGGTGTTTCATGTAGCGCCGCAAATGGATGGTGCAAAGATGGAGCAAAGCAAATCCTGACTTCGGTCTTCCAGTGACTACGCGCCCAGCCACCTGCACAATCCTGACATTGGAGGTCTGGTCGTCATTCAGTCAAAGGATCAGCCGCCCAATGATGCAGCATCCCCCACTCCAGCTGAGCCGCCCGCCATAGAGAGGGGCTGTTTTTCTGTGCCATTCCTCTTTTCTTCTCTTCTTCCCTTCTTTCTCCCTGGTCGGTTTGGTTTTGTATCAACTGTTTCATCCTTATTCTCTTTCATTTATCTGGTTGGTGCCTGGCTGTTCAGCTTGAACTTCTCCTGGTCTGACCCCACCATTCACGCCGGTATTTCGCTATCCAGCCGCCGGGCTCTTCTTACTTTGCATTAGCCTTCGTATTCTTTTAGTGATAAAAGATAAATTTATCCCCCCAAGGCCTATATATTCGGAGGTCATCTTCTCAAGATGCCCAGACATCGCCGTGTTTCTATATCCGCATCTGATACTGAATACTCTGAGTCGGACTCTTCCATGATGGAGGTTCCCCGCAGACACTATAGGAGACGCTCCATCTCCCGCACTCGGCCCAGCTACAGCAACACCTACCTGAGCCCAAATACTCTACACGAAGACGTCCGCATCCACCGTTCAGCCTCGACAGGTGCTCGTCGCACCAGACATGAGCGTGACCGTGAGCGTGACCATGAGCGAGACCGTGAGCGAGACCGTGAGCGAGACCGTGAGCGAGACCGTGTGCGAGAGCGTGACCATGAACGTGACCGAGAGCGGGTGGAGCGTGTGCAACCAACTGCCGTATTCGTCGACATCAAGAACGACTCCCGGAATACGAGCTCCAACAAGAATCGCAAGCAGCACCGCGAAAACCACATTGAAGACAATTACATCGACCCTTATGAGGATGAGGACGAGACCATCTTACGTCCTCCTCGTCGTCGACCTCGTGCTAGTACTAGCATTTCCCGGTCTCGAGAGCCGTCGCCCCTCCAACCGGCCCGTGACTATGACCTCGTCATCGACCAGCGGCTGCTAGAGAAAAACGACCAGCGCCAGGATATCGAGCTGCTTCGGCAGCAGCAGGAAATTGAACGGCTTGAGCGACACCTTGCTCGCCAACGCGCCGAAACTGAGGTCCGTCTCGTAAAAGAGGAGGATGACCACTATGAGGACGATATTAGCGACAGGCTGCGACGGCTCCAGAGGTATGAGGAAGAGGAACGCCTGGAGGACGAAAAGCGCAAAGCCGAGCGCCGCTATAGGCTGCAGAGACTGGAAGCGGCCGAGCGCGAGGCCACTGAGAAAGAAGAGGTGGCCAAGAAGCTGCGCGCTGAACAGCTCAAGGAGCTCCAACGCAAGACTGAGGAGGAAGACGAGCGCGAGCGGATCAAGAAGGAGATCCGCGACGAGGAAGCAAGGATGGCCCTTGTTGCACAGGAGAAGAAGGCCAAGGAGGCCAAAATGAAGGAGGCCGCCGTAGCGGAGTGGAAGCTTGCTGAAGAACGGCGTAAAATCGCCGAGCGGGAGGCAAAAGAGAGGCGCGATAAGGAATTCAAGGAACGCCTGAGGGTTGACCTCGGCTATACAGAAGAAGAGATTGAAGAAATCATCAACAAGAAACAGAAGGACAAAAAAGAAAAAAAGGAAAAGGAGGAGAAGAAGGAAAAGGAGGAGAAGAAGGAAAAGGAGGAAAAGAAGGAAAAGAAGAAGGAGGAGGCTGCTACTTGGATCAAGGTATGGATATCGCCATTTGTAGTGGGCTCATTCCTAACGTTCTTTAGGTCCACCGCAAGCATCTCCTTCCAGACACACTCATCGCCTATAATCTCCCTTGGTCTTTCGATGAGGTAAGTTACATATGGCAGTCTGCAACCTGGCTTAAAGAAGGCAGGACTAACAGTCACTCTCTAGGTCGACGGCAACTACATCATCATCAAGACATGGATCAGCGATGACCTCCAGGATGAACTGTTCTCCCATACCCGCCGTTTACGCGAGGGCAAGCTCGTCACTGAGAGCTCTAACACCTTGACTGAACTCAGGGTGAATGACCGGAGGAAGGATAAAATGTATATGGTGCGGAAGAAGAGTCCTAATCGGCGGTCATGGATCTTTACCTGATTGAACCATGACTGGATGCTGAGTTTCTTATATTTTCCTTCATTGTTGATCCCCTTCCCTTATATCCCTCCCTGGTCTTATCTTTTCTTTTTTTTGGATTATCCCCCATCGTCTCTCGTTTCGTTTATGACGTTTCCGTACCTGGATTGGTTGTCAGTTGTTCATATTTTTCTTTGCCTTATCATGAGTTGTGATTTCTTGCTGTTTATAAACGATACAACTATGAATGAATGATCTATGATGATGTTTCCAACCCAGACCACCACAGAATCTAACATATAATAAAACATTATAGAATTGAGGTCAAGAAATCAGTATTATATCCCCACCTCAGCCTTCGCCCACCTCGTCTCAGCCCTTAGGATAAGTTCCTCATACACCGTCCACGCAAGCGCCGAGCTTAGCGCCTTCCTCGTGATCCTGAGCCCTAGCCCACCAAAAAGACTCCGCACCCCATCCTCCTGAATCATCAACCGCACAGCACGCATCATATTCCCATATTTAGCCGGCATAAGCTGGAGCCGGGTCTTCACCACATCAAACGGGTTTGTGATTGCCGTGGCAAAGCCAGCAGCTAAGCCACCTGAGACGAAATTGATGGACGATGACGACGGCGATTTCAACGGTTGATCTACTTCGGAAGTACCGTGGGTATTTGCTTCCGCAGACGCTAGATACCGCTTTAATTGCTCGTAGAAGAGAACGTAGAGTCCCGCATATGGCGCGTCTCGCGCAGCGGTTGCGCCGAACCCGGCGAAGAGACCCCGGATCCCTTCTGTGCGCATTATGTCCCGGCCTGCGGAGTAGAGGCTGCGGTAGGCGTAGTAGTCTGACTCGTACCGGACTTTGAGGACGGTGACGGGCATCATGACGAATCCCGCGGCGACCCGCGCAGCGGCTCCGGTGGCTAAGTTTGCGGTGTTGGAGAGTTTGGGAAGGGCGGATGAGGATGAGGATTTGGATGAGGGAGGTATTGTGCCATTGGCGTTATTGGGGTTGGAGAGCGTGGTGGATGGTGTCGCGAGGCTTTGTCGTAGGGAATTGAGAGATGTGAAGTACAGAGCGGAGCCGAAGCCTGTGCGGAGAGCGGAGGGAAGCGTTCCACGCCATAGGTTTTGAATTGGGTTTGGAGAGGAGATGATTGTCTTTACTGTTGAGAGGAGAGAGGCATGATGGCCGGATTGTTGGACTCGGGTTTTGAGTAGGTCTGCTGGTTGTAGGAGGATGGAGGTTGTGAGACCAGAGAGGAGGCCAGCTCCAAAGTGGAAGGTGGTTTTGGAGGCTTAAATTCGGTCAGTTAGCCACTATGCGTGCTTTTGAGCAGTCGATGGAATGGGATGCATACACTTTGAGACTGTCCTCACTGGGGGAGCTGCGTATGTAGCACTGGCATTGTTCGACATACCTCCAGCGCTTCCGCGGGAAAAGTCCCGGGGATTTCAGAGTCGGACAAGGCGTGATATTCCTGACTGGAGGTTGGACAGTTGATGAGCACAATCAGGTCCAAGGAGGTCTCGCCCGCATTTCAGGCCCAATAGCGAAAGATGGTAGACAGGTGGAGGGAGTGAGGGTATCGCGGTGATTTATGAGAGATCGTAGTATTTTTTCATTAGTTGATGAAGTCATCCAAGGCACTGCGGCATTGATGCTGATTGGCTGTCTCCGCATGCGCTCCCGTAATATTGGTATTGGCAGTGTAAAACTTCCCCGCTCATGGACAATCCATCAATATGGGGGTAGGATCGCTTCCAATTGAAAGTTCTAAAGATGTTAAGTTTGAATTGATGAGCTGCTACTCATTGCATTTGAGACACACATAATGCTCTTATCAGGCTATCATCCATTGCTTCGAGTCGGTTCCTCTTGTCCGGGTACTACGAAACCGACCCATAACCAATCGGCATGCAAAAACGTCACACGAACCTGAGTCGAAGAACGGTTCCTGCTGATTCGAACCAGAGCCAGTTCATAAGGCTGTTACTTCCTCTCAATATTGATTTTTTTCAGTGTTCATCCCTCCTCTGAAATATATCGGAGAGAGGTATTGTTGCATTTCTACGGAGTCTGCGTCTCCGGCTACAATGGCACGATTTCCCTCTATTCCGTACCCGCCTTCTAGGGATGGGTATTGGCATCCTGTTACCTCGACTTTGAACTGGTGCGAAGAAGTGAGTTACGGGCCATTATTTCCTGGGGACTTGCTGTGTTTTGAGGCTAATTTCAAACGAACATGTAGGATTATTATGCTACCATCTATTCCGCCGAGATTATCAACACTCTAACAAACCTCCTGTTTATGCTACTGGGCCTGAAGGGCATTCTGAGCTGTCGGCGCAATGGACACGATACAATCTTCCAGGTAGCATACTATGGCTACATCGTGGTTGGGACAGGCAGCTTTCTATTCCATGCAACCCTAAAATGTGAGCGCTTCCCCGTGTTCAAGCCTTTGCGGTTGTGAAAACTGACCGATCTCGATCTACCAGACCCAATGCAATTAGTCGACGAACTGTCCATGATTTATACTACATGTCTGATGTGCTACGCTTCGTTTTCCTACTCAAGATCAACTAGCTACCGAATCTTCCTCGGCGTTTTCCTCACCTCCCTAGCGGTCTTTATCACCCTTTATTATCATTACCTCCAGAACCCAGTGTTCCACCAGAACGCCTACGCCCTTCTTACGATCATCGTATTGGTACGGAGTATGTACACCATGGAGGTGAAACTCCGCCCTTCCTGGCGGCATTCGACCGAGGAAGACCGACTCGAACGAAAAAAGCAGGGTCTCCCTGTACTCTCTAAGGAAAGACAACACTACGAGAATATCCGGGATCTGAAGACACTAAAGACGATGTGGTTCATGGTCGGGTACGGGCTGAGTGTCTTTTTGGGAGGATTCGCAATCTGGAATCTGGACAACTATTTTTGTAGTACGATTCGACTGTGGCGTCGAGAACTAGGCCTTCCATGGGGTATTTTGCTCGAAGGTCACGGCTGGTGGTAGGTCAAATCCGAATACATATCAATAAACCCTCAGTCCCGTGCTAATTTGGGTTGATCACAGGCATATCTTAACCGGTACCGGCGCATACCTCTACATCGTATGGGGCATCTGGCTGCGCCATTGCCTGAACCAGCGCCAGGAAGAATACTACCTATGGTGGCCACATATTTGGAATACCCCCGAGGTTGTGCGAATTTCCACCACGGCAAATACATCGGCTAAGAAATTGCTTTGAGATACGCCGGTTACAGCACGTTTTGGTTTTCTGCTTTCAGCGTATTTATACCTCGCTTAGCGAAGGATTTTTATTGTTATAGTGCTGTGTGCGTTGGATACCTTACTCATGTGCGTATGGCTATGGTTGTCGTTATGGCGTTCTTGAATGGATCAGCCTACTGATAGATATTTCCGCTCCTGTGTGGTTGGAATTATATATCTTATAGAAAGAGACTTATAGAAACAATACCCACTAATCCATTTATGTATGTGTGACTCTAATAGTTAATACTCTAGACTGTATGTACAAGTGCTATTAGAAATTGCACAAGGCATCATAGCTTTGACTTCAAGCCGTCCTTCTTGGGTCGCACAGGAGCTGGCACATGCGCCTTCCACCGGGAATCGATAGTGGCTTTCTCCACATTTGACTTGCGACTCCACTGATCCCGGAACAGCTTCTCCTCATCCCTCCACCGTTGCAGCTCCGGTCCTAACCATTTACTAGTTTCTTCGGCGCAAAGGACCGGCGCCTCCTGGGCAACGAGATGCCCGTTATCCTTTAGAACCACGTCTCGGACACGACCGGTCAGGACGCCACCACTACCGCCGAGGCCGGTGCCTGTGTGCGCTAGTTTATCGGCGATCATGGTGGGCGGGGACATGTCTGATAGGCCACCGAAGATGTATAGCACGCTCGGACGGAGGTGGGGGAGCTGGGCGAATATGCGGTACGGCTCTGGTCGGTAAAAGGGCCAGGAACCTATATTGTCTGGGTCGAGATCTGGGTGTGTTACCCTGTTCACAGAGACGGCAAATCCCGCTGGTCCGTCATAGTTGGGCCGGGAGAAGGTGAAGACTTCTTGGTGGAGAGTTGTTCGTAGGGTTACGGGGCGGTCGGCGCTGTCGTTTTTCTCGGAGGGATTCGGGGGAGAGTTGCCGACGGGGTAGATTGATGTGGGAAGTTCTCGGAGACCGTATTGAATCCAACGTTCTAGGACGCGGGGATCCCAGGCTTGATAGAATGGGTTCTTCTTGAAGGAGTCTGCGGCGGCCTTTCGGGATGGCCATTGGTCGCGTCTGTAGGTGGAGAGTTGGGTCGTTTTGGCGATGACGAGTTTCTGCTTGCCTAGGTCGGAGGGGTCTAGTTGGGTTGTTTGTCGTTGGATGACGGGATCGAGGAGGATGAGGCTGTGAATGAGGCGTGGGTGCATGCTAGCCAATTGGGTACTGAGGGTAGAGACATGGTCAGCAATGCAGGTCTTCGAGTTGTATATGGGATGCTGGAGACGAACAGGTGTGCGCCGCCCATACTGTGCCCGATTCCAATAATAGGGCGCGGCATCTCCTTGCGCTTTACATTGACAAGATGGAGGAGGTCCCGCGGGTGATCAAACCAGCTAGCTGTTCGCACAAATGGTCATTTCTGTGTATACATGTAGCAGGAGATAGAGCTATCACTTACGGTCATTTCCGAGTAAGTCTTCGTTGGTCACACTGCTTTGTCCCTGGTGTGCAACATCTGCCATCCAAATACTCCGGATTCGGAACCCATTCGCTTTCGACCGAGAATGTATTTCTTCCCAAAGAGGCTCATAGAGCTCCTATTCAAGCCGTTGTTAGTCGCTGGATATACTTGGGTAAGGTGAGGTGTCTATAACCTGGCTGACGATTACCACATGCCTTTGGAAAGCCGTTCGCGTGCGCCGCAAGAATAGTGACATCCCCGGGTTGGGGACTAGGATTATCCAAGGGAATGTATTGTTTCACAACCAAGTTCAGGACATCCTCCTGTTCGTTCGCAGTGGCGCCAGGATATTCCCGAATGTGTTGACAAGGAACGACATGCTCGACGATGCGAAAGGGGCCTGATGATGACATGGTGCTTTTAAAGGGCCTGGGTTGAAATTCCGTAGAATCGTGACCGCGGCAAGGCAGGAACCCCGATGTTTAAGAAGGGATGGGGGGTTGACCCGTAGACCTGGGGTATCGGGAGCATCCGAGTTGACTGTTGCCGACCTTAAGTAACCTGAGCCGAGGTTCTCCAGACTGCCCCATTAGGAGCCACATTGCGACCGACTGGGGAGTTCATCCGCAGAATTCAACTTAGAGATGATGGAATGAAATAGGGCAGTAGACATTTGTGCAAACAAATTGTACCTAGCCTTTTGAGAGACACAATAATGGCAGGCTGACCTCGCTGATTGGCTGAGTGTTTGAACTGCCGTTTAGGTAAGAGGAGCCACGTGATCTGGTGTCAAATGGCGCGTCTCGAGCGCGTCGCATCGAAGAAATATTATTGATCTCAGACAGCTGCAGGCAAGCTCCTCCGTACTTATTCAACCTTCGTCATCGCGGGGTCGTGTTCCAACTTCATCTCATCAGCAACCTTTATCGAGTTTTCCATCCCCACACACAGATCAAACCGATAATCCCGTCGATACCAATCACAGGTGTTTTCCCGTTATGGGGCACCAGGACGAAACCCTCCAGCTGTTCGACCAGTGCAGGATCTGCATAGTATGCTCCAAGGATCTTAGCCCGGATACCGCGCAACAGGTACGTGCAGAATCACTGAAAAACCAATATTCTGGCTTCTAACCGGGTTTTCTGAGCTCAGCTCGCCTCCACATTGGAGGAGAATGGCGGCGAACCGGTTGTCTACGAGGCCCCAGCTGAATTCCCAGACCTGGCCGGATTCAGCCATATCATGTCCACCACCATTGACTTTCCCGAATTCGACGCCGCCAATGATGCGTTGATTCCTGTTATCAAGCCTCAGTGGATGCAAGCATCGCTGTCAAAGAGAAAACTCGCCAACCCGCGCCAGTATAGTCCCGATCCCAGGCTCTTTTTGAACGATGTCGTCGTTACGTGCGGTGATATACCAGATGGCGATAAGGATGCCATGATCGGCGGGGTTTTGGCGAAAGGTGGTCTCTACAACCCTCGGGTCACTCAAATGTGTACCCACCTTGTTGATCTGACGGCCGAGTCGGATAAAGCTCAACTTGTCAAAAATCGAAATCTTAATGTCAAGATTGTCCTTCCTCATTGGTAAGTATCATCCCTTTGACTTGGTTAAACTGACAGGATTTGACTTGACGTATTTCCTAAGGTTTGATGACTGCTTGAAACTTGGACGACGAATCGATGAGCGCCCATATATGCTTCCAAATCCCGAGATTCTTCGCTCAGCACCATACGCTCCGATCCGATCCACTGAGAACCGCGATATAATCGGCGCGTCTACCCCAGAACCCGCCACACTACCTACTCCCATCACATCCCCCGTCAAGCCGAAGCTAAACGTCTTTCATGGGAAAGTGATTATGCTCTCTTCGGATCTGGGGATTGGTTTGCATCTCCAGAAGACCATTTCAGCAGTAGTTAGAGAAGGCGGGGGCGAGGTGACCTCTGAAGTCTCGAAGGCAACCACTTTAATCTGCCGCTATAGAGAAGGATTCGCCTACCGCATGGCTTCAAGATTGAACAAGGATGTGGGGAATTTATCCTGGCTTTACCATCTGATGACTTACGACACTTGGACATCCCCCTACCGGCGTTTGCTACATTACCCCGTCCCACGCACTCCTATCCCGGGATTCGACGGGTTCAAGATCAGCTTGTCTAACTACATTGGCGAAGCGCGATCGTATCTGGAAAATCTGATCACGGCCACAGGTGCGGAATGTACCAAGACTTTGAGACAGGAAAACACGCATCTAGTGACTGCCCACGACAATAGTGAGAAGTGCAATGCAGCTAGAGAATGGGGGATGCACGTCGTTAACCATCTGTGGCTGGAAGAATGTTACGCAAAATGGAGACTGCTGCCTGTCTCCGACCCTCGATATACCCATTTCCCCCGGCGAACAAACCTAGGCGAAGTCGTGGGCCAAACCCGGTTGGATAGGTCTTCCCTCGAGAGTCTGTTTTTCTCTCCGGAAGAGACCCCCACCGCACCTGCAAGTTCTAGGAAAGCAATGCAGAATAGAGATCAGAATACTACATCCATGAAGGCCTTGAGCTCAACAAATATTGAGGAGAATATGGTTTCCGACACAACAAACGCTACTCCGAGGGTCGGAAAGTCGAGGAAGGTGACGGAGAGCAAGAACCTACAGACACCTGCCCGCGCTGGTCTCGCGCCTGGTGGCAAGGAAAATGATACCCCATCATCTACAAGTAGTCGCAAATCCAAGGACGTGGCAACGGCTAAACTGCACGAGATTGCACCCGACATTGCTCTATACGAGAAGGAAAAGAAGCGTGTCGGTGGTGTGATCTATGGCGGTCGAAGGAAGACAGACGAAGATCGAGTGGCCTTGAACAACAGCAAGAAACGATCGTCAATGGAGGCTCAGACCGAGAGTGACGGAGAGGATATCGCGGAGGCTAAGCGGCAGAAGAAATCGAAAGCCCCTATCTCAATGCATCTTCTCATAACTGGTTACCAAAAGTGGGTGGGCAATATGAAGAAAGAAGATGCCGATAAGGTTTGTTATTACTCTAGTTTCAGATATATACAAAATTGCTAACAGAGATTAGCGCCAACTTCGGGAGCTTGGGATCATGGTCGTTCACGACGCTCGCAAATGCTCTCATCTCGCTGCCCCGTCTGTCCTACGAACGCCGAAATTTGTTAACGCGCTTGCGTATGGTCCGGTGATCATCCAAGTTGATTTCATCACACAGTGCCTAAAGAAGAATGAGCTCCTAGACCCCCGCGACTTTCTTCTCAGCGATAAGGAAGCCGAGAAGCGATTTGGTTTTTCATTGGAACAGTCCAAGACTAACGCAAAAACGAACAAAAACAAACTTCTCCGGGGGTACCACATCTACTGCGTCGAAACTATCCGTGGAGGGTTTGATGCTTTCAAGTCAATCGTCGATGCGAATGGAGGAGACTGCACCCTTTTCCGAGGCCGTGTTTCATACCAAGCACCGCGCGAGGAGAGTGACGGTGAAAGGGACGATGAACAGCAGTCGAGCCGAAAGGAGATCTATCTTCTCAGTAGTGTAGCTGCCGAGCACCAGAAATTGTGGCCACGATTCCGGCAACTGGTTCAAAACATGGGCAAAACCCCGCGGATTGTTCGAGTGGATTGGCTCCTCGACATGGCCATGTCTCAGGAGGTGCGTGCCGCTGAGGTATATGAGCTCAACGAGGAGATGGCGGAGCAGTCTAAAGAGTAAGTTGGTGCGTTAGTAGTGTTCGATACTTCCCTTACGATACCTGCATGCAGTCATGGCGTGTCTTGTCTGGAGTTTTGTGTATATCCCATATCCGTTTGCAGAATAGTTGGCGATTTGTAGCATTTGAATGGAAAGCTCGTTTGGGCGGGCTCTAAAAGAATTTCACCCCCTCTTGCCCTTCGTTGCCGAAAACCTGTGCTTTCCCCTGTCTGACGAGGACATTCAAGGACCTCATCATCACTTCCGTGTCCATCCCATGCCATTCTATACTGGTTAGTCTCACAGCAACCAAATACACCTGCATTAGAACCAGCATACCTTGCGAAATGGTCGCCTCTCCTTCAAGCAACTCATACACCGTAAGAACAACGGTTTTCTGCCCCGTATTCTCAACCTACACAACCACCACGAAAACCACATCAGCCTTCAAAATCCCATTCCGTAGATAGATAGATACGTAGCGGAAGTGTGAAGACCACATACCCAATCCCCAATAACCCCCGCCCACTCCTCAGGCCTCCTCCACCAAATCCACGCCATACTCTTATTAGGCCCGTCAACCCACTCTGCCCTCCGTCCCCCTCCCCCCTCCTCATCCCCTGTACACATCCAATCCAGCACGGTCCTTGCATCCCTTAGACTAAGCCGCTTTCCGAGCTCGATGTTCCGGAAGAGTGGCGACTCAATGGCTTCGACAAGGTTGACTTTGTAGATGCGGTGGTGCCGGCACCAGGATTGGATTAGCTGCGACCAGCGCCGGAGTTGGACAGTGCGAGTGGTGGCGTTTGGTTGGAGACTGAAGAATGCGGGGAACGAGTAGCGGAGGGGAAAGGGGAAGGGTGTTGATATTTGAGTTAGGGTGTTTATCATTTTGATCTGGTAGAGAAGGATCTATAGTATAGGTAAAGGTAAAGAAAGATGAAGGTTGTTGATGCGGGGAAGTCCGCTCCGCTCCGCCGTTCAGGAGTGAGTGACTCTGTCCCGCAGCGAAAAAAAAATCCGCCCGACAACTTTCGAGTTCCAAGTTCTAGCGCTCGCTCAATTCCTCCATCACAACGTCAGACGAAGAAGATACAACTCAAACATGGGCGCCGCAGCCAAGAGACAGAAGCGTGAGGAATTCCGCAAAAAGATCGATGCTGTTGCCTCCACAGAATCCGGCGAAGGAGGATCCCCCGCTTCAGCGGTCCTGAAGCTACCCCAGAAGAAATACTACCGGCAACGCGCTCATGCGAACCCGTTCTCGGATCACATGTTAAAGTAGTATGTATCTCCTCTATTACCTTGAATTGGAAGAAATGGGAGGCTAAGGGGCTGCGTTTGTGTTGTATGTAGCCCTCTCAGCCCAGCACACATGGATTGGAGCACGCATTTCCCGGCCTTCGTGAACCCCGACCCCACGCAGACGAATCCCGGCGGTGCAAGGAAACTGCTTAGAGATGTCGAGGTTGTGGATATCGGGTGTGGATTTGGCGGGCTACTTGTTGGGCTTGCGCCGGTTCTACCTGATACCCTTATGGTTGGTACGTCTTCCACCTACTTATCCTCGATCAATCAATTCTCCAGGAAAATACGATTGTAAACTTTACACTGATAGAAGAAACTAACTCGATATCTCCAAAAACTTAGGAATGGAAATCCGCGCCCAAGTATCCGAATACCTAACAGCCCGCATCAAAGCTCTCCGCACCCAACAACAACAACTCCTACAAGTCCAACTTCCCTCCTCCTCAAGACCAATTCCAGCCCCAGCTCCAATTACACCCTCTGACCCAGCCTCCGACGAATCCTTCCCTACAACCCTCATCCCAGGCGGGTACCAAAACATCACCGCGCTACGGGCAAACACCATGAAATTCCTCCCCAACTTCTTCGCCCGCGCGCAACTTTCCAAGATCTTCATCTGCTTCCCGGACCCGCACTTCAAAGCGCGCAAGCACAAAGCGCGCATTGTGAGCGAGTCGCTGAATGCCGAGTATGCTTATAGTTTGAAGCCTGGTGGGTTGCTCTATACGATTACGGATGTCGAGGAGTATCATTATTGGATTTTGAGACACTTTGGGTATTATGATCACGAAGAGGATCAGGCTCAGCAGGGAGAAGGAGTGGAAGAGGGGAAGAGGGAAGGGTCGTCGGAGCTGTTTGAACGATTGACGCAGGATGAATTGGAGATGGATGAGTGTGTTAGAGTCATGAAGGAGTCGACGGAGGAGGGGAAGAAGGTTGCTAGGAATAAAGGGAATAAGTATGTGGCTGTTTTCAGGAGGAAGAGTAATCCGGAGTGGCTTTGATTTACCATATATTAGAGGTAGATTTTGTTCTTGTATATTGGGAGTTCTTACTTGGATTATCAGATACTTACGGGGTCAACTTTTACGGCTATATTAAAGTGGACCAAGTATTTTTGTTCCATAAACCTTCAACAATCTAACGCTAGCATGAACTTGAAAGAAAGGAATCAAAAAGGCCAACCCAAAGTCATTAAATCGTAAAAGAATTCGCTTGCGATGCGCATATGCAATGGTGTAGTAGATAGGAGATCATGAAAAAGGAATGACAAAAAATGCTAAAACGTCGCACACATGTCCAATCTAGGATAGCAAAGAGACAACTAGAAGCTGAATTATGGGTAAGTAATAGATCCTGAAGTTACCCGCTAACCAAGGCTGCAAAGGTCAAGTCCTAGGTGAAGACTTCAGTCGAATGCCTTCACATCGTTCACATACGGCCAACTGAACTGGTCCTCCAATGATCCGGCCTTTGGCAGTCCGTCTAGGCTCGCCTTCCTTGACAAAGTACCGACCTTCAGGACCAAATCCGTCACCGCATTCATGGCAGGCGAAGCAATGGTCGTGCCATTTGCCACCTACTGCAGTTACCACGATTTCATCGAGAACTGGCTTTTTGCAGCCCGAGCACTGAGGTGCGGTTCTACGCGAGTGGCAGTTTAGACACCAGGCATAGCCATCTTTCTCAACAAATGGAGTATCTGAGTTGAAAGGCTGTGCGAATGTCAGCAGAATTCCAAACAAAACATGGGGTTACGTACATCACCACATTCAGCGCAGAAGAAGTGGCCGACATGCCATTCAGCTCCGCAAGCAACGACCACTTCTCCTTCAATAGGTGTCTTGCAGCTTTTGCATCTTGGACTGAACAATTCGTGGAAGTCCAGGTGGCAGTAGAACCTCAAAGGATGGGCCTCTTCATCTGCCGAAGGATCTGCGAGTCGTTCATTCCGCTTTGCAGCTGGCTCCTGGTAGAAGGCCACGCATTCTAGCGCAGTATGGCAGTGGAAACAGGTAAAGCACTCCGGATGAAAACGTGTCCCAGCAGCGGTGACAACCTTTCCTGCAATGGGAAGTGAGCAAGTTTCACATGAAGCCGTGGGAACTCCAGCGCGAGAGTAAGTAGACATCCAGCGATCCTGGGATGGCATAAACCTCCTTAGTCCGGAGTTGGGCGCCTGGCGGTCCTTTGGATTTGATGGCGACTTTTGGTTTGACTTGTGATCTTGCGAACGGCCCATCTCTGCTATAGTGGGTTCCTTCTCATCTGGTAGATTGATTACCGGAATGGAGGGTGGTTCGGATACTTCAATAGATGGTGGTGAAGGAGCAGACTCAGGAACCTGGATTGCCGGGATTTCCCTCTTCGGAGGGCTCTGGGCTTCTGTAGGCTTCCAGGACCGATCGAAGCTGACGATAGGTCGACCAGTACGATCACTCACCGCAGTTGGCATGGGGAGCTTCGAACTACGGTCGGACCTCCTCTTGCTCGTAGCTGCCCTAATGTCGTCGCTGCGGATTTCAAGTCCATCTTTGGTGGGAACTGATTCGTTGTTGTCTTGGGCTGCATCATTAACAGGCGGAGATGGAGCGTTGGTCTTATACTCAGGGTTTTTCGATTGAGTAGGCGGCTGTTTGTGAATCTCGAAGCGAGACAGTTTATCAACGAAGGGAAGGCTGCCAAACCGGCTCGGTAAAGGCCGAGACCCTTGGGGAACTGCATTGCGCGGCTTCGATCGGAGCGCCGAAGAGTCGGACCTTGAAAATAGGGGACGTTCATCATCATTGCGGTCAACATTGTGCGGCTCCTCGTAAATCTGGTCTTTCGGGTTTCTGAAAATGCCTCTAGACGAGTCATTGTTGACCTCCTCAAGTCCCAGCCCTTGGTTATCATTCGTTTGCTCTTGATCGCGTGGCAATGCAAAATTAACCTTAAGGTTCTTCCGTGGGATCCCACTTTTCGTGCGGGCTGGGTTTTCCTCATCCAGGCTAGTAAGGTCTGTCTCTGGACCAGATTTGGCAGACTGGCCTCTGAATGAAAGACGATGACTGTCACGCCACGAGTTTCGAAATCCGCTGCGTCTTTCGGGCGATGGTTTCTGTTCTTCAGGGCTGCTCTGTGGCTTATTCATATCTGGATTACGATACGGCGCATAAGGATTCTTGAATGGAATGCCCGGGTTTTGATGCATCCAAACTAGCTCCGTAGCCTCGTTTTGTGCGTCTTCATGGATAGTTATATCGTCATTGACCTCCATCCCCTGCAATGCGTCACGTAAGGATCTCGCTTCCTCACGCTCTATCCGTCGGTGAGGGCTCTCACGATAGGTCGGCGCTTGAGAAGATGAAGAGATGCGAGAAAAGGCTCGAGTTGGCGAGACATTCTTTCGAACAGGAACAACCCTAGGCTCCTGAACCAATGGGCGACCAGCTGAGCTGCCGACTGAGCTGCGGAATGATACCGGTCGATGATTTGAGAGAGCACTGGTGGCACGTGGACGTTCGATCTCGGCAGGCGGGGCTGCTGAAGGCACTCTCGAGTGTCCGTACATTGACATAGCAGATGTAGCCCGTGGTGGAAGATCGTCTCGAGGTTTGGAGGCTGATTCTGTTCTGGTTGGTAATGGTCGGGAGCCGCCAGGACGTGTCGGCCGATTTGTTCGCAACTCTTTCAGATAGCTTGCTGCAGGGGAAAACCCAGGCGACTCATTAGCATGGCGGAGGTAACGAGGAAGAAAAAAATAACGAAATCAAATAAAGCTCCACCATCAACAGCGCCGAAAGCACGAAGAATGCCAAGACTCGCCAGCAATGCAGACTCACCGATTTGATCGTTGGACATGTATGACGGACCGGGCGGAGTAACCTTCCGCTGAGGATCTCTGCCCTTGTTATGTTGAAGGGGAGGTCTATGGATCATTTTGGACGAAGATCAATGTCCTTAAATACCATATCAACCAGGAGAGAAGGAGTCAAGCGAGAAATGTATCGGCGCAACGTGACAGGTCGTGTATCGGTCTGGATGGAGGTCGACAACCTTCTGAGGTACGCGAGGAGGGCCAATGAGCGTTAAGAAGGTGGCTGGGAGACAAGAGAGTGGAAAGCGAGGTTTAGAATTGGGCACAAAGGAACGTGGGTCAGTCTGAGTCGGTGAGAAGTTGTTTCAACTCTCAAGAAGGATGGAAAATGAATGGAAAGTGATACTGATGGGCTATTATCATGGTTGACAGTAAAGTGTAAACAACCTTAGCCCAGGGATTGAGGTGCTGCGCCCCGCGGGAGAGACAGGGAGCTATGGCCACCAAAACACAAACAGTGCAAACATGCGAGGGGCTTGCTGCGTCAGCTGGCCCTGCGTCAGCATGACTATAAGTTACGAACGCCACCTGTAACCACCTTGTGCATGGAACGTATATGTAATGTACTCAGTGCTACGTGCATATCTCTGCCCAACCTTCGAGTAACAGCCGTGGCTTCGCCAAACGTTCTGACGAGGGCGCTGGCAGTATTAACTTAACCATAACAGCCAGTGCACGTGATAGTTTAGTCACTCAGATCCCGAAAAGGATTAGCGTACTTGGCCCAGCCGGGACGGGGACTGGTCGTGCCTTCCTAATCGGGGAGCTGACTCCCCGTGGCCGAGGTTACTGCAATGAATCAACGGCAGACTGGCAGTCCTTGATCCTTTACAGTGGCAGCCCAGGTTGATTCTAAGTCGCTTGTCAGATCTCATAGACAACTAAGGCAAAGATTGGCCGTATTCATGATCATGATCTTAAGCTCGTTTCTCTCGCTTCCATGGCATGGAGAACTCCGCACCACGCTTAATCGGCACCTTTGCCGGCCAGCATGACTCGACCATCCATGGATAGGCCTGGGCCACCTGGGAGCCAATCCCGACCCCAAACCCACCTCTATATTGCCGGCGCTGGGCGCCAATGGATCATCTAGTTAGGGGCAGTCGGACATGTTGCCGGCCTTAAATATCTAAGATGGCTTGGTGTTAGCCTTATGGCTAGCTTCTATCTTTTTTTAATGTCACAGCAGCCCTGCTTCGTTCTTCTCTCGGATTTCTCCTCTGCTACTTCCCTCCCTTCTCTCACATTTCTCTTCATCCAACTTGCCGTCTGCATCTGCTCCTATGCCCAGTTTAGCTTCTCTCCTAGGGTAGGTGGTAAAGAGCACCCTTGTGCAGTGTTGTCAACTGTGCGCATGTGAAGGGTCGGGCAGCATTCTTTTCCACACCCTCTCCTCTGACTATCTTAGCCATTGTCCATGGCAGATAATACTCCGATCGACATAATCCGTTCTCGCGATTATGGCGACCTACATTTACAGGAGTCCTCGAGGGAAAGGCACCATGAGGGCATACAACATGAACGAGCTACTGCTGTGGAAGAGAAACCTGGAGATGACCTACCGCCAGAGGGTGGATATGGCTGGGTTTGCGTGGCCAGCGTCTTCTGGATCAATGCTCATACATGGGGAATCAACAGCGTCGGTGTTTCCAATTCCATCCACACCCTGATCCTATCCTGACATGCACTATAGAGCTACGGCGTGTTCCTGTCCTACTATTTATCCCACGATGTATTTCCGGACACCTCGCCACTAATGTATGCCTTTACTGGTGGCCTAAGTATATCCTGCGCCCTCCTCGTTGCGCCTTTGGCAACCTACCTCATCCATCTCCTTGGAACCCGAGTGGTCTTGAATATAGGCGTTTTCTTTGAAACGCTCAGCTTAATAGGATCTTCCTTTGCCACGCAGAGATGGCATATATTTCTCAGTCAAGGCGTTTGCTTTGGATTCGGTATGGGGTTTCTATTCGTCGGCAGCGTTGGGATTACGCCGCAGTGGTTCCATCGTCGACGAAGCCTCGCTATGGGAATTAACGCTGCTGGATCTGGCCTGGGGGGGCTGATCTACTCTCTTGCAGTTGGGGCAATTATACCCCGGTTTGGACTCAGTTGGGCATTCCGAATATTAGGAATAATTGCCTGCGTTGTGAACCTAGTATGCGCGAACCTGCTCAGAGATCGCAATAAAGCTGTTGGAAGCCGCTTTAAAGCTTTCCACTTCCCACTACTCAAACGCCCAGAGTTCCTTCTCTACCTCGCCTGGGGCATTTTCACCATGCTCGGCTACGTCTCCATCCTATTTAGTATAGCCAATTTCGCCCTCTCCGTCGGTCTTTCCGCCCACCAGAGCAGCATCATTAGTGCCCTGCTCAATCTTGGCCAGGGCCTAGGGCGACCTGTTGTGGGTATGTTCAGTGATAAACTTGGCCGGATCAACGTCGCGACCTTTCTTACCTTTCTCTGCGGCATCTTTTGTCTGCTGATCTGGACCTTTGCTCGTAGCATAGGCCTTGTCTCTTTTTTTGCCGTTCTCGTTGGCACGGTGGCAGGCACATACTGGGCTACTGTGGCCCCGGTGCTGGCCGAAATCATCGATCTGAAAGACCTGCCTGGTGGTCTCAGCATCACCTGGCTCGTCCTAGTCGCACCGACTACTGTTGCTGAACCCATCGCGCTTGTACTGCGAGATAACGACTCAAACAAGCGCATTTACCTGCATGTTCAAATCTTTACGGGTCTCATGTATATCGCGGCTGCGGTGTGTCTTTGGGTAGTGCGAGGTTGGAAGGTGGGAGATAACATTCGAGCCAAGCAAGAGAAATTGGCAGGGGCGGTAAATACGGATAATAAAAGTGAGGGTGTCGTCATACAGCAACATACCAGCGAGCCTGGTGACAACAAGCATGGTGTGAGCCGGTCCCAGTTGCCTACAAAATCTGCGATTTGGTATCCGCATACCCTCCTTCGCAGGATGGTGGCAGTCACGAAGGTTTAGGGCATCGCAGTGCAGATAATATCATCCAGTCGTACCAAAATATTAGAAGAAGTCCGACATAGCAAGTCACTGCATTGAAATTATAGACAGATCTATCTCCATATCGTACTGCGGAGCCATATGTTTTTCCTACTCATTGCCGTCAGACGCCGTGTAAGTCCCCAATAAATCCATACCTCTAAAGCACGTCGTAAAAGAATTTGACACTTCTCTTCCTATTGTATCCTGTCCTAATTCTTACTGTTAAGAATCAATATCCGAACCCTTCTCTTTCCAACACCGCGTCCACTCTCCTCCTTCACAGAACTAACATTGACCTTGACCCTCTGGAAAAGCTCCACAGTCACCGTCCGGTCACTCTGGTCCTGAACCTTATCAGAAACCTTAAGCGTAAACTCCTCTGGATCGAAATCGCTCTCGCGCCTCGACACAAGCTCCCTCCGTTCCTCAACAGAACGCAACGCCGCATCAGTCGGTAAAACAAAATCCTCGAGCCTCACAACACCCTCAATACCGAACCGGGGAACAAAGACCACAACACCGTTCTCAAAGACGCGCATGACGTACGCATCTTCTTCGATGCCGCTGTCCACCCTGCCCGCGGACAATTTTTCACTGCGGGCTTTGAGCGCCTGTCCGACGTAGTACTCGATGCTGGCGCGGCCGGCGTGTTGGGCATTGCGGTGGCGGTAGTTGATGTTGCGGCAGATGTCTTCGAGGCGGTTTCGAGTGATAGAGCCCTCGATTGTGGCGCGGCCGTCTTCACCTTCGTAGTTAATAGCGGCGGCGAGTTGGCGGTGGACGAGGAGATCGGCGTAGCGGCGAATGGGGGAGGTGAAGTGAGTGTAGATTGGGGAAGCAAGACCGTAGTGACGGAATTCCGACTCGGCGTGGGCACCTGCGCCGAAGTATTCTGCTGATGTCATGCAACGGGTGGCTAGGATACGGACGAGGGTGTTGAAGAAGGGGTTCTGCGCGTCGGTGCAGCGGTCGAGGGAATCGGCGAGGGCGCCGGAGCTTGAGACATCGAGACGCATGTCCCGCTTTTTGGTGAGTTGATTGATGAGTTCTTCGAAGTTCTGGGGTGGTGGGGTAGCGTGTCTTCGGAGCATGGCGGTTTGAGGGAAGGTGCTGTAGATCTTGGATGCGACGGTGATATTGGCGTGAAGCATGAACTCCTCGACAAGACTATTTGTCGCAAGCATGGCTTTTGTCTTGACGTCTGCTAGTGGATCCCCGACCTCGTCACTGTCCGCTTCGATGCGGACTTCTGGAGATGCGAGGTTCAGTGCACCAGCATCCATACGCTTTTGGCGCAGGACCTTCGAAAGGTGAAGTAGTGTACGCATGCTTTGTGTCAACTCGTCTGTCTTTGACGGGTCGTCAATCCGCAGTTGCGCTTGCTCATAGCTGAATGCTTCATGCGATCGAATCACAGACTTTGTGAAGTCAGCAGAAACAACCTCTGCGTCAGGCGTCATCTCCCACAGAACCGAAAAGGCATAACGCTCCACATATGGTTTGAGGGAGCAAAGATCTGTGCCGAGAAGATGCGGAAGCATGTCAATGCGCTTGTCGACCAAGTAGACTGTTGTTCCACGAACGCTAGCCTCGAGATCCATGGCATTATTTGGTTTGACGAAATGAGAGACATCTGCAATGTGAACACCCACTTCAAAGTTGCCATTCGGCAGCTGGCGTGCGTGAAGAGCATCGTCGATATCTTGACAGCCTGGAGGATCAATGCTACAAATGAGGAGATCCCGGAGATCCCTGCGTCCTCTCCAACCAATATCGTCCGTGCTTTGTGGCACTCGCCAATCATGGCCCTCTGAGGGAAGGCAGTCCAATACGGATTTCGGAAAGGGCTTGTACTGTACATCATATTCGAGTAGCAAAGCTTCTGTTTCAGCTCCTTTCGTCTCCATCTCCCCAAGTGACCGAATGAAGTGCCCAGTTGGATATCGGGAGTCGCGGTTCCAAGTATCGATCGTGACTAGAATTCGTTGACCTAATAGATCTGTAGCCTGTCGCGTTCGAACCCGGATTTTTGGAACTTTTTTGTCCACCGGGAGGACAAAAACATTCTGTTGTCGGCGGCCAGTTGTTTGGGAGCTTGTGGAAGTCGAATCAACGGTTCCGACATATTGGCGCCAATTCCGTTTCACGACACCGACAACCTTTGCTGTCGGCTGCGGCCGTCCCTCTAGATTCTTTCCATGCGCTTGCCTAGCCTCTTCTTGTAGCGCTCTCCGTTCCCTCTCAGGAACGACGGCTTCGTTGTCCTCAGCATCGGGGTTGTCATTCTTCGTGACAGCTTCCTCATCCACGATCTTTGTTGACGGAGACTTCCACTGGTCCTTGGGTAAAACTTCAATCACAACAACATCCCCAGATATCGCTCGGTTGCTGTTATGGCGACCCATAATAATCAGAGGTTTATCGAATGTCGCGACTTTAACTTGCCCTTCCAAATAATTGTATGGGGAGACATTGAAAACTCCTTGGTGTAGGTGTCCGGCCCTTAGGCCTGTCATCAGCTTCGAAATTGAATAGTACTCTGGATAGAAAAGTTCCCCGCGGCTTTCCTTCGCCTCTCTCGCTTCTCTGGACTGGCTGATCATGTCAAGCAATCTATCTGCCTCCTCCAGGCCACTGACATAGCTTTCTAGAGACAAGGCCGTCACGTTTTCCTCTTTGGCCTTGCGCAGGTTTTCCTTATCATCCGTAATGACTACGATGTCTGGGATGGCCTTCTCCTTCTTGCTCTTCGTAGCTGCACGCAGATGGTCCATGTACCATTTGGCCACTGTTCTCACGGCTCGGTCGTTCCTGTCATTGATCGACTCATCCTGACCCCTCCTAACGTGTGTTTCGAGTCGAAATTCATTAAAGAAAAGGTAGAAGCGTTTATCGTCGGTTTTGATCAGAGCGAGCAAGCGATTGTACAGCGGAAGAGACTGGTTCTTTAGCTCTTCTAGAACCGTTTGAAGGATGATCACATCGTAGAATGCCCCCGTGTGTTCAAACAGGTCCATTCCATTCAAGAGCGCATTCGTATCAGGGACGATGTAGTGTCCGCGGGGGAAGGCGGTTGTTCCTGCAGGCTGCTCCGAGAGAACGAATGGAACAACTACAGCATTTCGCATTAGCAACATGCTTCCACGGCGCAAGATGAGGTGTTTCCTTACTGTTTCCGTTTGCATCTGTCGGAGCGACCGACGGACAAATCGTACATAGCCTCGACGAGCAAGGAATATCCTGTCTTAGGTAGAGCTCACGAACAATCTTTTGCACCTTTCCACTTTTTGTCGATCGGACGAAGACTTTGCTGGTGACATTTGCGGTGGAGGGATCTGAAGAAAAATCGCGTCTGAGGCTCTTCATTTTGCCCTGGTATGAGACCCGACTTCACGGATCAAATTATCATGAGAACAGAGCTAAATTGGTGTAATCGGTACAAGGTCGTTGGTGCGGGCGGTGATGATCTGATAATTTCGCGCCTGGCAATCTTGGAGATCCAAATCGGGAAAGTCTCCCGCTACTCCAATCAGTTGATCAAACCTCAGGCCTTTACATACCTTGTATCAGTCAATAAATCACCTGTGACTTAATATGGCTATTGCAGTGAGTCAAACTACTCTATGATGTTCCCTATGAACAGTTTCATAGAGTAACTTCGTTAACGACAGTAGGCCGTGGGGCAACTATGTTCAACCGCAAGCATCTCAGCCAATCTGGCTCAGTGTCGGATCCTTGTGCAGAAAGCAGTTGAAGCTGGCGCAAAGGTACTGCCTAAATAGCCTTTCAATTATAAGGTTCTTATGTCTGACCGAACCCGCGCTATACCAGGCACTATTCCTCCCAGAAGCATCAGACTATATCGGCTCATCCCCGGTTGAAACCATATCGCTCGCTCGCTCAGTACAAGATAGCGAATTTGTCCAGGGCCTTCAGAGCGAGGCTCTAGACAGCGATTTGCATATCAATGTTGGCATCCATGAGCCTGCACCAAATGGAAAAGTGAAGAATACTCTCATCTGGATTGATAACAAAGGCGATATCACACAGCGCTACCAGAAGCTCCATCTGTTTGATGTAGACATTAAAGGAGGACCTATGCTAAAAGAAAGCTCGTAAGCTCTGGTTCAATGAACTTTTACTATTGGACAGCTAATTGATACATGTAAAGGAGCGTTGAGAAGGGAACCGAGATCCTTCCGCCATTCGACACAGTACTGGGACGTGTTGGCCTATCTATCTGCTTTGATGTGAGTCATTTTCCTCCGGTTACCGATCGTTACAGGCATTGAACGGAGGGTACTCATGACACACTCTTGCAGCTACGCTTCCCCGAAATTAGCCTGGCATTGAAGCGCCAGAATGCTCAGATCATTACCTATCCATCAGCCTTTACAGTTCCCACAGGCAAAGCACATTGGGAAACACTGCTTCGGGCCAGGGCAATTGAAACACAGTCCTATGTGATAGCTGCCGCACAAGCAGGTCCTCATAATGAGAAACGACGAAGCTATGGTCACTCTATGATTATAAACCCTTGGGGTGAGATTTTGGCTCAGCTCGGTGATGAGTATGAGGAGCCGCAGATCGCCGTTGCGGATATTGATTTGGATCTTTTGGCAAAGGTCAGGAGGGAATTGCCGCTACTTCGAAGAACAGATATATACCCGGAGATATAGAAGGCGACTCTAACCTTGTTACAATTGAAGTGAACCGTCAGGGTGTCCGTAATCATTAGATTTTCATGAACGAAATATGCCATACCCCCCTACAATTCTTGTCATGTCAAAATGGCAGGCTCTCAGCAGTCAGGATACGTCTATGGGTAAGTCTCCTTTTTCTTCCGTTTTCGTAGCTCTCTAAAGCAAAACGTGAGAATGAATGGTTCATGATACAATGTCAATGCGCGCAGAGAAAAAGCGAATAACAAGGAAAAGAATGATACACAACAACCAACACCATCTAAGTATCGAAAACGTATCTCTACCGAAATAGGCGCATCCACTCGAGCGGGATTGTTTTGTTTGATCACTCTATGTACAATGTACAATAAAAATCGGGTGGTAACACATTTCACTTGCGCTGAGGGTCCTCAAGGATGCCTTCAGCTTCTAGCCTCCGTCGCGCTTCCTCCAAGGCCCACGTTTGTATCCTGTATATCACGTCAGTCAACTGATCTTTGGTTATAGCATAATGAAAGATTCGCGAATGCTAAAGTGGGCGCACATACGAAGTGTCAGGCTTAAAGACGTATGCAACTCCGGCAACGAGCAGGCTGCCAATGAAACCGTAGTACCAAATGTTCTCCCAGCCTTCCTTCACGTACTTCTGGCCGGGCTTGACACCGAAGAGATACCCAGTTGGAGGGTCGTAGTGATCACCATGGTCGGCGGCGCGGAGGTTGCTTCGTGTGGAAAAGCCCTGGATGTTCTGGGGGCTGCGGCGAACGCAGCGAGCGCGAAGGCAATGTGACAAGGGACGAGCAGTCATATTGAATATGTAAAGCCTGTTTTGTGGTTGATGGCTGATCGAAAGAGGCAGTGGCGGTTATGGACCCCCTGTCGGACAGAGCGAGGCGGGCGAGCGAGCGAACGGGTCGAGCTTCGGTTTCTTTCTTTTCGAGCGAGGGTGAGAGGAGATAGTCCAATTGATGAACCCCAAGGGAGACTCGTTTGTTGGGGTCGCAGAAAATGGCTTGTAGAGGGGTGACGAGATGAGCCAGTGTACGACGATATTCAGAAGCCGCAAAAGGCCGTCGGAGCCAAGCAGCTAGGCCAAATCGGGAAGATCGCAATGCCGCCTTTATGCCTTACAAGTCAGGCCAAAGCAGCCTTTTGCCTTAAAGTTAAGGCAAGATAATACTACTACTAAACGCGTCAACGCGTCCAGACTCCAGACAGACACCGCCGTGATGACCGCCCCTGGATAGGACAATTTGTACCAACAATACAGAGTACCTTCTTCATTTATTTTCAGACATTTATTGGTAGAGTATTCCTGCTGCCCCCGACCTCTTGGCTTCTGCGCGCCGTTTACTCATACTCGAAGCCAGACTCTCCTCGAAATGCCCTGCCGCTGTCTGCCTACAGGGGAAAAGGTGTCAACATGAACCCTATGTATAAGGAACCACGACCGATTCCAGCTTCTACAACTTCACGCTCAAAACTAGATGTCTTCCGATACAAAAACGGTAGTGAGAATAGCGCCGATATAGCGCCCATGAAGACATCCCCGCATAAGGGACATGCGAACAAGGAGAACCAAATGTCATGGTTGAATGGTGTGATGGAACAAGATGAGTCGAAGTTGGGTAGTCAAGAACATTCGCATGAAGTGGCAGAGGCCAAGACCGTCAAAGATTGCCCTCAAACTCCTGGAAATCGGCTGCCTCTAGCTGACCTTATCGGCAATGCAGAAGACGCTTTCAGTCGGGCTCCTGTAGGGCCAGAGTTTACGCCAGAAGACTATGTTATTTGGCAACACGCTCCCCCTAGTTCAAACCCAAGTATCCAAACGCCCGCAACCCAAAGCAAGAAACGCCGCCATAGTTCGTCTCCGACCAGCTCTCCTTTAGCCGGTTCTAAGGGTGCGCAAAAGGGGTCTTTTGATTTACAGTCCTTCCAGGCCTTGCTCAAGACCCCGCAGAACGACCTCGCAGCGGATTTGTGGAATAACTATGTTGCCAAAACTACCACAAACGTACCAGACCTTCAACACCCACACTTTGCGAATCTCCTATCATCCTCTCCACATACACCCGGATCAGCCAGAACAGGCCAGGACTCTTCAGGATTAAGACGGTCAATCAGCTGCAATGCCGAATGGCCTATCTCGAACAGTAAGAGGAGGAAGATAGAAAGGGAACGCCATCCAACAGGTCGTGCTATATTCTCACGGTCGAGGAGCAACATCATGGTTCCGAAAGATCTCAAAGCATCTAACTTTAGCTCGCTCGTTAAAGAGATGGAGAAAAGTCTCAAAAAGATCCCCCCCAAGCAACCAGACCCCTCCAAAACTACGCCGGTCACAGCGCACAACAATGCACGACTAAGTCGCTCCGCATCTCCGTTGGAGACTAAAACCACCAAACTCGATGCTAGGGAGACAGGACTGGGTGATGACATGCTTGACGGCCCCGACGCTCCCACAAATATGAATAGCTTGCAAGAATCATCGTCCGATTTCGGCGACGACGACCTCGATGATGAGTTCCTTGGATTGGCAGAAGCTTCGATGGACCCTTTTGTGGAGCCGACTGGAATACACATCATCTCCTCGGTGCCAAATACAGATTATGGGCATCACTTGCCTTCGAATGGAATTCAACCTTCTTTTGACAACAATGATTACGATTTATGCCCAGAAGCAAATAAAGAATTATCACACAAAACCGATTATACCCTTGACGCTGATGATTTTGATAATGATTTCGAGGGATCTTCAGACAATATAGGTGAAATCCTTATGGGTTGTGATCAGACCCCAAGCCACAAGCTCCCCCGAGCTATTCAACAACATCCCCAAACATCAGAGTACCCGCTCCCGCATGAACGCACGGTTAGGCCAGCAGCATTTGCAAATGAATTGAAAAATGGAACAACAAAAGAACAGTTTATGAGTTCTAGCGATGAGTTTGACGACGATGACTTTGACATAGACTGCTTTGACCAGCCCATGGCGCAAGGTGAAGACAGTCCAGATGATGTTCGTCATTCTTAATGGATATACCCTTTCAGTCTTTGCTAAGTATTTTATAAATAGAACTATAGAAGCCGTAAAGCTATCAAGCGTTACTTGATTATGGATATTGCCGATTCTACTTATGTTACCCAGAAAGGACACATACAGCCAGAGAAGGTTTGCTGCTACCTGCCCTTATAGTTTTTTATCCCGAACTAACTCTGTAAAAAGGTTCTATCGGTACAAGACGAGATCACCAAGCGTAAGAAGGTGATCGCGCTTCGGGACTCCTGGTTCAATAGCCCGTGCGATAAAAATTCCTATATACACTTGATCGGTGAATTCGATGCAAAAGGTCACTGCATCGTCAGCGATGCTCAGAATATGATTGTGATTCACCCCGACCACCTTATATCCGCGACAGTTATAGCAGACGCAATCAGTTGCCAGCGACGAGCCGTGCTCCAAGAGCGTATCAAACGAACATCTGATATTGGAAAGCCACAAGTATTTGGCAACATATTCCATGAAGTTTTCCAGGAGGCTATGAAGTTAAATCAGTGGGATACGGCGTCCTTGAGGGCGTTGGTTGAAGACGTTGCGGTCAAACATGTGGAAGAGCTATATCTAATCCAAATGCGCATCAACGAGGCTGTTGACCAGGTGATGAGCAGAGTTCCAGGCATACAGCGTTGGGCCGATCTCTTTCTTCGGCCAAAACCAGGTGTAAGTACAAGCAGATGACTGTATATCGTTTCTCTGACTGACTCGAAATAGCCACAATCACTCGTGGAGGACAGAAATAGTTCGAAACTGAAATTGAGTGTCAACAAACTCCTAGAGGTAGAGGAGCATATCTGGTCACCAATGTATGGCCTAAAAGGCAACATCGATGCCACCGTTCAAGTTGACTGCAATGAGGGTGAAGGCGACAAAAATCTGGTTGTACCCCTTGAGCTTAAAACCGGCAACAAAGAGACGAACCAGGCTCACCGAGCTCAAACCGCGCTGTACACTTTGTTACTTTCAGACCGCTACGGTAAGCGTCGACTGGGCTTTACCCGATAACATTTACTAACAGGCGTCCTATTAGATGTGGATGTTACATTTGGACTTCTATATTACCTCGAGACGTCAAAAATCCTGCGAATCCGAGGCATACGGCACGAACTTTTGCATATGATACAGCAGCGCAATCGTGTGGCTGGTTATGTGCGGCAGAGAACGCACCTGCCGCGAATGATCAAGAGGCCTTCAATGTGTAGTAAGTGCTATTCAAAGACAGCTTGTTTCATCTACCACAAACTTGCAGATGACGGTGACGGGGAGACCAGCGGTCTTGGAGACGAGTTTATGAATGCAATGGAACATTTGACAGCGTCGCATCGCGACTTCTTCCAGAAATGGGACAACCTTCTCACCAAGGAAGAGCTGAGTATGATGAGATTCAAAAGGGAGCTGTGGACACTGCTTAGCCATGAGCGCGAGGCCCTTGGGCGGTGCTTTGGTGATATCGTTATTGAACCTGGGACAGCTTGTGAAGACAAGGATGGAACAAAGATCAATCGGTATCGCTATACGTTCATCAAGAAGCAACAGTCGCCATCGTTCTCGTTCGCCGAATCCCAGATAACTGTTGGAGAGCCTATTGTTGTCTCGGATGAAAAGGGCCACTTTGCCCTAGCAAATGGATATGTTGTGCAGGTTAGCCCTCGGCGCATCACCGTTGCAGTGGATCGAAGGCTTCACAATGCCAGAACAAGGTCAAGCGGGTTTGATGCTAAATCGAACCAATCATTCCGAGGCATAATGGAGATAACCGACGGCAGTACTTCTTCAACTACATCGCCAATGAAGCCGGAAGAAGAGACTCTTTATCGACTGGATAAAGACGAATTCAGCAACGGAATGGCCATTGTTCGAAGCAATCTTATCGCTATGATGGAGAAAGATCTGTTCCAAGCCGGACAGCTGCGGAGACTGATAGTTGGAGGAGAACCACCTGCGTTTAAAGCCAAAGTACCTGAGACGTCTGGATTGGACAAGGCAAGCCTAAACGTTGATCAGAAACAGGCTATATACAAGGTTATGAGCGCGCGGGACTACGCACTGGTACTAGGAATGCCAGGAACAGGAAAAACAACGACTATTGCGCACATCCTTCGAGCTCTCGTCGCTCAAGGAAAGAGTGTTCTCTTGACCTCCTACACACACACCGCCGTCGATAACATCTTACTGAAAATTCGGGATGACAATATGCGCATCCTCCGCATTGGAGCAGCCGCCAAAATACATCCGGATGTCCACCAATTCGCTGAACTCGCAGCTACGCCCAAGAAGACAATCGAGGAGATCAAGGCCGCGTACGAAGACTCACAGATAGTTGCGACCACTTGCCTTGGAGTTGGTCATAACATATTTAATCAGCGTGTCTTCGATTACTGTATCGTTGATGAGGCATCCCAGATTACACTACCGGTGTGTCTAGGACCCATCCGAATGGCGAAGACTTTTATCCTCGTTGGGGACCACTATCAGCTTCCGCCGTTAGTGCAAAACAAAGAGGCACAGGCAGGTGGTCTTGACATTAGTCTGTTCAAGCTGCTTTCCGATACGCATCCTTTCTCTGTGATCAACCTCGAACATCAGTATCGAATGTGTGAGGACATCATGCTTCTTTCAAACACACTAATCTACTCAGGTCGTTTGAAGTGCGGTACCCCAGAGGTCGCTGCGCGGTCCCTAGAAATCCCCAACATTGGTGGTCTCAAGCAGCACCACCTTAATGACTTCTCTCAAACTAGCCGAAGCCGCCAATTGTGTTTGGGAACTGCCCAAGGCCGCTGCTGGCTACGTGACCTGGTTGACCCCTCGGCCAAAACATATCTTGTCAACACAGACACGCTTGCCACGCCCGCGCGTGATGTTGTCAATGGTTCGCGGATTGTGAACCCCACCGAAGCTACCCTTTGCACCCAGCTCGTAGAGGCCTTAATCTCATGCGGCATTTCAGCCCGCAGTATCGGCGTCATCACATTCTACCGCAGTCAACTCTCTCTCCTCAAGCAGAACCTCCGACATCATCTCCCAAGTCTCGAAATGCACACTGCAGACAAATTTCAAGGACGAGACAAGGAAGTTATCATCCTGAGTTGCGTACGAAGTAACTCGGACAACTACGTCGGCGACCTATTGAGCGACTGGCGCCGTGTCAACGTCGCTTTCACACGAGCACGCACCAAGCTCCTCGTCCTAGGGAGCATGAACACCCTCCGCAACGGGAACGAGCTCCTAGGCAAATATGTGAAACTAGTAGAGCAACGAGGCTGGGTTTATAACCTTCCAAAAAACGCTGTGGAGAATCACGTCTTCGACGACGTTCCCCTTTCGACGTATGACCGGTTCACACCCAGTCCCAAAAAGACTCCGCCGGTGGAAAAGACGCCTCGCAACCCGTTGAGTCCCTTGAAAGATCAACAATCTTCCACGGGGCTCAGAAAGCCCGCGAAGAAGGGTATGAAAATCCTGGCTGGCCAGAAAGTCCTTGGGAATAGGCCTGTGTTGCAAGATGTGGTAAATGATCTTGTCGGATGATTGAGATTTCTTTTTCTTGTTTCTTTTGAACCGAGTGATATGATGTGGCGTTCTTTTTTGCATATGTTTACAAGTTGGGTCTGAAGTTATCCATAGGCTTGGGTACACGATTGATTAAGGTTTTTATTGGATGGTGTTCCTTGGTGTATTAGATAGTGACATGTGATAGCTTACAGCCAATACCTATATTTATCTAACTACATAGTAGTTGATTATTATTCAATTCTCTATCGTTGGCTTAGCTGAACAAAACCTCTGGGGCTGCGGATTAGGTAGTTGGTTAGATCGACTATATATAATCCAAGCTACCATCAAGGCTGTCCTTGCATAAAAATGCATTGGGAACGACGGAGCATGAGGATACTTTTATATATCATGGCTTGGGGAACACAGTTTAATATTCATGAGACCTTCACTAAGCAAATGCTCCTGGCAGTTCCGCATGGATGAGCCTTGAGCCCAGTTAAGAGGTGGTTACTAGGATGATAAAAACCGAGATTTGGTTCAAGTGGACGTCCGTGCTAGAGGCCTGAGCAAGAATTCATTTCTATAGTATTGACGCGCCAACAAACTCCCAACAGATAAAGTGACGAACATCCTTGTCCCCCGCATCTTGGTCCTCCGGAACAGTACTCTCAGCACTACTTCCCGCAGGCAATGTCATGATTGTATATCCGTCCTTGCCCTCTACTGCGTCTCTTCCTAGAGTACTTGTAGAGAGGGCAAACCAAGCGGGAGCCTTGCAGACCCGAGGTGCAGTTGCTCGGCTAGAATATTGTGGCAATCAGCATGTTACTCATTCCATGAGTTTGGAGATAAGATAGAGTGAAACATACAAAAGCGTAATGAAAAGATGCATTACCCATTTTGGAGGAATGAACCCGTGCCATTTCAGGGTAACCAGATCAGAAGCTCTCGTATCGCCTATCGCTGGAACATCGTATCGGCAGAGATATGGATCTATATCGTCATCTGCAGAAATCCGTTGAGATCTGAGAGACACCATGGCCAACCACTCAGAGACCTCACCACAGACATCTCTCAATTTTGATTCGGAGGTTTCATTTGTGAATTTCATATTTGAAAATGAAGGGGTGGTAACGTTTTCGTGAGTTGCGCAGACTAGGTCGCAGGAGATAATTTCAGGGCTGTTTCCCTTTAGAGAGGTATCATCTATATCTCCTGTTAGCATGGTTGGGGGGGAAAACAAGACTGAGAAAGTCAAAACCGAGTTACCTTCAGCTACACCAGCCGATTCTGTTCCCAGGTCAAAAAACAGCCATGTTATAGGCTTGTTAAGGATATTCTTGAATGCCCACTCTATCCTCTGAAAGCCCTTTTTGCCATGCAGCATTGACGGTAGCCGTAGATTAAACTCAACCACTGCAAAAGTCGTCAGTTACGCGGTTAAATAGGATAGAGCATGGATCATATACAGAATCTTTCTTTTGCATGTTTCTTCCCCCCAGTGCGGACAGGTTTTCCAGTTAATCCGGTCTTTTCATAATCCTCCTTGCCGAGTTCAAGTTTGAGAACACCTGAGGCTTAAGTCAGCCAAATTTATGATGAGAGCGCGTTCGACCTTCTTACCATCCCTTAGGGTAAAAACGTTGTCCAGTCCTGACCGTCCCTCAGATATCATAAGGATATTCCCTAATGTCAAGGCAATGGTCAGAAAACAGGAAATTCCGTGTATAGATATGCAAAGGACAAAGCCACTTCACACAGCTCAGATGCACCAGTCAAAATGCGGGCGATGTTCAGAGCCGTAAAAGCTGCACTGTACCTGTTTTGATGTAGGTGTTGAAGAAGTCTCCCTCAACCAAGGAGGAAAGCGTCATAGAAATACGAGCATATCCGAGCTTCTGTAATTTGGAGTCTAAGGAGCTCTCAATGGATGAGTATACTTCCTTGGGCAGGGTGACTTCGACCTTGATAATCAGTTAGCGGATTCCCAAGCGAAATCCTAAAGGTTGGGGGAGGAGAAACCGTATGTATGAATGGATGGCCTAGAATTGCGGAGAATGGGGATTTCTTGGAGGGAGGTTGTTTGGGATCGATTAACTGAGGCAGCTGGCCTACGGTGGTGTAGCATTTTTCACGCCCAGAGGCGCCATCATCCTCTAGCCCAAACATGGTAGAAGTCCAAAAGGGCTCTGGATACAGGTATATTTGATAGCTCGGACGTAAAGAGAGTCTTTTAAGAGCAATGTCGGAGAGCCTTCTTCCTGCGCGAGATTTGTTGTTGAGATATCAAGCAAGCAAAACTTGGTAGCCACAAATTTGATTCAACCGTAGAGGCTGCTCCGTCCGAGATTCAGCAAAAGCGTTAATGTGCTAAAGTAGCTCTAGAAGCAACGGGATTCTGAGAAAGTCAAGACTTCAGTGAAAATCGCTGCCTTAGGCAACAAATGCTCTATGTCACGGGCGAAACTCCGAAAATCATTGGCGATGAAGCTCTCAACCTTAAAGCTTCAAGCTCGCCGCATTTCTGCCAATTCTACCCCTCTTCGCCAATTTTCCACTATTTACTGCTGTCGCAATATCGATCGCGCAATACTCTTTGCCTACAACCCATTGCCGTCCTTACGTGAAAGAACTCCCGCGCCCTGCCCCGAGGGGCATGCAAGGCTCCACTAGCTACAACAGTTATAAACATGGCTCCTCCACGCCGGAATCTAATCCCCAAGGAGCGGTTCAGCTTCGTATTCGGATCTCTCAGGACACAAAGTTACCATGATCCTGCAGCAAAGGGACCTGGATCTCATACGTAAGTATCCATCGGAGAAGCGCTACCTCGACTATATTAGTACATCAACTTCTGGTAGAAGCTCATGCTTATAGGGTAACACAGAATTCGCTCAATCGCATGGAACCCTACAGGACAGCTCATAGCTACAGGGTCCGCCGACCGTACCCTTCGAATCTGGAATCCGGAGCGCTCGCAGCCGAGATACTCCACCGACCTGCGCGGTCATACCGCCGGGATCGAAAAGGTCCTGTTTAACCCAGCCCGCGATTCAGAGTTAGCTAGCTGCTCGAGCGATGGCACAGTACGGATATGGGACGTACGCTCAAAAACGTGCGTGAGCCGCTTAGATGTCGGGGGAGAGGCATTCACTCTGTCCTGGTCCGCCGATGGCAATGTCCTAATCGCCGGAAGAAAGGTAAGACACCATTCTCGCGCAACCATAGGTCTGGATCTAATGCGTGCTTGCGTGATTACAGGATGACACACTTGTACCTATCTCCGTTGAATCCCCCTCATCCCCAAATATCGCTGCCGGTGAAATCCCCACCTCCAAATCGGTAGTCTACAAAACACTCGACCCTCAACCCCAACCTATCCAAACCAACGCTACCACATTCTCCCACCACATCCCAACTTCAGACTCCCCAAACCTCCACCTCTTCGCGACAACCGGCGAAGGTACCGTCAAAATAATTTCCTACCCCTCCTTCGAAACCCTCCACACCCTCCACGCCCACACATCCGCCTGCCTCTCCATCGCCCTCGCCCCAACAGGCCGCTACCTCGCCATCGGCGGCAGCGACGCCCTCATCTCCCTCTGGGACACAACAGACTGGATCTGCCGCCGCACGGTCTCAAGTAACAACGGCGGCGCTGTGCGCGGGGTGAGCTTCAGCTTCGACGGCCGTTTTGTCAGCGGTGCCTGCGATGAGGTCGGGTGTGGTGGGAGCGGAATTGAGATCTTCCACGCGGAAACGGGGGAAAGCGTACATACTGTGCCAACAGGCGGGGGGTCAAATACGGGGATATCAGCTGTTGCTTGGCATCCGTCGAGGTATTGGTTGGCTTATTCGACAACTGCGGATTTTTCGGGCCCGGGGGGTTTGAGGATTGTAGGGGCTGCGGGTGGTGGAGGTTTATAGTGCTCACGATACCTGAATACCTGAATACATTTATTTCATACTTTTAGTCCATGTGGTCTGTGACGGTTGGATGGGTCCGATGTGTGGCTGCGTGAAGCTGCTATTTTATGTTTTATCAATATTTATATGTTACGAGAAGACGAAGTGTAAATCTATCCAGACTGTCGACTCATACCACCATCCCATTTCGCAAGTCAGAATCAACGATATGCAGATCTAGAGACGAGATTCAATTATCTTCATTAGTGTACAAAAATATCCAGAGATGGTATCTAATCCAGTTCGGTCCAGCCTATATCTACCACCCAAGATCTTAAACACAGTTAGTCCACCAGCCAAACACCGAAATCAGAACTCCAACTAGCCCTAGGCCTAGTCCCATAGGTCATTAAACGTATCACAATAGTTGGGTATATGTAGGATGTCGTAAGATATCAATAAACACAACACTTCATTGACATGTTAAAATCACGGATTCCACCCCCCAGAACCCAGGATATGCGCCCACTGAGCACCACTAAACCCATCCATATCCGTCGTCATGAGATCGATGGCCGCGGCATCGGGATCGTTCGGATCCCCATTCACATTAACCGGGAAGTCCCAAGCGGACGGTATATTCTGTTGGGAGCGATCCGGACCGCTGGGTGGGTTTATTGATCCCATGGCAAATAAGGGGGTACTGTTGTTGTTAGAATTGGGGTTAGAGGATTCGATGAACTGATTCAGGTTCGTTGTGTTGAATTCTGTTGTTGTTGCAGGGTCTTGGATGGGGGTATTTAGTGGCCTTGACGAGGTTTGGGGGAGTTTCGGGGAAGAAGAGCTGTCGTTTCTCACGAACGATTGAGTAGATGACGAGTTCACGGTTGTTGGGGTGGAGCTTTCGGGGACAGAGTTTGTTGCGTCGTAAAAGCGGGAAGGGGGTTCGATGTCGAAGATGACGCTTGCGCCTGTGGTAGCCTCGCTGGGGATGAATGGGGCTTTACTGAAACCTGGCAGGTTGCTTGTCATAGCTGAAGGTGGTACTGCCGAAGTGGAGGTAGGCTGTTGTGTGGGTTGGAGTCGTTCGCGGGTGGGAAGGCAAACGGGGAGGTTAGCCCGGCTGCCAGGTTTAACACTAGGCTCCCATGTTTGACAAGTGGCTACCCTACCCCTGGCAAGTGAACGGTGGAGTGTCCCAACGTTTGGGGCAGTCTAAAATAATAGGGTCAATGATGTGTGGTCTCACTAGCGACTAACTGTGTAGACATGTGCATACCTCTCCATATGTATGGCCCTCAAAAAAAGACCTTCGAGCCTGGCCAATCGCGGGCAGACGGATATCTTGAAATGGCGTCCCCTCGATGTCAACTTCCAGTTGGACGAGGAAGGATTCGGTAAGAGGGTTCTGAATCTTCAGCGCGTCGAGGACAACAAAGACAAATTGCAACGAAGAGCGGGCGGCCGTGTCATCGGGGCGGAACTTCAGATATTGTACGAAAACGCGAGCCGCGACATAAACACAAAATGATATAAAAGGGTTCATCTAGAGGCCGTTAACTTGTGCTGTGATATACACATAACCTTGTCAACTTACTTTGCTCATATCCATCGAGCTAACCATTTTCATGATGCTGGAGATCTGATCAGCTGCAACGATACACCTCCGCTTGCTTTCCAGAATGATCTGTTCCGGCATGCCGTTTTTCTCAGCTTTGAAGATCGCCGCTTGGTGGAGACATATCGTAGATGTGTGAACGGCTAGGTTGCAAAAGAGGACGTTCGCATCGGCTATCCCGGCTGGGAGTCGCAAGTGGTTCGGCATTGATAGCGCAAAGTGAAGTAAAATATTATCATGGGATCTATGACGCTGCCAGAAAACGCCATTGAGATCATTATCATTGTCTTGAGGATCAGGACGATGGAGGTGCGTCAAGTTTCGGCCTAGAAGGCATGAGACAAATGCAACACTTGCGAATGGTGATAACGTCGACAAATCCTCGCCCGTTAGCGCGTCGCTAAGGCGGGGGGCCTTCTCTGGTTTTCCGTTGGTGAATGCTTCTTCGCTCGCTGGGAGATTTGTTGTAATCTATTGGTCAATTGTCAGTCCCCTTGGCCTTATAAGTGATTAGTTGTGTTGGGTATAACTGACATCTCGCTCATCGATACAAGTGGGCCACCCGGTCCCGACACTTGCATATCTGTCAACGCAGAATGTCATCCAGAAACCCCTTCGTCGCTCTTCTTTCTCTGTCCAATCTCTCGGAGGTGGTAAGCACTGCTTAACCTCGAGGCCCTCGCCATCCAGGCGATGCAATCCAAGCATAACGGCTAGTCTAGAAGCTGACCCGGCGCTTAACCATGCCCTAGGAAAGAACATCATTCTGTACTCGTAGCAGCTGATGAGAAGCCATGTCTGGCAATGCGCCAAACTAAGGATGCTCTCTCCAAGCCCCTTCATTTGGTCCAACTCTGCGTACTTTCGAGCACGTTCGTAGAAAAGTGAGTGTAGGTTGGTGTACTTTTCACTGACAGCCGCTGCATGGGCCCAAATTATGTATTGTAAGCATGCTGAAGGCCGCGAATTAGGAGCGAAATCCATAGCAGCCATGTACCGAGGACGGTGTAGAATTGGCGTGAAGGCATGGATCTTCTCGAAATAGATCTCGTTCCTAGCGAAAGTGTTAGAAATGTGGGCACCGAGAGATGCAAAGACAATACATACAGCTCATTTATAACCTCGCGGGCTGGAAAAGGCTCTTCCAGTCCCAAACTGATCATATCCCAACCGAAGTTGTTCGTTGTATCCATTCCTTCCGGCGTAAAGGACGAGTTCGGGGCGGTCGCTGGTTGGCCTTCTATCGGGGATATTGAATTGTTCATGCTGTTTCCCATCCCGTGCATTTCGGGATCGGTAGGTTCATTTGGCAAAGTAACGGGAAAGGTATGTTCTTGACTTGATGGCACAGGGGCATTGGGCTCCTGGGTTTTCAATAACGTCTCAACCTGGGCTGTAGTTCAAGAACCACCCCGTTAGCACCAATTCCATGACCGCGCAAGATTTGAAACGTACCTAACCGGGCTTCCAACTGCTTCACATATCCCCGTTTCGGACCACTTTTCTTCCGCGCTTCATCGTATGTGCACTCATGGCCTAGACGAGAGCAAGTTCCGCAGCTTGGCTTCCTCCCATCGCATCTAAGCTTCCTCCGCCGACAGACAGCACATGCAATGCGCTTGGGGCGGGGGACATAGCTGCTGTCGCCATTATCGAGACCTGTAGCGGCTTGAGCGAAATTCTGGCTGGTGGAATTTTGTCCGGAATGTGAAGGAGGGATATCGAAGTTGATCGGCGGTTGGTTTTGACTGTCGAGATAGCCCGCCATGGCGTTGTCGTGGGGCGCACGGCGCTTCGGGGTCGAGGGTTCAAAGCCAGTGCGGGAGACGAGAGTTGGAGGCGCTCACCCTCAATCGTAGACGGAGTGTGGACAGACCCCGCATAAGGAAACGAAGTGAAGTCAAAACTGGCGAACTGGCGAACTAGCGAAGTTGGGGGAGGACGAAGATAGATAAATTGATGAATAATAATAATAAAAGTCCAAGGAATACGGTAGGCAGCACTGTGCCACGACTGCAGCTGTCATCGATGGAACCGAATTGAACTACCTAGGTTCGGTCCCTCTCCATCTTGGGAGAGTAGCGGACACGAGCAACGCCACGCCCTCAATCGACTGTGATAACTGACAAGCACAAAAAGTCTCAACCTTTGTCTGATTCTGGTTGGATACGAGTATGTGTTATGTGTTATGGGATTTATTTGCCAAATACCGACGCACGTGCATGAAGATACACCCGTCTCCCAACAATTCCACGATACCCAAGACGATGCATCGTGACATCGCTCAGTGGTTAATTACACTAACGAAGTAAGTCCAACGGCAACTTAATAAATTCGACAAGACCGGATCAAGAAAGCAGGCTTATGTATTTCTATCGTAGCCCGTAATGTACAGAATCAACGCCGCCGCAGAAACAACCTTGAGCGAACTCAGTCCAAGTCGAACAGTGAGATAGGACTGCTGGGGTAGACAAGATGGCCTGCATGCATCCAGGAGGTAAACATTCGTATAATACAATAATTACAGAAAAAAGAGGAGCAGATCTTTCCGTAATCCCCAGTTCAGACAGGCGCCTAGTGATATCCTCTGCGGCGCTTACCCTGGTTGCGGACTCTTGGGATAACAACAGACTTGTTGACCTTCCACTTGGGGCGAGTCTTGTAACCAGATTTGGCCTGCATAATTGATCAGCATATCGCAACAATAGGCGGAGCGACTGGGATGGAAATAAGAGATTACGTACCGGTAGACCCCAAGGACTTTTCGGGTCAACATTACCCTTCGACTTGCCTCGTCCACCACCGTGAGGGTGGTCGGCGGCGTTCATCGCAAGACCACGGACTGTGGGCCGGATATTAAGCCAGCGTGATCTTCCTGCTTTTCCTAGTTGGGAATACTGGTAGTTCGGGTTGCTGGCGACACCAATGGTGGCACAGCAATCTTTATGAATGAGGCGGACCTCACCACTCTGGAGACGGATGGTGATGTGCTGGAGAGTGCGCTCCCGACTTTGCTTCTCGCGCTGTGTCAATGGTTTCTTCGCTTCCGTTTCGTCCTGGCTTTCCTGGCTCTCTTGTTCGGCTGCATTCACCTGATTGACACCTTTGGAGATAACCGTCGCGAACGTACCGGCGCTACGACAGAGCTGTCCAGGTCCGCCAGCACGCAAACCAACGTTGAATATAAGCGTCCCAACGGGAACCATGTGTAAAGGCAAGCAGTTCCCTCTCCAGGCAGTTCTGGCAGCCATCACACCAGGGTCGACAGTTCCTCCCATACTCTTCCACAGGTCTTCGGGAATCCCAGCCATGTAACTCTGCACAACATCGCCTGCCCTCATACCGTCTGCAGCCACAATATAACTCAATTTTTGGGTTTCTTTGCTGCGAACGAGTGCAATATGAGCACTCCGTCCGGGGTCGTGCTCAATGCGCTCAACAGTGTGTGGGCCGGGGGCGTCTCGTTTGAAATCGACCATTCTAATTCGGCGCTTGTGTCCACCACCGTGATGCCGAACGGTAACTCTACCGGTGTTATTTCGGCCTCCTTTGCTATGACCTCGCTTGGGAAATGTCAACTTGTGTACGGGACGACCTTTAAACAAATGATCATTCACGGGCCTCCGCAAATGTCGAATACCCGGAGTACGCGGCGTGTATTTCCGCATGTTAATGGTAGAATCCTGGCGAACAGGAGGAGGAGCGAATGTAAGGCTAGGATCAATGTGCGAGCTCGAAGATTCAGCGGACGGAGATTCTGTGTTTTGCTGGACACCCGTGGAGTAGGCGCGGTAGGGAAGTGAAGAGATGCATCGGAATGGGAGTTGAACGCCCTTGAGGACGAGCCGATGTTGAAGCATATTGAACGATATGATGCTCTGTCTCTGTGCAAACCAAATCCTGGTGGAGGGTCAATTGGCCCCAGATGGGGAAGATCGTATGAGTCGAGGCGGTCCGAATTATTGCTCGATCATACTCGCACAGAGAGCGAAGTATGGCTCGTTCGACAAAGGGTTGGCGGGGAACCAGGACAAATTGCAACTGCCAACAACACTGTCGGCCCCAATTGAGCAAAAATGTCGCTGGGTGATTTCCGGATGTGGCGGTGCACTCATCAACGTGACTTTGCTGTTGGCACCGCCACATGAGAATCCAGGTGCAGTGGCTGAGCGGATCACGGGACCGCAGGCGTCGGGACAAAGGTCAGCAGTTGCCCAGCAACGCAGCGTTGTTTGGGTGATCGTGCCGCGCCGCTTCACGTTTTGGCGCGTTGTCTTCAACCTCATCGCCTGGACAACTTCCGCTCCGCTGGTGCCCGCGCTGCCCTGACCGTACTATTACCATCTTACCACGCCCTTCTGCTGCGATTCTCGAGCTCCTGAATGGTTAGTTTACGCTTCCATACAATACAAGCACACAGGCAGTAGAAGCTTGCTCTTTTATTCACTTCTTCCCCCTCTCCTCACTCCCTTTCCTCTTCATCGTCACGAAGTTCCTCTTATTTCTCTACTCAAAAGCTTTACAAAAGTCAGTCCCAGACGCACATAGCCAAGTGTCGGGGACATCTGCATCTTCGAGTACATACTCCCGCCTTCACGACGTACTAATTCCTCGCGACTCGAACGGGTTGTGCTGTGGGGCATCTTTCCCAGCTTGGCTCACTTCCACGCTAAACAGTAGGGCCAAACATCGCCTGTGCCCTGTCAAGTGGCCGACCGTCTTTCCCTACATCCACCCCCCATCAACATACCTTCAAGAGCAGCCTCTACCTCGCGCATCTTTGACACTTCCTGTATCTTCTCGCGTTACTGTTCATATTTTACTCTTGCAAACCCCCTATACCCTCCTCCAGCATCATTCTGCCTTGCTAGAGAGCGCTACGCGTTGTCACTGGTACGTGATTTACCTCAACTGAAAACCCGATCAGTATCAACAAACCGATATCCACCACCATCCGAGAAGACTTTCAGCAAAGCTGATCCACATTCCTCTCGATTTACTTCGTCAGCCCTGTATTATCTCGACTAGTTGCTTGAGGGTTGACATACTCGCGCCGGGTACGTGCACCAGTGCTGCTGTCCCCTGGGTATTTAGGCTCCACTGGAGTAATTTCTTGGGGAATGCTGACTGAAGGCCAGCGACGTGCATTGACAGAACCGTGATATTATCTTTCTAATCCTACTTCTCTCCTATCTATCGAGGGCTTTTCCCTGCACTCCATCCCATTCTCGTTATGCCTCCGGTAAGGTTCCTTTAAGCATAGACGCGTCGCCGCTCGGTTTTCCGATTGCTGTACCTAGTCGACCCGAAGAGCTGTGGCTAACTTGTTGGTTTCTGCTCAGGCTCGGAACCTCCGCACGCGAGGTACCATGAATGAGAACGATGAGAATGGTCCGTCAACGCGTGTGACCAGAGCCAAAGCCGCCGCCTTGACATCAGACGTTCCCGCGGCCAACGGCGCCCTCAAGAAGCCCCTTCAGACAAAGAAAGCCGCCACAGGTACAACTGGGACTCAAAGAAAACGTGCTGCCCTTGGTGATGTGAGCAATGTCGGCAAAGCAGACAATGGCGAAGGCAAGGACGCGAAGAAGGCCACAACCAAGACTGGTCTAACGTCGAAGGCTACATTGCAGTCTGGAGGAGTCCAGAAGCTCAGCCGTAGCAACTTGTCTCGTACCGCCCTCGGAGCTAAAGACAACAATGCAAAGAAGCCTGCCCCAGAGGCAAAGCGCCCTGGAAGTGGATCCGGTATGGGAAGTGCAATGAAGCGCACGTCCAGCCAAAAGTCGCTACAGGAGAAGTCAATCCAGCAAGAAGAACCTCCACGCAAGAAGGTTGACATTGAGAAGGTTGTGGAAAAGCAGGCAGAGATCGTCTCAGCGAAAGAGAATGCCAAATCACGAACACAAACAGAAGAACTCGAGAGGACCCCTCAAGATTTTGTTGCAGATCTAGACACCGAGGACCTGGATGACCCTTTGATGGCCGCTGAGTATGTGGTAGAGATTTTCGATTACCTTCGTGATCTGGAGATGGAAACACTGCCGAACCCTGACTACATCGATCACCAGCCCGATCTAGAGTGGAAGATGCGCGGCATCCTCGTCGACTGGCTTATCGAAGTTCACACACGCTTCCGCCTTCTTCCCGAAACCCTTTTCCTTGCTGTCAACATTATCGATCGTTTCCTGTCCGCCGAAGTTGTGGCCTTGGACCGTCTTCAGTTGGTCGGTGTGGCTGCCATGTTTATTGCCTCCAAATATGAAGAGGTTCTTTCACCACATGTCGCCAACTTCAGCCACGTCGCCGACGAGACATTCACTGATAAGGAGATCTTGGATGCCGAACGCCACATCCTGGCTACTCTTGAGTACAACATGAGCTATCCCAACCCCATGAACTTTCTCCGCCGGATCTCCAAAGCAGACAACTACGACATCCAGACGCGTACTCTCGGTAAATACTTGATGGAGATCAGCCTCCTCGATCACAGGTTTTTGGGTTTTCCCCAGAGCCAGGTGGGCGCGGCGGCCATGTACTTGGCTCGTCTGATTTTGGCTCATGGCCCTTGGGTAAGCTGCGTCACGTGTTAACAAGATGGATCTATATACTAACTCTCGCATAGGATGCTACTCTAGCTCACTACGCCGGCTACACCGAAGATGAAATTGACCCTGTCTTCCGGTTGATGGTTGACTACCTCCACCGTCCCGTCTGCCACGAAGCGTTCTTCAAGAAATATGCAAGCAAGAAGTTCCTCAAAGGTAAAGTTCTCTTATCATCTAGAAAAACTCTCGTACATATGTTAACGCCTAGCCAGCCTCTATCATGACCCGACAATGGGCCAAGAAATACCACCACGTTTACATTGACAGCGCACTTTCAGAGCCGTACAGCTCCATCAAAGACAACCAATAGAAACAGGTGGTCCTCGACGGTCTGAGTATTCCACTACTGGTGGAGCCCTCAGGCTAGGAGTTGGTTTATTTCAATATGTTGGCATTTTGTTTGTGATGGGTATAGAGCAGCTTTTGCATATGTTTACGACGGCATCCTGTTTCAGTTGCGGACATTGGCATTCTTCGGCTTCTCGGGGGGTGTCTGGCGCTTTGCTTTCTATAATTGCTTTTTTTTTATTCACTTCTCTATAACTTCTTGGGTGTCTTCGGCATGCTTTACCTTTGCTTAATGATAAGATTCAGCGATACTCGAATTCAATTCTATCGAGCCCGACGACCGCAGATTATTCTATATTTGAGCAAAATTGTAGTAACGATGTTGTTTTGCATGTTGTGGGTTAGACATTTGTTGTCTTACCAAGAATAAATATATATTCAAGTAGATGGAGGCTCGGCAACAACAACCGAGGTCGCTTCGGAGTATGTTCAACATCAAATGTCCCTCGACAAAACCTCCATCCTTTAAACTCTTCTCCTACCCAATAGCCATTTACGCATTGCAATTCTTAAAATGTCCCCTTCATGCGCCTTCTGCAAAATCGCTGCTGTTCACCCCCCAGTCCCCCCATCAACATATATCCAATCAACATTAGACTCAAACTCCAACTCGAATTCCCTAGCACTTGACCCAACTGAAGACGGCCACGCGTTCCTAATACTCTCCACGAAACATGTCCTTGCGTTCCTGGATATCATGCCCCTGACACGGGGCCATGTGCTCGTTGTTCCAAGGAATCACCATGAGAAGTTGGGCGAGGTGGGGGTGCGGATTAGTCGGGAGGTATGTAGCTTCCATCTCTCTATCTCTTTTTTTCTTTTCTTTTCTTTTGCCCTTTCCTATTAGCGATTGAATAAATGGGGTTGCTGATGATATACAGCTCGGCACATGGCTCCCCATCCTCTCGCGCGCCGTGATGAGGACGGTATTTGGAGAGAGCACGAATACGAGCACAGATTCAGATCCGCATAGCAGTGGCAGCACAGCTACGGATCCAAGCTGGAATTGGAACGTTGTTCAGAATAATGGTATCAATTCCCGTTCTTCTTACCGTTTCTAATCTACTCTAATCTGTTCTATACTACGGTATTGATTCGAATTATTGAATGCAATCGCTGACCTATTTACCTATCAGGCGTTGGTGCCGCCCAAGTCGTTCCACATGTGCACTTTCACATTGTGCCAAGACCGCCATTGGGTCAGGCTTCTACGTCGGCGAAGATGAGTTTTGTTATGTTTGGGCGTGGGCAGAGGGATGATTTGGATGATGATGAGGCGGAGAACTTGGCGAGGGAGTTGAGGGGCGAGGTGGCCAGGGAGGTGGTGAGGATCAAGGAAGTGGAGGGGTTTGATTTGGAGGAGGAGTTTCGAGATACTACTGATAGTGGGAGTAGAGGTGTGGTTGGAGGGAAGGGGAGGTTATAAATGTGATATTTGATATTATGTGAGCCTCAGAGGTAGGTATGGCGATATTTTATATTTGGTCATTTGATACCTCGTTCGAGGATGGTTTTTGTTTCATTTAGATGTGCTGGAAGGTGGATACTCTGTATAATCACTAATATTCTCAATATTAAAGCTGTAAAGCGAGGAACTGTGAACTTCCTTTTGTGGTTGGTTTTGCCTTTTCCAGGATAGGCACCCGATACGTTGGTACATAAAAAACATGCTCGCTGCTTTGGCCCTCTTTCTCCTATGGAGGTGACTTCTTCATTTTCATTCAGTCATCCTCCATATCCTATACTCACCCTGTCTTCACTGCTGCCTATCAGTTCATCTGTCTAAGAAATGGCCACCCGCTTTGTCTCGTTGGGGATTTGGCTAGGCCACCTTGTCGTCGCCTCCACACTCAGTTTGTTTTCGCTCCTGATCGGCTTGCTGGGCTGATTTTTTTTATCTCACTTTATCTTACTCCTGTATTGCCCAGTGAAACAGCATAAAGTCACAGTCGCTAAACAGAGATCATGGGCAAGGAGAACCTCTGGGAATAAACCAGTGCTGTTCAAATGCTGGGCGGGCTGGGAATGAATATGGACCCCTACCTGAACTCACCGCCTCTAGTCACCCAGCTTGGCCATTCAGGTGACTACAGGTCAGTTCACCGCGCTAATTCTTGGCAACACCTTAGTAGTCTGTGCGCTCAGTTCACCGCGCTAAAATTTGCTTATGTAAACCAAGGTAATCTGAGCTCAAAACAACACAATACTGAAATCTTTACCTGTTTTTTTTATTGTCTCTACCTTTAAGTATCACCACCATATATATAATTTACCTCCCGCTCTTGATTTTCAGCAGTATTTTGGCTATAAAGAATAAAATTATTAATTCTTGTTAAGTTATTTGCAAGATAACCATAGCATATGTTGTTCATCTTTAACTAGTTACTATGTAATGAGATAAGTAAAGCAGAAATTAAAGAACAAGTGTATTTAATTTTAATTTCAGCGAGGTGAGCTCAGGCCTTAAGCGAGGTCAGCTGATATCCTGGACCCACACCGAGGTGAGATGAGCTTTTAGCGTGGTGAGCTGACCTGTATCCTGATTGCAGCTGCTCCACTGATTTGTTCTCCACCTTTGAGACATTAGCTCATAGTACTGCTGGCTCATTATTTACTCTACTGTGTTACTGCATCCATACGATTATCAGTCAAGCCCTTTCGTCATACTGCTCTGACGCAGCTGATAATGCCTGGCGGTCAAAAGCACACTCGAGATGGGCGTGTCATCCTTCAGATCGATCCTGCAACTCTCAAACCTGTCTTTGATTCGTTCAAGGAATTTATCGGAGAGAATCCGATGGACACCGAGAAACTCACCGATGTGAAAGAGTTGATTGATTGGCTTCAGGAATGTTGCCAGCCTCCGCCTAGAATTTCTGTTCCCGCCACCAATTTTGACAGCATAAAGACTGCTGCAAATGCTGTCGAGGTGATCTATGACCGGCACAGTGAGAGACATGTGTGGCAGCTAAGAGAAAATGACAATTTGTGACCGACTCAAGTGTTTTAATGACAATGATGCTGAGAGACATTTGAATTGGTTTCCTGAGGTGACGCTGTCAGTAAAAAGCAAGTTGCATAACTTCTTGATTCAGGGGAGAGCAGATTGGTGCCCTGCATATGGGAGCTCGAAAGCCGCCCTACAGACTGCCTTGATTGTTCTGTCCGTATCTTACTTCTCTATGCAGACAAGGAGTTTCAAAACTAACTCCAGTCAGGGAAGCTAAAAAGCCAGGTGCAGCACAATCTGTGCTTCCTCAACTCATCATATACCTTGCTGCTGTCCAGGATAGTCGAAAGGAGTCGAAAAAGATAAACAGCTCTGTGTTTGGACTTATAACCGACTCGGAGGAGTATAGATTCGCCTGGCTTGACAAGAACCGCAATCTTTATGTGTCGGAAACTGATTTCTGGGTGACGAAGAAGGTCAAAATCATTCAATGGATTAATAGTATTCTTCGAGATTCAATCGAGGCATCTCCGCACACGACACCAGTTAAGACAGCAAACGCAGCCATTCATGCGTACCGGAGCCACGTCAATCGACATTTTCAATTTGGAGATACTGAAGTGTTCGAAGCTGTCGAAGGCGAAGACCTACGGCATTACAGGGTTGTTAAAAAAAGGCCCTATGGAGAAATAATAACAGAGATGGAGACAGATGAAGAGTGAAAGTGAGAATGACTGCTTAATTATAGTGATTATCCTTGTTACTGATGTTCTAGTTCTTTCTCCGGATCATGGATGGTTCCATCAGTGTACTGGCTGCTTTTGAGCCATTTTACAAACATGCTTCTATATTCTGCTGAAATCAAACTGGTGAGAAAGAGAAACGAGGACAGACAGTTAAAGTAACGATCGTCCGCTGTGGTTATGCAAGGCTAATTGGTGTTTAGACGCTCAGAGGGAGAGGGGCAGGGCCAGCGGCGTACAGCCGAGTGCTCCTGACTCTTGAAGCACTGTAAGACGTCATGCGTAGGCTCTATGATCTAGCATCAGGTGCGGTAGACCTTGGGATGTTGACCACGTAGGTCCTAAGACTACAGTCGGAAGCCCGCCAACTGACGTCCATGGCAGATGTAAGGCCCATATGGTCATCTACCTACCTTTCCGGAACCCTGATTGATCAGCAGACAATCCATTGTTAACTAGTTAAAGTACTATTGCTTACAGGATCCCATCCTCAAATTAGTTGTCCATCCTTTCTAACAATCTAGGTAGCGCTTGTGCGGCCGTAGATGCTGAGTCACCGCCAGGTCTGTCCCAGGATTATACAAGGTACAATCATACCAATCCTCAATTGCGGCGTGAATACAATGATTGGCTTTGATGTGACTGAGTTGTTAGAATCACAAATACCATGTCCGTCTTTCTCTATTCCCGTTGTTGTACGGAGTAAGCAGGAAAGTGACTGTAACCCGCCCATCTGGGTGGTGCACCCCCTCATCATCCAGCTGGCTGCTCTTCATCAGGCTCTGCACAATGCGCTTTAATTTTCTACTTGTAAGGAATAGTGCCTACTGATTCCTTTTCTGAATGATCATGCGTTGCTATATTGGCAGGCGACATTGTCTTTCCCTTAGAGGTGTCGATAGAGTCGACCAAGATTTCACCCTGGCATACTCTCTGCAACCTGGATCAGCCAGTCACTCTTGGTATAATAGCGCCAGAGGCTATGAACTAATGTGCCCTGAACAGCTGGATGCTGCTTTTCTAAGGTAATCAGCAACCCTACAGCACCACAAAATATAAGATGCCAAGGGAAATCATGAAGGGAGGAGTATGTCGCCACACGTTTGATGGGACCCCAGTGTCCTGTAGATAACATCCACTTCAGAGCAGCTAATGTTGAAAAAACCCCTCCCCACTAATGATTCTGCCTTTCAAAGACTTTCGACCGAGGAAATATCAGTCAGGGGTTGTGGATTTCAGACCATCCCGATTTAGGTCCATCATCTACCACTGCTCTCCTCGCCGACCTCAAGTCAGTGTTGCGCATGGAGGGGTTTCATTTGCTCCCCATTGATTCTAAAGACATTTAGAGTACACACATGAACTAAAAACTGGGCCTTGACATTACCATGTTTTGCGGATGCTACTGACCCTGCTCGGGGGACCAGCTGAAAAACGGCTGAAAGCAAGTGCCGGTACTCCGTTGGCTGACACGGGATGATCCGGTGCCATCGGTGACAGTCACAACACCCAGGGTGAGACTGAACAGCGCGACAGAAGAAAACTCACGCCTCAGATAGTAGTTCTGCCGGCGCGGGATGTGCAGCCAAGTGGGGCAGAGGCAAATCCTCAGCCTGTTACGATCTTGTTCCGGGTTCGAGAGGAAAAAAAACGAGCGCTGGAAGATGGCGCACGAGGTCCTTGTTGATCAGTTGGATCCGTCGGGAGGTAGAATGAGTGGCGGGGAAGGAGGTGAGAAACTGGTAGGCAACGTTCTATGATAAGACTCTGCGGGCACTCCAACAAACCGGCACAGTGTTTTGAGGCTGCTATAAAGTATGACACCAATATGGCCTTAATGCAATTCGTGGGAGAGCTCACGATGGATGAAGACATAATAAGGTCGATCACACGAGAGGTGGAATTATGAAGAGAGGGTGACATCTTGTGATGTGATATCATTTACTTTGGGGCGGTCTTTGTAGACTAACTAGAAGGGCCGCAACAATGTGGATAGACGACCATCTGGGTCTTAGACCTGGTGTGCGCGCCAGCTGGCGATCCTCCCGCTGTGGTGGTCGTACAACCAGCACCTTTCGACCGTGTCGGTCTGGAGCGCAGGGTATGGCGTGTCTGGGGCTGCATCACAAGTCCTACGCGCTTAATCCTACTACCCGGGTCATTAGTATCTGGGTCTACCACACTCGACCTTCTAGGTGATCAAACCACAAGTCTACGCCCGTTCTCGACCAAAAGCCCCAGGCGGATCTCACAACACGACTTCAGACTTCGTGGGTCATGTGCCTTGCGGCGAACGTCCTAGCTATTACTCTGCTGTGATACAACATACTGGAATCTTTTGGGTTCTAGTATGACGATATCTGGTTCTTCCAGAGGTGGAGTGAATGAGGAGCCATGTGAATAAAGCCATAGATCACAGGAGCACTAATGCATCATTAGGTTTGTCATTAACAAATGAAAGTCTGTTTTGACAGAAATGTGGCGCTGAAGTGGGTGTTCATTGTGAATCAGTCAAAATTAGAAGTGTGCTGAAGCAGGGTTCGCAAGGCTTCGAAACTAAACAGAAGCCTATATTGGGAAAAAAATGTTCCGAGATAAGTTTGTGTCATAAGTGGAAGAGGCCACGGACGAGAGTATTATACATGGTCCAGGAAATACCGCGCAAGACCTCAAGGATGGGAACAACCCAAATGATCACCTGAGGAGGGGGAACTCGAGGTGTCATCAAGGCAGTCAGATAGAGAGATTTCAAAATTAGGGCTAGAGTCCAGAAATGATCGATTTCAGGATTGGAGCAAGGTAGTTAATGGGCGTGAGGATGAAAGGAGGAGGAAAAGGTAGCAGTTTATACAGCACTTAAGCAGGCCGGTCAGAATTGGAGGGCAGCTGGAGCCTGGTGACATAAAGGAGTATGTTGATGGAGGATAGCGAGAATACAACTAGTCCGTCCCGAGGTGGGACCGACCTCCTTCCGATCCTCCACTGAACCCATGACAAGAACATTCTGGGTAGTGCTGATATCATGACTTTTATACATATTTTTATGCATATAGCATCTGACAAGATGCAGATTATCAGTGGTGTGCCATTTGATCAGTATAGAATCAGGTGGCTAGATATAATAGACAACCTATCATTGCGAAGCTGACGTTGACGCTGGGGCTGGACTTTTCTTTTCTTGCTTCGGATCTGGGTTCCTCATGAAATACTTTGGAAGAGTTAGAGTGTGCCCTAGGGGATAAGGGTAAGTGGGATGAGGTGAACTCACTACTCTTCTGAAAGCGTTCAAATCATCAGCGGACACGCCGGTGGAATCGCCCTTCTGACGTCCTAATGATACATCAGACAGCACGCCTTCTGGGAGCCTCCGGTACGTGATAAGCCGTCGTGACCCTAAAAAATAAACCGCAAAGTTAGCTGGTATTAAACAAGGTGTAACAGGACTCCCTGGGTATGGTGTTTACAATTATTGAATGGCTGGACAGAAATGCTGACAACCTCTAGATTTGGGTGCATAGGAATAGTGATTTCCACTTCTTCATCACTGGTTGTTGGCATCCACATGCATACACGTCCATTTGTGACGAGGGTCCGCGCTGCGAAAGTGAGGATGTCATTCATCATGGCTTCAAAGCCATATGGTTTCTTGGGGGGAATGTAGCCAGGCCGGCTAAGAAAGATTAGCCTGCGGTTCATGAAAGGGGAAATGTGGATGAAGAGACTTACGAATGTGCAGGAACTCCATCGACAAAGAGTTCTTCCTTGCGGCGGCCATCTCGCGTCCCCAGGACCCGTAGGCCCTCCCGAACTCCATAAGGCGGATCGCAAACGATACCATCTAGGAATTGACGGCCCAATAACGGCGTATTAGTCAAGTCTGAAGTAAATAGGTCACCAAAGTTGTTGCTGATCCCATACTGCTGGAAGTTCAGCTGCACGCCCGTGGTCTTCCACTTCTCCATCTCCTTTCCGCGGAAGCTTCGGGGATCGATATCAGAGCCAAACGTAAGAGCACCAAAATGAGCTGCGGCGACGCAGAAGCTACCTGTTCCAACAAAAGGATCGTAGAATAACCTCCCAGGAGCCGCACCAGCCATATTGGCCGTAATCAGACTTAACTCGGCATCCATAGATGTAGTGCTGATATACCGACGTTTCTTCAAGTCGTACTTATTAATAACCTCGCGGCTGCTCTCTGAAACATAGCGCCCCATATATATCCTGACCGGATCTAATGGCACCGGCGGCTTCACATCTCCTGGAGTATGCGTGGGATCGTCATAATGCTCTAGCACCCAAAAATCTTGTTCGAAATTCTTCAATGTGATAGGGCCTTCGAAGCCAAGGTAAGCAAAGGACTGGATTATATCTCTTTTTTGAGCTGAGCTGCGCTTCCCAACGAAGGAATCAATCGTGAATCGAAATGGTACGTCCTTGTACTGTTCCCAGAGATGCTGTGTCCGCCTGCGGACATCGGAATGGAGGTCATCGTAGGTGGTGCCTTGGCCCCAGAGCTCGAAGATATCCTTAGCTAGGATGCTACGAGAGATGAGAGTTCGTGCAGCTTCTTCATTTGGGAGCCGTACGACGCAGTATGGGGACTGGAAGTTGTTAGTGGGCTTGTTTCACTTCATACTTTTCTTCTGTTGAGCGGGGGAGTAATTTCAACATCAGATCTTGCTAGAGGCAACGCTGTTCTGAGATGTCGGAAAAAATGAGGAGAAAGAAGACTCACAAGTCCATCGTAGAAAATGACTTCGAGATCTATATTGTGTAAATTGGCTAGCGCCTGAATTTCCGGTTGTCGGAAGGTCTCATGGACTTGGGCGAAGCGGATGAGGTATTCCATCCTTCGCACACTGCTTAGGGCGTCTGAGCTGGATATTCGGTGGATTATCTTCTTGATGAATTGACCGCAGCAAAGGTGGTATGAACCGTCTTTTCTGGTGTTGCGCGGGGCTATTAATTTTGTGATTTGTGTGTTGAGATAGAAGTTGTGGTAATGAGATTTTTTCTTCCCAAATCAAATTAATACTTAAACCTGCAGGACAGACGGTTGGACTTTTCAACTACCAGGCATTTACTCAATCACAACTATTCAGGAAGAATCAAATATGTGATCAAAAGGTGTACGCAATTTCATTCTCAGCTAAAAAAGTGAATATGTTCAAGCAAGTCATAATCGTTCTATACAATACACATATGCCATCCAGCTCTATCAGAGATCTCGTCTCTCAGCAAGCATACTAGCAACAGAATTGCCATCCAGGCATGGGAATCTCTCGATATTAGCAGGAAAAAAAAACAAAAAAAAAAAAAGACCAAAACACGCGAAACATTCCTGCAACCCTTCAAAGATATCATAACGCGACGCCATCAGTAAAGACGGGCTAAAGCCCAATAACCAACTGACCAGAAACTCCACCGCTATGCTAGCCGCTAACCTTGAATAGATGTCGTGAGCCATATCCGTAGACTGGGGTAATGTCGATTTTTTCGTCGGGGGCAATCATCTCATGCTTCAAGTCCCATCCGGCCCGACGGCAAAGCTCAGACACCACCACATCGCAGTCGCCCAGTAAATCGATATCAAAATTCGTATGTGTTACGGGCTATAGAATACCGTTAGCCACGGAAATTGAGCTCTGCGGAATCGAGTACCTACTGTGCGGGAAATGTAGATTTGGGGTACGTGAGGCGGCAGCACGCCTGGAACTTCCGCAACGGGCGCAACTTTCAGCGACGTTCCAATGACAATGACCAAGTCCACTTTGTCCCGATCATGGTGAAGGAGACGGTGCCCAAATTCATCAGGAAGATCTTCTCCAAAGAATGTAATGTCCGGCTGAGATAGTTGAAGTTAGCAATTGAGTGAAGTCTGTTAACGACCTGAGTTTTTGACTCTACTTACCTTCATCACCCCTGGCGTAGGTATTTCGTAGTCATCATCAGAGCTGTCCTCTCCGTCATTCTTACGGTCCTTATGGGCACCATTGCTGTTGCGCTTCCGCTTCTGCCCTTGAGATTTCAGAGCATCTTCGGCGATCTGCTTGCAACATCGGGGACATTCAGGAACAACCCCTTTTTTGATCTCGTCATAAATCTCGTCCCCAGAAACATTGTACTGACACTTGACACAGGTAGCCTTCGCAAAAGAACCATGACATTGCACCATATTTTCCGGAAACACACCCGCATTGGCCTCGATGTTGTCAATATTCTGGGTGTAGTTGGTAAGTAGCTTTCCTTTATCTTGGAGTAGCCGAATGAACCCATGAGTAGGTGAGTACTTCATCTCAGTTGGGAGAATGTCCTTCGCAATTGAATAGAAGATACTCGGGTCCTCGCGGAAGATGTGAATATCGAAGACTTCCTGAGGGTCGCTTAGACCTAGATGTTCTAACTGTGAGTAGAGTCCAGTGTCCTTGGACCTGAAATCCGGAATCCCAAGACTTGTAGAGATCTAGCTGGTCATTAGTATCTGCTGGATCCGTTTGGAGTATACAACAAAACTTACACCCGCCCCAGTCAAGACAATGATGTTCTTCGACTCTTGGAGTAGTTTCACAGCATCATCGACCGAGTTATGTTCGGGTAACTTTTGACGCCGGGTGAATTCCCGAGAGATAGCAATTGCTAGAAGAGGATGATAAGCCTCATCTGGTGCACCATCAAGAAAAGCAGGAGGTAATATCCCAAATGCAGTACACAGCTTCTTCGCAGTCACCGTGTCGCGAGCAATCGTTTCCTCCACAAACTGCGCCTTGCCAATTTCGTGCAGCTTTTTTCGAAACTCAATGGCTTCCTCGAGGGTACAGGCATCAGGGATTGCTAAATAAGTGACACAGTCAGCGCGCTGAACTTTTGGGCTAGGGTAGGGCATAAAGTTTACTTACTTCCGTCGCGGAGCTGGTCATCACGGAGCACTTGAATGGCATCCTCGTAAAGTGACTGAGTCTCCCATTCATCACCCAGACTATCGCTATCGGTCTCGTACTCAGACTGAGAAATCAAACCCTTCTCTTCCACAGCCGCGGCGTTCTCTCCTGGGAGGGTTCTTTCAACTTCCGCAGGTTCAACCTCCACAAGCGGAGCCTTCAACGGCGGGCTCTCCCCACGGGGCGCTGATACGAGATCCATCCTGGTGGGGAGAATGAGAAACCTTCAGCAGCCTCTTGATATGCCGACCGAACCAACTCACATTGAGCATTTTGCCACACCGTGAAGGACGATTGGCTTAGCCTATTGTACGGGAGCGTGATCGGAATTGGGTTAATCCGGCCCGTTTCCTAAGGAACTCGGAGTCTTTATCTTCAGCTGGATAGCGGATCTCGGTCTTTGCCGACGAAGTGAACGTGAGTAAGACAACTTTTCTAGTTAATAATAATAATAATGGTATCGTCATGGACATTCGTTCTATTCACATTACGAGTCGGCCATCTCATGATCACTATCTGACTCGATCCCTTCCCATTCCTCTTGTTCTTCCTCGCCATCTTCTGCATTGCTCTCGTCTTCCATCTCTTCTCCGAGCTCTTTGTTCATAGCCTCCACCAGCTCAAGAGCATGCTCTTTCAGCCTTTCATCCTCATATTGGACAAGCTCGTATAGAGTTAGACTCTGATTGAGCCACTCTCGACTGGCAAGAAGCGATGCCTGCCTCTTAGACTCCGGCGCCTCGTTTGACTCTTCCTCTTCAGGATCTTTCGGGGCTTCCCCTTTCTCGGCTAAGAGATAGAGACACCAGCCGCCTAAATACCAAGCCTCCACACTCTGGTCATCTTCAAGGATCAGGCGCTCGATAACCTCGAGTGCCTCCAGCAACATTGAGACTTCCATCAGGAGACGAGAAAGACTAATTCTGGTCGGGAAGTCAGGAACATTCGGGTCCTCTGGCGGCAGATCCTTCCATAAATCCAGACTCCGTGAGAGCGCTGCCCGCGCATCGTCTTCTCGTAATTGCGAAATTCGAATCGACGCCAGCGTCTGTAGTACTTCGGGGGAGCTGGGCTGGACCAGTAGGGCTTCTGTGACCAGGGCCTCACAACGGTTTTCTGCATCTTCTTCCCACCTAAAAACGGTTAGCTCGAGAAGGTGAGAGTACATAAATTCAAGAACCGGGCAAACCTACGAAAGATCCGTCATATAGATCTCCGCAACACCGCAAAGGGCAGTTGCCATCTTCCCCTTCTTCTCCGCAAGCTCTGATACCTGTGCAGCACCATGGTTCGGTTCTAGTTGTTGAATAACGTTCCTCAGAGCCCCTACACCCTTCTCAAACCATTGAACGCTATCCCTCCCACCAAGCTCACTCAATTGAGCAAGCCAGAGAAACTTTTCAGCACCGCCACCCTCAGATTCAGGAATAGAACCAGTCGGATCCAGCTTGACCGCTTGTAGAAAGTGTTTCCTCGCGAGTTCAATCTCGCCTAACTCGACGTAAATCTCCGCAACTGCATTCAGGCTAGAGAGTTGTGCTGGGGAATTGGCGGGCGCACTCTTGAGTGCTTGCTGGGCTAGCGAAAGCGCAGCATCCGGCTCTCCGGTCTGAAGGAGTATTGTCGCTTGCTCGAGAAGCTTGGTAGGATCCTCGTTCATCTTTCGTTTCGATATCGAGCCGCCAGCGCTCAGGACGGACTTTTCGCGGGAAGTGGAAGCCTTCTTCTTCTGAGGTCTGGGCTTTCCCATAGTATGGCTGTCGCAATAAATGACGTACTGTATGTGCTTTTTCGGTAGATAATATTTTCAGGTTGAAATTGACAATGACCAACAGTTATATAATTAAGAATTTCTCTTGAAGATTTGCCTGAAAGATCAGTGGTGGGAACAATTTTGGACGCTTTTCTTATCTGTTTGCTCAGTTTGCATGAGGGACACGCGATGATTTGATCGAGACAAGAGAATTGATTCGGACAATCGATTCAGACACTCTCCAACACTGGATCTACGTCAGGGATTTCAATATTCTTTTTTTTGTTTAAGATACCCGCCTGTTTCTCTTCTCACAATATCTTACCTAACCCTGTGAATGCTACCATAATAGTCTATTTCCTGTTTTCGGAACAACCCCAAAAAATACCCCTCCACAAACACCAACAGTACTATTAACGACACCGTTGAATATGGGCCGCGAGGACCAAACTGAAGAGCGCGAGGTGCTCGACTCTATTTTCCCCGATGAAATCACAGGTACGATTATATATTATGGTCCCGAAAGCAAACCGGCTCCAGACTTACTTAACTACTTAATCCAGACGTATCGGACACCGCATACCGGATATCAATTACACTCGACCCCCCCGAAAACGATGAACAGGAAGCCGAACCACCTGTCCTAATTTTAGAAGTCTCTTACCCGGAAGAATACCCCGATGTTGCGCCAGAACTAGATCTAACGGCGCCGCCGGACGCACCAAAACACCCCCGACTAGATATCAATGAGGACCGGGACCGGCTTCTCGAAGCCCTCCAGCCGACTATTGAAGAGAATATGGGCATGGCGATGGTGTTTACTCTTGTTAGCGCATTGAAGGAAGGTGCTGAGCTTCTCATGGCTGAACGTGTTAATGCCGTTCATGCGGTCAAGGAGATGGAGGCTGCCAAGGCGGACGAGGAGGAGAATAAGAAGTTCCGGGGCACTACTGTCAATCGGGAGACTTTCTTGGAGTGGCTTGATAATTTTAAGAAGGAGATAGAGGAGGAGGAGAGGAAGCGGCGTGAAGAGAAGGAGGCGGAGGAAAAGAAGGGCAATAAGAAGGGGCCTGCAAAAGAGGAGAAAAAGCTTACGGGGAAGCAACTGTGGGAAAGGGGTTTGGCTGGAAAAGCAGACTTTGATGAAGAAGATGAGGATGGTATGCCTGCTGCCGTGGAGAAGATGAAAATTGCAGCGTAGGATATCTTTCCCCAAAATATAACAACCCTATTGAAGTACTGTGTATCTTCGCGTTATATTCTATTTCTAACTGCATGTCCATGCGGAACACAGAGCGGACGTGGTATATGAAGTAGCCACTCTCGACTAGGGAAGCGAAACATAACATAAGCGTACTTTGAACACTCCCAGTATGTTTCGCGGATCAGGTGCCACCCGAGTGAATTCTGTCCAACAATTATACCAGTAGTATAACTCATGGGGATTGTCCACCTGGACAATCCGTATAAGACTGAGCGCCTGGTTTGCAGGAGTTAGCTGACATCCTAGCATGTTCTCTGTTTTGAGGTGCAGTTTGAATTCCCAAACATCGACAATGCATAGTCAACACAGCCATTTGCGTTGAATAATACGCGGGGAGAAGAAGTATTGATTAGGCACCCTGTTTGATGGTTGCAACATGTATCCAGGAGCCATAGGTAAGCCAACCTGGGGTGTGGACATGCCTCGCGCATAAACTGGGATAGTTTTCAATGCTAGCCTTGAGGATTGCCTCCCAGCCAAAGTAAACAGACAAAGCGCGATACTGCGCAAAGATGGGGTATCATGTCTCGGCCGATTTGGGTTTCTCTTCTTCAGCTCCCTGCTTCTCTTCTTTGGCTCTCTGCCTCTCCTCGTTAGCTAACTTGCGCTCTGCAAGAACAATTTCCCACATGGATTCCGCAAGCGCTTTGTTCTTCATGTCATTATTGTGGAGTTGAAGGCTGACGTCCTCCAAAGCGGTTTTAATCTCGCTAGCCCAGCTTTCCTCCTCCAGACCAGTCGTCAGGGAGTCCCAGTGATCCTCATCTTCGCCAAAAAGCACATCCAGTAGCAGCCTATCTCGGCGCTCAATCCAACCCGATCGCTTTTTTATTTTTGACCTTATGACGCGGCTGAGGTTTTTCGGTTGCGGTTTTTTAATGCGTAGGAATGGAACGCCTCCGGCATTGACAAGGACAGGAACACGACGCCGACCACTTACAACAGGTCGAGGGCGTGATAATATAGAAGTTGCTTCTGGGTGCGGTTGATCTGTCTCTCGCTGAAATCGCTGATTTTTCCGTGCCTTGATTTGGTGTTGCGACAGCTGCTTTACGGGTAGCAGCTTGGATATGGTGGCTTGGGACTTCCTCTTATGTTGTTTAGCGAGACGTGTTTCAGAAATTATTGTTGCTATCAGAGTGGAGTCGTTTTTGTTTCCTTGCGACGCCGAGTATAGAAGGTCAAGGGCCTGACGGATTTAGCAATCAATCATGAAAAGGGAGCTGGTGACTGCATACTTCGTACCCAGCTTTAAGTGAATTTGCACTTTGAGAAGGGCTTTGGAGTTTCTTGTATTGGCGGAATCGTTCTTGAATGTGTGACTGCGCTGAGACGAGCTCTGGCGCAGTTCGCTGTAGGCCGTTACATTGTCGAAGGAGTGCCCGGTAGAGTGCTAAGCCTAAAAAAGGGTATCCTGTGAGCCACTGTGAATAGAGAGATTAGAAGTGATCTTTTGAAGCTTACATGCAAATCGATGCGCAGTAGAGAACTTAGGAACAATCACTCGATGCATTCTCTCCCAAGTCCCGACTCCTCTGCAGGTTCGGAGTTCGACCGGGAATGATGTCGGGGAAATTATTTCAGGGACTACTTGTATACTGTGTCACGTGCCACATGCGAGAGAATGACCAGTCCCAGTAAAATTATCCTAAAAAGCTGGAGTCAATTGGTTCAAACGGTTTGATGTATGAAAAGTGAATATGTGTTTTCTTCCAATTTGACGTGAGTATCGCAAGTCCACGTTGATATATCAGTGCGCCTGTCGACCCTCAGCATAAGGACCTAGCATAGTCTGAGACTCGCGATCCTGGAAATATTAATAAGGGGACTTCAGTTTACAGCATGATTGGGGTTTGCTGCACAGATACAATACTAAAAACAAGCTAATTGATTGCGGCTAGGCTTCGATGTTATGGGTCGGTGCCTGCCGTCATGTATAGACTACTAAACATGCTCTAATAAGTCAAGGAGAAGCTAATAACCGGACGCAAACACCGACCGAATACTCTATTTTCGACTAGTGATTCATTCGTTGATGCAGGAACTTAGAAAGTCGTACCCTCGGGAGGTTGAGGAAGTTTCTTATGTTGCGGTAACGCCATGTACCTGTAACTTTGAGTATGCAGCTAATATGAAGATGACCAGGACCTGACCTACCTTCTAATTTCAATCAGGACAGTCTCCATGGTATATTCGCGCCTCCACTGGGCCAGACAGGGCAACTTAGCAGGGTCAACCTGATAGCCGTTAGCTTGGCCACCACCCATTATCTCTTCAATGTGATTAGATCGAACCCTCCCGGAGTGTGCATCAACGCATGGGATATTGACGCGCGAAATGAATTGAAGAGTCGGAGGGTAGTCGGGATATTCGGGACCGCAATGGATGTTGAGACTGTATATCCTGTTCTCGTGGACGCTCTGTAGTCGCAGCGTTAGCATACTGCACCCGCAAGCATTGGAACATGAGTGTACGGCATACATGAGGGGGGCCAAGGACGGTTCCATTCCAGTTGCTCATCATCATGTCCTCGCCATCAGCAAGACCGTAGGAGCAGGCCTCTAATTTAGGAAGGCAAAAATAAATCAGTTTGCAGATCTATATTAACATTCGCTGGTGTCGCATCTTACCTGCTCCCAAACCCTTCTCACCTTTCTCCAGCTCCTCCAGGAGCCTGAAGTTCCTGGGAATCTTTGCGTTTGCGGCCATTGCGAACCAGAAACTCTAAAGAAAAAATGAAGAGAAGAGAAACAAACTAAAAGGCGGGAAAGTATGACGGTGAGGAGGGGTGTTGGCGGAGGAGAAATAGGTAATTTCACCTAGTAAAAGAGGGGCTGTCGTCACAGCAGTCCTTATCCGCCGTCTGATATCAAACCACAAGCCATGATATCGTGTGGTAATTCGCTTACATTACCTAGTACACGTGGCGAATCTTTGGTAAGTTCATACATCCCTAGCGGTGAGACGTACCTTCACGTGATGATAAGGGAGCGTATCACGTGGCGACTGCTCATCGTATCTTGGCGCTTTGATGCCACGGCGGACAACTTGCTACAGTTGTTTATACACTTGGCCATCTTTCGAATTTTTTGCGCTGGGGAAAGCTGGCCATTTTTGCTGCATTTACATGAAGCTCAGGCTGGATTTCTTATAGCCTACTTTGAGTGTCATCTGTCGGCCATCCCAGTCCACAGTTCATGACACCCGTCCTGCCCACTCTTGCTTGATTCGTTGTCACCTACCTGTTGGACGGGCCTCGGCCATGCGTAATTCGCAACAACCTAGCTGGAAATGTCCTCCCAATTACTACAGTCAGAACTTCTGAATCTCATCCAAGAATCCAAGAGAAAGAATTCCGAGTTGCGAAATGTTTGCTCTCCTTTCCTGTTATAGAAGGATGTCAGAGTCCACGGCTGACTGGATTGTAGGCCGCCGAAGAGTCCCTCAATGACCTGAAGGCACTTCCATCTACCTCGGAGGCACAAATATCCGCTGGTTAGACTTAATCCCTTTTAGACGCTTTTAGAAATGGAGTACTGAGCAATAAAAAGACCTTGCGCGCAAACCCCGGTTTGTTAACCCGTTTATTTTGGCATGCCATAGTCGCCATGCGAAGCTCGCTGGGATTGGCGTCGTTTGCCTGCAACGACTGGTTGCATCCAGGTCGCTGCCATCAGAGCGGTTGAAAGATGTCCTCGGCGGGCTGAAAGAAATCACGAATCTGAGTTAGTTTCGAACCCCATGCCGGTTACACCGAGACTAATTTTAGGAAGCTCTGGATATTCAGCTCAAGATCTTGCAGACCCTGCCATCTTTATTGCAACACTATTCCAATGACTTGGGCGGGGAGCTTCTTGTCACGACACTTGAAATATGTGCAACTCTACAATCGAGCAAGACTCTTGCGGTTTCTAGTACGGCGGCCGCTACACTGCAGCAGCTTGTTGTTTCCACGTTCGAGCGAGTATCGATCGAAGATCGTGAGTTATCTCTATTGACGCGAATACTCTGTATCCTGGGCTTATATCGCTCTAGAGACGCACCAAGAATCGCGGCCGACAACTACCGTGAAGATTGATGAAGGTTCTGTGAAGATAGGATATTTTGCACTGGATGCCTTACGGGTGAGCTCTGCCAGAGTTCTGTCTGGGTAATTCTAGCTCGACTGACTGTTCTCAAGGTGTTGGATGACCTTTGTCGCCTTGTGGACGGTGAACCGTTGCACTTCCTGCGGATCAAGTCGCTGTCCCCAGCATTTACCCTGGAGCTTATTGAAAGTATCCTCTTAAACAGTGGCCAACTATTTGTTGATCATTCCGAACTCACGCAAGTGCTACGGACTCGCCTAATTCCCATGGCTGTCAGATACTTATCGGAAAGGCATACCTTCTCTCAAACGGTACGGATCGCCAGGATTCTCCTCATTCTTCTCAAGCGGTATCTGTCATTATTAACCGCAGAATGCGAAATGGCCCTCTCGCTTCTGACGCACCTCCTGGAGCCCGACGGAACGACGTCGTGGAAACGGATACTTTGTATGGAGATGTTTCGAGGCCTATATGCTGAACCAGGACTCGTCAGGGTTATTTATTCATTATATGACGGCGAGGAAGGGAGAAAGAATATCCTTCGAGATCATATGGCTTCGCTTGTTCGGCTGGCGTCTGAGAAGCCTTCTTTGATTGGTGTCAGTAGTCGTTCCACGGTACCATCGCGTACAGAGCACACTAGATCTATCACTGAAGAGCAAATAACTCTCGAGGCTGGAGGGGTGGCAGGAGTCATTGGGGCCTCCGTTCCGTCCAATGACACCAATGTGGCGGGCATCAGCAATCAATGGAGTGTAGTTCGCTCACCCTACCTAGAGGTGCTGGATAAAACCGAACCTCCACTGCCGCCTGACACATACATTTACAGCCTGGTGCTAAACTGCGTAAGCGCCTTTGCTGAAGGGCTTGCAAAATTTATACTTCCGCTCACAGTGCCTGACCTGAAACCGAAGCGGAAAAGCCGCATTGTGGGTGAGCGAAATGGGGCATCTGCGGCGTCTTCGCAAGGGGGGGATTCCCTTAAAAGATCGAAGTCAACAAAAAAGTTCCCTGTCCCTGTCAATCCTCTTGATCTAGAATCCCATCCCCAACTCTCAGCGATTCGGACCTGCGCGGGGATTGTTGAAGATTGCTGGCCGGCTGTTCTTGCGACGTGTTCCACCTTTCTATATGCGTCGTTGGATGACGATTTCTACCACAACCTTGTCCGTTCATTTCAGAAACTGACTCATGTCGCTGGCCTTCTAAGGCTGTCTACTCCTCGGGATGCCTTCTTGACCACCCTCGGGAAAGCTTCCATGCCAGCTGAAACGAGCATAGTTAATCCCGCTAACTCGTTAATAACGCCGGGTACTCAACAAAGCGAAATGATAGATAAAAGACAGAAGGGCAACGAAGCAACCTATATTACGCCCCATTCGCCCACAGAAGGCCCCACAGCTCCCATCAATGATCAAGCTCTGTCTCTCAGTACAAGAAACCTTCTTTGTCTACGTGCTCTGCTAAATTTGGGCATTGCTCTCGGTCCCACTCTTGATAGGCCTGCTTGGTCGATAGTTCTTGGTACACTACAGGATGCAGACTTATTAGTCAACAGATCCCCGACCAAAGCGCAGAACACGGTTAGTAGCTCTGGGGAAGTCACAGGAGGGACTGCAGGAGACGTGCCTCAAGGAAACCTGGGAATGGAAATTATGGCCGTGCATTCCGCTTCATCTAAGTTGTTCGAAAGCACTAGCGATTACCCCGTTGACACTTTCCGAGACTTCCTGGTTGCGCTCTTGGACCTTTCTGCAACAACGGAGGAGCCTGCAACATCGGACGCTCTCGAGACGACCGTGGGACAGGTGCACTTACAACCAACCTCCGGCCGTATGCGTCGATCGTCCCGTCGTGCGTCCCATGCGTTAGGTAAATCAAGGATCCAGGACGAAGAATTAAGGTTCGTCTTAGAGAGAGCACATGGTCTAGCCAAAGCAAATCTGGAAAGACTATCATCGTTAGCGGAGAACGATCAAATTGCTTGGGAACTTCTTACAGGCCGGCTAATGGCAACTGCGGCTAACGGGCAGATCGATCAAAATCGCCGCCTACATGCAAATGAGGTTCTTAACGGCGTGGTGTTTGAGACCATGAAGCAAAGGGCGGATGAAAGTGACTCAGAAAAGGATGTGCGACAGTTGAGAAATCTGAAGACACTAGAAACCCAGGTCAAACTGCTCTACGAAAGTAGTGGTTACCCGCTGGGATCTCCGTCAACTTCTATAGTTGAAGTCCATGAGCAAAGCCTGGAAACATTGAAGAATATCTTGGAGCAGTATGCCGAGACCTTTGTTCAGTGCTGGACAGCTGTCTTTGGCCTCATCTCCAGTGTATTCAGTGAGCCAACGCTAAGAGAGAGCAAAAGTACCACGAAAGACGTCGAAGGTGGTAGGCGGGTGCTGGTAGCGGACTCTCCTCGACTCATCCAAGTTGCATATAAAAGCCTGCAACTCATAGCGTCTGATTTTTTGTCTCAGCTTCCGCCGCATTGCCGACTTGATCTAGTGGAATCTTTCTCCAAATTTGCTCTACAACAGGAGGTCTTCAATATCTCGCTTACTACAACGTCATCCTTCTGGAACGTCTCCGATTTCCTTCAGGGTCAGACTGAGCGCTTCTCTCTTGAAACACATGTCGACCCATCCGTCAGTGACGAGAAGCTCGCTGCATTAGCGAAGACGGATGATCCGTCTGTCTCGAGAAATGCGCTCTGGCTATTGCTCCTGTTGCGGATTGTAGACATCACAACGGATAGCAGATCAGAAGTTAGGAACTGTGCGATTCATACTCTGCTAAGAATTTTTGATGCCTACGGCCAGCAGCTCTCACCTAAGGCATGGTGTCTATGTTTGAATCGTGTTTTATTCCGGATGGTTTCGCAGATCGAGGCAACTTTCGCTACTATGCAAAGCAAGAATGGCAGGGATTCCGACGAGGCGAAGGCATGGACCGAAACGACTGTCCTTGTGATCAAAGGGATTTCTGATCTTGTTACTAACTTTTTTGAGACCATCACAAAAGATGACAAGTTTGACCAATCTTGGGAACGGTTGCTTGACTACTTTCAGAAGGTGGCCAACCGGCGCCTTCTGGCATTTAGTCAAGCAGTTTTCTCAAGCCTGTCAAGTATCCTTTTGCGGGTTCAGCCGCTAGGGGGACTAAGCAGGCAGTCCCTCCAGTCAGTCTGGGCGGTATGGTCCAGTGGTCACCCTACAGACAAGGAAGATATGCTGGATCTGGAACAGCCCAACCAAGATGCCGCGATTTCGTATTTGCACAGCTTCCAGCAGATATACCGCTTGTACAAGGACAACCTGACGAAGCAAGACATTGAAACGATCTTACAACATATGAAGATGATCGCGTGGAATTCGATATGTCCCAAATATTCGCCTGACGTCGACCGGCCGTCACACTTGCAGGCCCTGATCATCGACTGCGTGAGAATGATGTGCCTAGAGAAGGACGACTCGCAGGGCCAAATCCTCCAATGCCTATCGGAGTTCACGGACTCTGCTCTCTCAAGATGGTCACCGAATAGTGACTCGAGAAGACCGTCCTACGTTGCGTTCTCCAAGAGTGCAATAGATCTTCTTAGCTGGTACGTTGCTGAATACGGCATTAAGCGAGACGTATTCAGGGACGGCTCTGTATCGATTGTGCTGGAGCATCTCGCAACCCCCATTGTTCAACGATACGAATGGCCTGGAAAGGATAGAGAGCCGAACCTATGGCAGAAATCAACTACAGCATCGTTGAACGTTTTGCGGGTGGCAATTCCTTATATGGAGAAGCGATATGATACTGCAATCAAATCGGAAGTATCGCGATTCTGGAAAAGTGTGGTCGAAATTGTGAATGGCATCGTCACCGCTAGGGGCTACCGGACTGTGTCCATTTCTGGAACTACTCTGTTATCTGATGAGGCTTTCGACATTGATGCGTTCGGGAGACTGAAGTCCCTAATAATTCCATCTCTCGGAGCGTCAGCTATCCAAGACGACATCCGGCAGGATTTTGCCTGTGCCCTGCTTCATTCCTCCTTTATCTACCACCCACAGAGACACGATCTACCAACCAAATACCGCGAGGACGGGCCACTCGAAGGTATATATAACGCGCGGCCAGGAAGGACCTTCGATCCGCCGCCAACTACCCGAGGCAAGATGGCATATGCCGTGTTAGATACCCTGTTCCAATTATCATCATCCCCAGATCAAACCTCCTCGGCCGATAAAGATGCTTCCAAGAGAACCTCAATCGCACGTTCTATATCGCCGTATCTGATCCTTCGATGTGCCGTATCATTAAAGGGCTATATTGCAGATCAGCCCCTCCGCGGACTCATGCCGCAACCGACCCCAGCGCGCAAGGCACTACTGCATCTTCTCCAAGGAATGGTCAATCTCCAGTGTGAACCATCCGCGATCCCGCCGCCGCCAATGGCGGATTCAATACTCGGCCAAAAACAGAGCTACAAGAAACATCTAGAGTGGATATACCCACTTGTCGTCCAGGCTGTACAAGTGGCAGGCAAGGAGCGAGACGGTGGGGAAGTTCTACGTGCTCTTGGTGAAGTGCTACGGGAGGTTGGCAGTAATGTTCAGCACAGTCACCATTTACCCCAGGAAGCTCCATAGATTTCATTCATGCAGGTACTAGTACCTTTGTTTGTTTCTTTAGCATCTTGTCCTATTGCACGTTAATTTTTGTCACAGTGTCCTTCCTAGTGACGCTTTAAGCTCCATAGACAAAATAATAACCAAATTAGATGTATTTTTCTCATATTATACCTAGGTATCAGAACCTCCAAAGCAGCAGCAGCATCAGAAAGCTCTTTGAGCAGACTAATATGGAACTTTGATTGCTCTCCTTTCATTCCTTCCCGTCTACATGCATACCATATGCTTCGCTTCCAGCGTAACCATGAAGCATAGTACCAAAAAAATAAGAAAAGACTAGCCAAAACTCCCCCCCCCCAAAAAAACACCATCCATGCATTGAGGTTCTTACCCCGGAACCCCAGAGGTAGCCAAAACAATCCAAAAGAAAGAAAGAAAAAAAAAAGTTCACTTAAAGCGAACTCCCCGCATACCCAGCCAAAACCTCATCTACAGCCCTCATAACCTCCCTCTGCACATCCGCCATCGTCCCCTGCACATCAACTGTCAGAACATCCCATTCCGCCTGCTCAGGCTCTTCCAAATCCTTCAGCTGACTCTCAACCATCCCAGGCTTCATATAGTGCGCCTGCCTCGCCGAGACACGCGCAACCAGCGTGGTGCGGTCTAGTTTGAGGTAGACGAAGTGGATCCGGACATTGGGGGAGCCGTACGCGGCCACGCGCATGACGTCTCGGTATTTCTTCTTCAGCGCGGAGCAGGCGACGACTACGCCGCGGGGTGCAGCGGTGGATGGGGAGGACGGGGCGAGGAGGGTTGTTGCTGCGCTGCGGAGCGAGATGAGCCAGTCCCAGCGGTCAGCATCGGTTAGAGGGCTGCCGGCGGCCATTTTGGCTTTGTTGGAAGGTGGGTGGTACTGGTTTTTAATGTTAATTTCTTGTATCAAGGGGGAAAAGTAGGGTTGGTAATAGACGTACATCATCACCCTCTAGAAAAGGAACGTCTAATTCTTGCTGGAGATATCTTCCGACGGTGCTTTTGCCGCTTCCGGCGGGCCCTGTAACGACCCAGATGTGTTGGAGAGTCTGTGGTGGCATTGAGACTTGTTGTTCTGAGCTGGAGGGTGCCGCTGTGTGGTTGAGGGCTGAGGCTCTGGTGCGCGATGGGTCTATAACCGTAGAGGGTTGGCGTTCGCTGGCGGATAGCATTTTGACGGAGATTGGAGAGAGGAGCTCTCTCTCTATATTCAGGGATGAAGGGGCGGATGAAGCGGATGGATAGGTGCAGTCGCAAAGTTTGGGATGATTTCGGAGGTTTGATTGCGGTTCAATTGTAGTACCGAGACAACAGATTGCTTTTTGTTGGAGAGGGCTGAAGCAAGGGTATCAGATTGGCAGAGAAGAGTAAAAGTACAGGACGAGAACCAGAATATATTGTGCCAGCACAGCCAGGGTTAAATGCTTTGTCTCAGGAGTCGGCAGTGGCACCCGGTTTGCGCCTGTGGGTCATGGCCCAATATTTGTATATCGCAGAGCCACTTCCCGACTCTCCATTCGGCGCGATGGACAAGTGATATCAGCAGCAAGAATCGGGGATTAAACGAGCAGGAAAAAGGCGAATACAGATCGAATACAGGCATGTGGGGGAGAGTGGGGGAGAACAAGAGTCCAGCGGTCTGGTTGTTAGCGGCTGATCTTGTTGCTGTACACTGTAGATGTAGTCTTACAGAGTTGCCAGACTTCGCAGCCCAACAGTTAATATTGACCTGACCGAGGCTATTCAACATGACTTCGCGCCGGAAAACACTCTGAAGGCAACAGAGTGAGTAAACTTCATCCGGTGGTCGTGGATTGGACCCATCATAGATGATGTCACATACTACTCATTAGCGACACCGCTACGGAGCACTCCGTACTTTGGTCTTCGATACGGGGCCAGTCCGCGGAGTCATAGTAATCTCCAAGGCATAGACTATGATTAGCTCGAAACATGAAGAATCTTCTCCCAAAGCCAATCATTTTCTAACCAGCACTTCTTCCTCCGTATTAATGTGAGGTTGCCGTTATATACCCCCACGCTATACCTCATTAGGCAACCATAGAATTGCGTGGGATAACTTCGGAAAACGATACAGCATCGTACATTTAATTCTGCCGGATTAAGAAGAAGGCCGATAGGCATGAGATGATGAAACGGATGTGCTCTCTCCATATTTGCAGGGTTACTGGTAACTGAACAGTGATGGGCCTGTGCTCTGGTCGTTTATAAGATTCAGATCCTCCACCTACCATAGCATTTGCTCCCTGGGTCGCTTCAAATTCCCATCGTAGCCTGGAAATCTGACTGTCTGACAGTCCAACGGCGCATGCTGTCTAACCTGCAAACACCGTATTCTTCGTGATTGCTGCGTGGGCGAGTAACAAGCAGCGAAACCACGTCCGTTGACTCTGGTCAAACACCATTTTCCAGCCTTACGAACGGGTAATCTCTTCTGAGTCCTGAGTCTCCTGACCCTGCCCCGCCTTGCCAGGTCGTTTAGCGATGACGAAATTGACCCCTGATTCCTGAGTCCCGAGGACAGTCCACAGTCCACCCCCATCGAGGATAGAAAGTTGGAAGATTATGATTGGCTGATAATGTGGCAGTTCGGTGTGGCTGAATCCGGGGAAGTCCGCTAAACGCTGCATATCTTCCTGCAGCCTGGAAGCTATGAGACTTCCCTGATGACCTCGTTTGGCACTGCACGAATGACTCAATACGTATCATTTCTTCTGATCTTGTCGTATTCCTGCATGCTTCTGCCAATTGACAAGCAGCGCTTTCCAATTCCCTGCTCGATTTGTAACGGAAATAGGTTTCCTTGGAGTCACATCCAATCTGTGACCCCTCATTCAAGGCCCAGCGACACATGTCATTGGGCCTGGAGTAATGGCTCTCTCAAAGAGATTCTAAGGATATCATTCGCTGCGTATACCGTATTCGCTCGGATGAGACTCTTCTGCTCGACCGTGGCCGTCCTTGGCGACGGTACGTAGCCCCTGTTGATTTATGTAGCTTCAAACACAGGTCCTGCTTGACAACAGCCTCAGCCGTGTCAGATATAGTTCAGTATATTAAGAAAATACCCATGATTGTCTCGAAGCTCGAAGTGAGCCGTGGGAGGTTTGGACCAGTTCCTGTTCTCCAGACTAAGGCGGCGTCTTACGTAATCCATCTATGCCACCGCCAGGCAGTAACGAGATGCTGTCAACCCAACAGGAAGCTCAACTGAGCTCAACGAGTGGCCATTATCCTTGTCATTGTGTTTAACTAGTTACTCTGACCGAATTGACGAATTGAGAAATACCAATCTATCGGTCTACTCACCATGGCTTCCCTCTTCTTCTCGTCCCCGCTCGACATCGACGTTGTCCTCGAAGATGGCGATGAGCGCCAGATGGTGGATGTCAAGCTGGACAAGGGCCATCGGGAAAAAGTGCCCGTGTACATGGACGGAGAATCGGTCAAGGGTGCTGTAACTGTGAGACCTAAGGATGGAAAGCGGTTGGAGCATACAGGCATCAAAGTCCAGTTTATTGGGACGATAGGTACGGAAAGCTGGCGTCATTCGGCCATGCGGCGGAGATGTCGCGAACACCCTGCTGTGGCCAATATACTAATGAATCACCTTTGCGAATATAGAAATATTCTACGATAGAGGCAACCACCATGAATTCCTATCATTGGTCCAGGAACTCGCAGCTCCCGGCGAGCTGCAACACCCGCAAACCTTCCCCTTCAACTTCAAGAATGTTGAGAAACAATACGAATCATACAATGGAATAAACGTGAAGCTACGATACTTTATCCGGGTGACAGTATCCAGGCGCCTGGATGTTGTCCGAGAGAAGGACTTATGGGTTTACTCTTATCGCATGCCTCCCGAGACCAGCAGCCCGATCAAAATGGACGTCGGTATCGAAGACTGCCTGCACATTGAGTTCGAATACTCTAAATCCAAGTATCACCTCAAGGACGTCATCGTGGGACGCATCTACTTTCTTCTCGTGCGTCTGAAGATCAAGCACATGGAGCTATCGATTATTAGACGAGAAACGACTGGGACCCGGCCGAACGAGTATAATGAAAGCGAAACATTGGTGCGATTTGAGGTCAGTAATTGGAGTGATACCCTCTGTAAAATGTTTGTTGATTGGTCTAACCGAGCATAGATCATGGATGGATCGCCTTCTAGAGGTAAGCTCATCGCATTTGTCCCTTCTTGCATACACTTTTGAGCCGCTCGATCCCTTAGGATGCGGCCTTCCAGGTCCCAGAGAGAAAAGCTCAAAAGCTCAAAAGAGACGGAACAGAAGAAAGGCGGATGGCGTGACCATTGCTTACCATCAGCAGGCGAAACCATTCCTATTCGTTTGTTCCTTGGCGGATTTGACTTGACGCCAACTTTCCGAGACGTCAACATGAAGTTTTCGACACGTTATTATCTGAGTTTGGTGCTCATTGACGAAGGTACGTTGACGTGGTCACACGCGCCCATGATGCGCCTTCTTCTTATCTCCCTGCATCTCGGATTTCAACGTATTACTTTTGGGACTTTGCCTCAAAACATATGCGTTGGCACCTGAGCATCTTTCTCACCGCCAATTTCTCTTTGCCCAACACGTCAATAGCCGTCGCCCGTCGGCGACTGGCGTGGTGTTCGGCCCGGGAGCTTGCAGGCAGCCACGAGTACCACTGGGCAATTATCGGCGTCTCCCCGGCCTGGAACCCCCACGCTAAGCTCCCTCACACTCCCTCACGCGGTCGACTCTACCGTCCCCAGTTACTAGTATTCTTCCGGTTTTTTATTTTACATCATTGTCACATTTCCACATATTGCTGTATTTTTGCCCCCTTGCCTCGAATATACTAATTCTCTCATATAGACGCCCGTCGATACTTCAAACAATCCGAAATCATCCTTCACCGTCTCGCCCCCGAGATTCCCCCAACACCCGAGGTCGCCAGGCAGCAACAGATCCAGTTCCAGCAAGCCGCGCAGCAACAACAACACCAGCTCCCACCAGGCTCCGCTACTCCTGGCCCAAGAAGGGAGCCTCAAAACAACCTCCCAGTCACTGCTCCTGCAGCCTAGGAAGGAGTAGGTACTCAGGTACTCAGGCAATTAGGTACCCGAGTAGCCCGGCCTAGCCCATACGATACCATACCTTGCGAATTCACGAGTACCAACTATAATGATTATTAACAATCTTGAACTAGTTGGGGACTGACCTATTACCTTATCGACTTCCGATATGCATCAGCCATCGGCATATACCCCCTTCCTCCGCTGGTCACTATGTATATTTCTGTATACGTATGCTGTGTCTCTGTCATGATCATCGCTATTTATTCGAGCCTGCTAGTGTGCGAAATACACCTTTTCTTCTTAACTACATACATTGCCTTAGACTAGTGAGTATTGTTCCAGCAAGGAGAACCTACAGAGGCAGACGCTTGTCTGAATTTCACCCTAGTAGCAATAGATTACGTTTGAAGCCTTTCATTATCATTCAACGACTACCTATCGTTTTAGTCCATGAGAGATTTCCAGGCTGTTAAAAGGTGATATCGCTCTGAGACTTTGCCTCCCTTCATCAAGGAAACGCACTCGCAACTAAGTCTGCAATTATCATCGGCATAAAAAGGAAAGAAAGTAAAATACTCTAACAAGGAATTAGAATGTCAAAAGAAGTCAGTCTTATCGCTTACGTTTCTCCTCACGCCTCACAGCCGCCCTAGTCACGGTTGAACGGGTATACAACGCAAGAGAATGCTGCCGGAACCAGAGCAGATAAGAGGGATCGGGGGGGTGTAAAAGGGCATCCCTATTCTATGACCTCCTTAACGATATCATTTCAGCCGTAAATGGGTCCCATTCTTCCAACTTTTGATCGGCACTGTAGAAGGAGCGGATCCAGCCCTCAAACCTCTCACGAGATTCTCTGTCGTCCAGACTAATAGGCTCATCCCCGGGGATGAGATTAACTAAGCGGCGCCTGGGGTCTGACTCCATGCATCTCTCCGCAATTTCCGCACATTGAGGAAGTGAAGCTGTCACTGGGGGTGGTGGGTCGACACGTTTGTTGACGTAATAGAAAAGTTTCACTCTTCTATGAAATGCCACGATAACCGGGCTCCCCCTGGCGTCGAGGTCGAACCTGGTTTCCTTTTGGCTTTCCTTGGCATGAAGTTGCTGCACAGCATATTCGACCGTCTTCCCCCATTCCTCTGCACTCTCGTCGCACCTAGATCTGAGGAATATCCGCATACCGCTGCAGTAAAACTGGTCCATCTTTAAAATCCTGTATCCATGAGGAATGACGCTCCTATAGTGAGCCCCATCAATACGGGTAAATTTGTAAATTTCCTGTCCATGAATTATCCCTAGGATGTAGCGCCCAAAGGCATCTTCAAGAGACCCTAAGTAGAGATAATCCGCCAATTCAAACAGTCGCTCCGGTTCTGGCCCATTGGGATGGGAAAGATAATTAAATTGCTCCCTAGTCCATGTGAGATAAAGGTGGCTGCTTAGAGAGGGGCCTACTATCACTTACTGCCTTGGCATGTCTTTTTCTCTAGTATGGGGAGCTCGCTTGGGCGTGATATCTTGAAAGGTGAGGCTCCATTCGTCCAAAATACTCATCCTGCTAGGCTCTGTCATCCCTATAATAGGGCTTAACTTGATATTTGTCTTGCTCTTGCTGTTAAAACCGAGGGATGAGGGAATCTTGCACCCCGAGTCTAGATCCTCCAAAGTGAACGAATTCGAGGACAATCCACAGTCTGCTTTGACTATAGCATAATCATCATTCAAACGGAACGTGCGATAATAGTGGTCTCTGCAACAAGCAGACGCCCGAGCAAGGGATAAGTACGTTTGGTGATCAGAAAGCGTCATGATTGTGGTTAAGATCTCGTTAGGGAACAAGCGCGACCTCGTACCCGCCAGATATTGATCCGTCGTTGCGTCGAAGAAGTGTATTAGCATCTTGCAAGCAATATTAGCGTTCACGTTGCCACTTCCTGAGTCTGAATCACTATCGTCAGTATCGTCAGCATCGCCATTAGAATCACTCGGGTTCTCAGGGTCACGATTTTTCCTAGGTTCGTCGTCTTCTTTCGGTTTGTTGCTCCCGGTAGAATTAACAGATGGTCGCGAACGGGGCCCATTGAAATACCATGATAGCTCATCGTCAAAATAGATCAGGTTTGTCAACGGCGTTCTTACAAGCTGAACATCGCCATTCTCCAGCTTTTTGGCATGGATTAAGATGAAGTCCATGATAGAGAAAACCAATGCATGGAACGATGTCAACCCCTGGCCAAGGCCATTATCAACCACTGTAACAATTGCAGCTTCTTCAACATCCAGGAGGTCAGTTCTCGGCGTGAGATAGACAAGGACATTCCCGAGCCAGAAAGGATTAGCTTGGGGAGCGGATCCAGGATTAACACCAGGATTATGGCACTCGGAAAGGAACTTAGGAAGCAGGGTCTGTTCGTTGTCTGGCTGCTCGTTGTCAGGAATAAGGAAGAAACCCTCGTCCGTATAAGATCTGTTGAGCTCTTTGGGGGGTTTGAAAGCTACCTCGCCAGCGGCGATGGACAAAATGGCGAAGGCGATTTCCCTGAAGGAGAAAGAGGTAGATGTCCACTCCAGGTAGGACCTATCTATGAGACCCCTATAGTTGCTGCAGATGGCCGACATGGTTTTAATCAATAGCGTCTCTCTGGACGCATTGGCTGAAATAAAAGAATTCAAAACCTCGGGCAATTTGGTTGCCATGTGAAAAGAGCTGTATCTATCCTTCGAACTACCGTCCACTTCAATCTTATTGACAACGTGCCCGATAAGATCTGATGGTGTGCTTTTGTGCAGAGCTCTGCGTCCACGGCGATCTTCGGTCAAGAATTTGTACCAATTGTGATGGTGCGGGAGTCTAGAAAGATTGAAGGATACAGCTTTGTCGACTGTGAAAAGCTCATGATCAAGGTCGATGGTGTACGTCCATTCAGTAAAGATATCTCCGTCACCGGCGGACAACAAAGTTTGGGTTGGAGGCATCTCGAGACGGTCGTCTACGGTTAGGTAGCTTCTGGCATAGCGCTCACTGCGTGAAGACATTCCTCCGGGTTGGCCAAATTTGGGAGAAACACAGAGAATGTCGTTTTCAAACTGCTGGCAGAGACGGCTATACGTCCCCCTCATATTCTCTAACCATACTATTTGAGGAATTGTCAGTGTGTATTTCGACACTACCCGGAATTCAGCTTACACCGGTACTCCTCTGGGTCTGTTGGAATCTCCTGCACTATAGCCCGTCCCAGGCCCTCTGGGTAGCTGTCAAAGTGATTGTAGTAGACATAGTATCTACCGTTGCAACGGATGAAAACCAAGCCGCGAGTTCCCATACTGACAAATGTCAAGAGGATACAAAGCTCAGTTTTCAAAAAAAAGTATGAAGGTGAAGAGGTAGAGGTTGGGAAGAGGTGGGGAAGAAGATGAAGAAGATGAAGATGAGTGGGGGAACGAGGGGAGGGGTGGTGTTGTGTTGTGTTATTTTGTTTTGTCTCGAGTGTTTGGCAGTGAATATGCAAGGCAATAAGCGCGCGGTTTTTAGGCAGTAACGCCACCAAGATAAGATTCGCAGGAACAAAGACAGAACATATGCCCAAGGCTTCTTCATTATGATCTATGTACCTCTAAACACTGCACTCTGAACTTCATGTCGAACCAGGCTATCTATCGTAGGCTCAACAGCATGCGCTCTGGTGACTCAATCAGTTCCTTGACTTTGCTTGCCATTCTAGCCATTGTTGCACCATCCACGACCCGGTGATCCGCACTCCAACTGAAATTCACTACCTCGCCCTTGGTTACCTGACCAGCTTCATCAAAGACAGGTATCGTTCTTGCCCTTCCAACTCCTAGAATGGCCAGCTCGTTGGTCACAATCACCGGACTCACGTAGGTGCCCCCAATGTTTCCAATATTTGAGAGCGTGATAGTGCCACCACTAAGGTCGGTAGGGGTGAGCTTGCCTTCTTTCCCAAGTGCACTTAGACGCGAGATCTCCTCGGCCACGTCTAGAATTGAAATGCTGCCCACGTCCTTGATGTTAGGCACTATCAGGCCCTGGGGAGTATCCATCGCAATTCCGATATTGTGCCTTGGCCGCATGATGAGTTGGGGTTTATCAGGGTTGCTGGTATCAAGTTTGGCATTGAGGATGGGGTACTCATTCAGAGCAAGGGAGACCGCCTTGACTACAAATGAGAGGAACGTAATCTTTCTCGGATCGTTCTTGTCGTTTTCAATCTTCTTTCTTAGGGCTGTGACGTTGTTGATGCTGAGCTCGTCTGCGTATCCGAAATGAGGAATCGTCAGTGACCGAGTCATAGCCTTGAACATCTGGGACTGAATGGGTGTTAGGTTAACTGCCGTATCGGCCTGTTGTGAGGGTGATGAAATTACGCCCGGTGTGTCTCGCATTGCGACAAACCGATGGATATCCTCCTTCAACACTCGTCCATCCTTGCCCGTTCCGCTCACATCCTCGATATTCACATTCAACGTTTTCAGCAGCCCACGAACAGCTGGAGTAGCGAGTGTAGCATAACGTGATTTCAAGCCATTACTCGGAGTGTTTGTAGTTGAGGAAGTTGGTGATATGGAAGCCGTTTGGGGTAGCGATTGCGAGTTGGCCGTAGTCTGCGCTTGGGGAGAGGGCTCTGGTTTGGATTCCGTCGGAGGATGGTCTTCGGGATACTTCGCGTCGTCAACTTCTATGTCACAAAGGGCCTATGGACGTTTAGTTAGCGAGTGTTCTAAGACTCTAGTGCATCTTCTTACCCTTCCTGTGGGAACGGTGTCATCCGCCTGGAAATGTAGCTTTTTCACCACGCCCTCATACCTCGAGGTAATCTATATATATTAGCATATTGCAGTATACCTCAAGCTGGAAGACTCGACAAACATCATCAACTGCTTTATCTGACTGATACTGACAAAGGGGCTTCCACTCTTCAATTCGAGCCCCTTCCTCCACGTACCACTGAATGATCTGGACCTCCATGATCCCTGCGGGATGAATGTCAATTAGCAAATAGGAAATGAAACTTCACATAGAAATAGAAGAGAAGGACTCAATCAAAACGTACCTTCCCCAACATCCTTTAGAACCTGAGGCCTGATGCCACCCAGAGCAAAAGCGGCATGGAAACTCCGCCGAGGAAGACATAATGTGGGCGATCGGACAATACTCAAGGCTGTGCGGGATTGAGTAGATATCCAGGCCCTGGAGAAACCTTGACTGCAGCGTAGAATATTCATTGTCAAGCCAAGGTCAGTCAGTGGAAAATAGAAGCAAAAAATCCTCTTGATAGGAGAAACAATCATTCATCCCCTTCCTTTATCTCCCCGCATTCTGCGCTGCTAACCGCCGATGATAACCGATGCATAGCGTAATGTCACGTGAGTCTCTCCGCATTTCAGGTGTTGGTTAGGATAGGAGTGGATCCGCAGCTACTAAGCTGTGGAATAACCACTATCCTGCTACTAACCCCTGCTAGTGTTGTCGTTTCTAAATTAATCTGACGTGCAATATCTCCACCATTATCTCTTGACTCTTCTTGTTTAGCTCGCCTGCTAACTTACGCGCAGTCCTTTAGCACCTACCGCAACTACAAAACCGTGTGAAGGGCGTCGGGTCGCCGTCCAAGCTGGAGATACATGCGATACATGCGATACATTTGCATCTGCGCAGAATGTCAGCACCTACCATCTTCTCATGGAAAACGGCCTTCATAGTGGATGTGCAGACTTTCCAACTGAGGGCTCGCTGTGCATTATTGAAGCTGCCAAATGCACAACGTCACCAAAGACGATACCTGCCAAGGCATTGCCAGCGAATATTCCATCACGATCACCCAGTTCCAGACCCGGAACCAGGTTCTTAACTCTCGGTGCAGTAATATGGATATCCCAGTTGGGCTGTTGCCAGATTATTGTATTTGTGTGGGGGTATAACCACCCCTTTCTACATATGTATGTACCTACATTCATGCACATGGGAAAAGCAGTAGCTGGGTAAGATACAGTCGGTGATCACCTGATGCACGGCCCCACCTGATGCACATTTTCCCCCTCACCGACTTTCTAGATAGCACTTTTCAACTTCTTATATCTCATTCAATATGACTCCAATTGAAGCGGCGTTAGAAGCAATAGATTCCTTAGAACCAGGCGCTTCAATTAACTATACTGAAATTGCAAAACGGTTTGGTGTTGAGCGGTCAACATTGTCAAGGCGCCACTGCGGGGTTTCGCGCTCAAGGGACCACCAATATGAGCAGCAGCAAGTTCTTAGCAACCAACATGAAAAAGAACTTATAAGCTATATTAATAAGCTTACTGAACAGGGCCTCTTCGCATCTTATGAGATGCTGCGCAATTTTGTAAAGGAGATAAGTGGACAGAAGCCTGGAAGATACTGGCCTGGCCGCTTTTTAAAGTGAACCAAGATGACCTTATTTCAACCTATACAACTGCTATTGATGCCGCACGAAAACGAGCCGATTCCGCATACAAATATACTTTATATTTTGAATTACTGTGCCGGAAACTAGAGAAATACGAGCTGCGTGCGGAGGATATCTATAATATGGATAGGCTTCGTCAAAACCCATTTTGGGTCGGGACCTCGGACCCAAAACCCAACCCAGTGGGTTTTGGGTTTTTCCAAACCCCCTCGACCCAACCCAAAAACCCAATGGGTAACCCACTGGGTTCCCAA